>OZ024902.1:100841424-100997481 GCA_964017125.1 Flabesymbios commensalis
AAATATTTTTACTGACATAGGGCCTACTCACAAAGTCTGGTTTGATATCTACTATTTTTTTATATTATAGGTTTATATCATGCCAAACGATTTTTACCCCTCAGCCATTAAGTCTATATGACTATGAGGGATTCTATAATTTTAAGCCCCTGCACTGTCCGCACCTTGTAATATTTATTATTGAATATTTTGATTTAATTTGATTACATAAATTCAATGAATGACCTTTATTTCACAACATAGCGATATTACAACTCAAAAAATTCTAACATAAATGTGCTTTTTGAAAGAAATATTATGTAAATTCAGCCAATTTTAGCCAAAAAGCCTTGTCTCACATTCTAAATCCGACATAAACAGGCGATTTATTCTAGACTTCCTGTATTATATATTATATTTGTTTCTGATATAATGTTAGTTGAAAACATTATCTATAAGTTAATATACAAGTTTTTTTAAATAATTTTATTATTTTACCACTTTTTATGCAATTTATGTCTGTCCCACGTTGCAGCGACTCTCCATAACGCTTACAGTTTTCAAGTAATTACTATACTTTTTCTGACCAAAATATCACTTGTCTGGTGCAAAACGGTTGCGCGAGACCTTCATGTAGTGAATCGTGAAAAAAAAGTATAATAAATGTGTGTTTTTTTAGAAATAATGTAAGGTTTATGCAAGTCTTCGGGTGAGTATTTTAATTCAGCGTCTCTCCATAACGCAATCTTTTTACCCATAGATACTGCAATTAAACCTTTAAGCACCCTACAACCTCCAAGCCTACTACAACCTCATCTGAAAAAAACAAAAATAATCATAGTATAGCATAATACATAGATGCTATGCACGATTTAGTAAAAAAAAACCTCTCTCCATAACGCATTTTTTCAGTCTCTCCATAACAGAAATAAAAACGTTATGGAGAGAAAAAGTAGTCACAAATTACCTTTTTACTCATTTAAAAAAAGCTATAAACCTTTATGAATTTGGTATTTGAGCCAACAAATGACACTTGTTGAAATAGTAACTTTTCTTTTTGTCTTTTAAATTGTGTTGGCATCGATATTTAGTATTTGTTTATTGTCACTCCATAACAGAAATAATTGTCGTTATGGAGAGACAATGTTCGTTATTATTACTCTCCATAACGACAATAATCATAATGGAGAGTAATACTTATTTTATTATTTAAGGGTTATTGTCATAAAGTGATTTTTTCTAAATTAAGTGATCAACATTATAATAGCCATGTTCAACTACTTGTTAAATATGGTATACTTTTGTAGAAGGGTCACTGAGAAAATTTAAGTTTGAAGATTATATCGTAACATAAATTGGTCTCTCCATAACGGTAAATTAGTCTCTCCATAACGGTAAGAAAAATTTATATTGATAAAAATAAGCATTTAAAATTGAAATTAAGCTCTGCTGACAACGCTATGTCAGAAATTCAGCTCTTACTAAAAAGTTAACCGATAAATTTTGTTTATTTTTTACAAGCATGACCTATGTGCCTGGGCAATTCATCCCATATATTTTTTCTTGGCATCAAGCCATAAGCGGCCTTTTTCCAAGATGGCCGCCTAAAAAGCTTGTGGGCACCATTACTTATGAACCATTGGTTGGATTGTATTCAAATTTAGTATGGTTTTGTCTAGGTACTTCTGATGATCTGATTAACTTTTGGGAAGAATCCATTTTAAACAAAATGGCTCCCGCAGCCATTAAAAAAAAGATGGCCGCCTAAAAAGCTTGTGGGCACGATAACTTATTAACCGCTGCTTGGATTGCATTCAAATTTGGTATGGTTGTTTTCTAGGTACTTCTGATGATCTGATCACCTTTTGGGATGAATCAATTAAAAAAAAATGGCTGCCGCAACCATTTAAAAAAAGATGGCGGCCTAAAAAGCTTGTGGGCACAATAACTTATGAACCGTTGCTTGGATTACATTCAAATTTGGTATGGTTGTTCTCTAGGTATGTCTGATGATCTGATTAACTTTTGGGATGAATCCATTATTTCTCAATATTTCTTGATATTGATGGACAAAGCCTACGGCTGAGGGGTCTTGCCATCAACTGATGGCTATTTTTCCCTTAATCATTTCAATTAGTTAGTATCACAAATTTATAGCTAAATCCTACACAGAAATTTCGTCACTACCGTAAATTTAGCTGACTGTCAGTGAAAGAGCCATGAGAGGACTGTTGCTTAGGCTGGCTAAATCCAAGATGGTATGGCTAGGCTATTGACAGTACGTAGAGCTAGGCTATGGAATTTCCAATTAGATTAGACTAGACACCCGATCCTGGAAATCTTTGATTTTTTTGAAATTTGTCGTAGGACCCTATATATCAGGTCAAACTATTTTTGCTCAGAATCAGTGAATTTGTGTCACAAATAGATAAAAATCCAAAATGGTCGTCATGATATTTCTAAATAGACCTGCAGCAGCCCCAAGAAGTGTATTTTGGAGTCCACCTAATGTTTTTTTGTGGTTTTTACACCTACAGTATATATAGATCACAAATCCGAGTGATGCCCACCTGGCATCCTTGAGCATTTTTTTTAATTGACGTTTATGCGAATGAGGTGTCGCCAATGTTGAAAAATCTAGTTTTCTGCATAGCTTTGTAATCATTCACTGAAAATCTTCGCTTGATATCTCCTTTGCCATGTTTTCTGGGTCAGAGAACACGATGACATGATGCAAAATAGCTAAAAAATATGAATCCATGTATTTGCATGCAAATTAGCTATCCAATTTCCGAAGAAAACAGGCGCCCGCGATTAAACAGACATGATTATGAACTTTTCAGGGTCGATTGTGACTTATTTACACTTTGCTTTCACAGTCAGGGTGTGTTCCAAGATAATATTAACAGAAAAAAAAAAAAGTTTTATTCCAGTTTTACTAACAACTTTCTGATTATTGGGATTAGCAAATGATATTCAATGTATCCAACGTGCATATTTAGTCAAAATGGACTAAATCAGTTCTAGCTTGTTGGCACTGCATGATACAACTATATACAATTCTTAGTACTGATTAACTAGTACAAAATTACTAAAAACGAAAGTGGGTATGCTAGGCAGCTCTCTGCGTTTAGTGCTAGTACCATGATATGTACTAATTAATTATACACAAACTGACATATACTTATTCTTCACCATCAATATCAGTAGCAGGCTGTGTAAATTTATTTCTACATATTTCTTGACATTGACAGTAGTAGAATGTTGTACAGGGTAACTTGGCTGCTGAGCATCTACATTAGACATGGCTTTGCAGAAGAAAATCCACATTTAATTAATTCTAAAACCATGGGGGTGCGAGAGGAACATTTTTATGTGGGACAGTGATTTTGTTGGATCGTATTTTGTCCATCCATGTTTTATTGGATCAAGTAGGAGTGACTGGTCATTTCTAGTCCTTCTCAGTCCATTTTGACTAAATATGCATGACGTAAGAGTCATTGAATATTATTTGCTAATCTCAATAGAGGATATAATTACAGTAGTCTTTCAGATTGAAGCCTGTATAATATGAAATGAAAACTTGTAATGCGCCTAAATCCCCTGTGTCGCAGATCCGAATCAGGCTCCTTATCATTGTTCGTTTATCGTTCCAATTCATCGATACAGCATGCCGGAAGACAGAAGATTGAGGATGAAAAAGCTTGGCCGAAATATAAAGTCTTCAATTTTAGATTTATTCATTTCGAGAGGGATACAATTCCAGAGCTGGGGGCCGCAACCGAAAAAGCCATTTCACCCATCTTAGAACTCACTCTGGGAAGAACCAGTTGACCATCATCCGAGGAGCGGAGACTACAGGTTCTGGTTAAAGGTTAAAGCAAATTATGGAGATAAAACTGGCTAACATTGGGATGTTAGAGGATATAATTACAGTAGTCTAGCTTGCCCGACACAATTGACGTTGCAAAAATTATTGTCTTAGTCACCGCTGTTAATCATCTGCATGAGCGACTTAAATCGATTATATTTCGGGGCGAATTGGTTGGTGTTACATCCTGATCAAGTAATTTAGTGGGGAAATATTTCTTAATTCATTCTCGTTGTGATTTAGTGCCGACTAGTATAAATTCTGTCTTGTCAGGATTCAATTTCAGTTTGCTAACTATCATCCAGTCAGAGACGTCTTGTGAGCACTGCTGGACCAACAACAATGACATCTCAGCCTCTCAGGGTCTGGAGAGAGAAAGATATATTTGCGTACAGATGGTGTCAGATGTTATGCCTACTTATCACACTACTCAGGGGCGTTGTATATAGCATGAATAAGAGTGGTCCCAGCAGGACAGAGCCCTTGTGGACACCGTTATCCGTCTTGAAATGTTCCCCAAGTTGATCCAAAAGTTTATTCCTTTGCACTCGATCTGATAATACAGAACCTAATTTAGAGCAGTTCGAGAAATACCGTACCAGCCAGACAAGAGGTCAGTGATACTGTTAAAGTTCGAAATCGTAGAATATTAAGTAGAGTGTGCTATGCTAACATTCAGCTAATCAATCAGAGCTTGACTTGAGTTGTACCAACGCCGTACTGACAATAGCCGGGAGGCCGGATCCGAGAGGTACTGGAACGTGGACGCGGCCCTCAGGCGATGTGTCTGGTAGTCTATGTGACGCGAACAGAGAAAGGCAAGTAGTGCGGCCTTAGCCAGTCAGTGTTGTGCGAGCCGTCGACCCAGCCGCTGTCAGAAGCGGCTACTCACAGAGATTGAGCCATATGACTCTTACTATAGTGTTTTATTAAATAAGACTACCACGTTCTCACTAAGACTATCATTATTATGTTTACCATCTATACATGAGATTGAATCCTGTGAAATATGCATCATCAATAAAGAAGCTTGAAACTGTATTCTTATCCAGACTTCTCCTCATAAGATAAACGATCCCATATTTAATATATCAAGTTAGTTTCCAAATACCATAAGAAAGGAACTAACATATGGTGGAGAACCTGGATCTTATTGGCAGGAGACTCAGGATGAGATCTCCATGAGTGACATTTTCATCGACACAGTGACGAGGAGCACAACACACAAGATGGCAGAAGCATCACCCAAATCACCCACGGATGTAGTGACTGGCTCACAACAGAAAGTGCAGTTGAAAACAAAGATTCACATGACTTTGGACAAACATCGGTGTGATTATGCGGTAATTATTTAGAAGACTCAAAGGTAGTTATTTCAAGATTTGAAGAGTGCATGCTTTGTTGAAAAAAATGACATAGCAGACAAGAAATACAAGACAAAATTGAAATACTAAATTAGAAACGCAGGATGTCTGTGACTTCGCTCAATACGAATAAAGTCCGGATATCAGTTTTTGAAACATTTGTGTTGGTTGGAGCACACTTAATTTATGCTCAGATGACAGTTTGTTATTCTAGACCGTGGAGAACAATGTTCTGTCAGCTGTATGTCACTCACGCTGTCAGACCAGTCAGATAAAACTACTCTCCACAGAAGGATGCCGAATCCAGACAAGAGAAGCAGACGGCATGGTGATTTTCAATTGTGTTGCGTCTTCAGATATAAATTTAAGTTCGTAGTATGACTCTTTTCATTGCCAGAGTTTTTTTTAAAGTAAAACAATATTTCACGTGTCGGACACACATTCACATGGATTACAGACCAGAACTTGATTGTGTGCTAAATATAAACTATGTTATAGTGGTTATAACATAGATTGTGTTGAGACTATGTTATAACTGGACACAATAACAATGAACAATAACAGACTACCGATCGTGATCTACAATGGAGGAAATTAGTTTCTGATGTATAGACTACTATATTTTACAATGAAAATATACAATTTCCATAAAAAATATTTGATTGATACTGTTTAATCTACACAGACTATAATATTCATCATTTCACTCTATATTTATTATGTTTAGAATACATATGTAACTGGATATACATAAACTACATTGGTATAATATTATTAGACGAATATTTGTGAGATTTATGTATATTCACATTGAACAACTCTAAATGTTATAATTTTTTCAAATAATTGATGATCTTACACATATTTAATTAATACGCATGAATGTAGTAATAGTTGATAGATGCATGCGCACTCTAAAATAGTCCATAAACGCATTTTGACTATGATCCAAGGTGTCAGAGGCTGCAGACAGGTCAAGCAAGACCAATGCTGTTGTCTTGCCACTGCCCATGTTCATACAGATGTCATTGTGATTTTTGAGCAAGGCTGTTTCTGTATAATAAAGAGGTTTATATGCTGATTGATTGGGGTTTTATAGGTTGTTTTTTGTTTAGATGGGATCGGATACGATTGGAAATATTTTTAAAATTATTTTAGAAATGACATTTAGGTTTGAAACTGGTGCTCTTATTCATTTTATTTTTACATTATCATGAAATGCTGCTGTCGTTGGTGGAATGGATTTAAGTTTTGGTGCTGCCTTAGCTTTGCCAATTTTCTTTGTCCATACTTGAAACGATGTCAACATGTTTTCGTGCAGCTGCACCAATGTCCACTGCTTTTCTGTCATGACTTGTTCCTAATATCACTACTTTGCAGGTTAAATTATATTCCAAATAATAATGTAGTAGAAGAACAAAGACATCAGTGTAAGTACAAATGTTTTGTTTTGTTTCAGATGTGATGTTTTCGGATAGATGTTTCACAATATTTACGTCTGCTTTTTCATGGGCAGTTTGAAGATCTGTTCAATGTGTACTCCTTGAAATATTTCTACTGGTATATCATTTTTACTTCCGACAGCAAGTCTGTGCTGACCTGGCTTTTGGTGTTGTACTCGAAACTCTATAAGCTCTAGCCTTTATTATATCAATAATCTGTACTTTGTTTTCGTTTACAGTCAGGATAATCTTTTGTGGAAGCAGTGGGGGTTGAAGATATATCGTCGTTTTTTTGTTTTTTAGGACCCTGAACGGGGGGGGGGGGGGCGCCGACTGCGCCCCCATCTGGATCCGCCACTGCATCTGGCTCAGGAACAAACCTAGTAGATAGTTCCACTTGAAGCTTGTTCCTTAGGTCTGACTTACCAGCTTCAATCCTCATTCCTCCCTTATCATCAAACATAAAAGTTTAGTCAGGTCATGATGAAGCACATCATCTATGGTCATGTTTCAGGATTGCTGCAATCCCAGTAGCTACGAAAATATGTGATTTGAGTGACGTATACTAGTGGATCCTGCTTTTACCACATTTCTGTTTGCTAGAGGATATAATTACAGTAGTCCAGCTTGCTCGACACAAGTGACGTTGCAAAAATTATTGTCTTAGTATAAGCCGTAATTGGCGTAGTTAAAGTGTCCAAAAAACACATGACATCATTTGTTTTACTGCCCATAGATGCATGGGCGACTCTCCCTCACGTTCTGCTCATACAAAAATCATCATGGTGCGCACTGATTTGAAAAGGTTATTGACCCACAATTGACTGCCAGTCTGAGTGCACAATGTACATTTAGGGCATTTATCTTCTCGTCATAAGTATCTACTGATGGAAAAAGAATTCTCAGTAGCTGTTCTGCCACCATGCGTAAAACTCATTTTAAGGATTTTTTTGCCACCGAGCATGTGAGATGATACACTACCAAAGCCAGCTCCATTATGTCCTCCAGGCCACTGTCATCCATGAGTATTCCGACACATCCGAAGGAGTTCATCAACATGTACATCCCCCAAGTCGGGGGTGAATTGATTCAATTACCCTGGGTACACCCACATAATGTCTACTGTTACTTTATAGAGCTGTTGATCATTAGTATTAGTTAAAATAGTGATTTCTTGTTTCGCTTCACGCGTGAGTTTCTGCGCCTCTGCCATTGCAGTGATGATTGTGTCTGGGTCAGATGGAGTCATGTTCATCAATAGAGTGTAGATGGCATGTGTGTTCTCCGCCAAATTCTAGCATTTTAATTGGTGGAAATGCACTTTTCTTCTGCTTTATTGAATCCTGGTCTAGTTATTACAAAAACAGTGCTATAATAAATAAACAATATTTTCCTCTTACATAAACGAATTGTGTATGGGTCAGGCATCACTTTAATCTATCAAGAAATTTCTCCCTCTCTGTACACACACACTATACTGTTAGCGTTTTGTGTTAAAGATTTCTGCAGCCCAGCCGATATAATGCTATAATGTTAATGGTACTACCTCATTTGCATATTCATGATTTACAATTCTTACTATTCTTACTGGGCGGGGGCCCTAGCTTAGTGGTTAGCACCGCTGCCTTTCACGCCAGAGTTCGGGGTTCGGTTCCCGGTCTCGGCGGTTTGAAAGAAACAAAAATGTTTCTTCCCCATCCACGTGTGAAAGTCAGTATTGTGGGTAGCCTCCGTGACCGAGAGGTAGCGTGCTCGGCCTCAGACCGCCAGGGAATGAATTGCGAATCCTGTGTCTGGAGGACAGTGTCATCTCACCATCCGCAGAAGGTTCTCCTGGCCCAGTTAAGCCTATATGTGCACAAAGGTGGCCTAAAGCCCGATTCATTTCATTTCATTGACTATTCTTACTGTTTGCTTTTGTTATTTTCTCTTGAATGACAACATGTCTGTTAAATTAAAGTGTAAAAAGGTCGCAATTGCTATTTAACACTTTAACCGCCAAATTATTCAATTTGAATTTTCATCCACTTGACTCTGACGCGATCCACAGCTTCAAGTGTGTGAAAATTATTCAGATTTGACAAAATGAGGGTAACTGTTTTCAAATATTGATGATTGATGTCACATTTTATCTTTAACATGTTCAAAAGGTGGTACATAATATGCTAATAAAAAATGAAAACCCGAATATGTGCGGCACCGGCGGTTAAAGGTTAAAAGGACAGTCCCTGGCTAAAATCATTAAAAAATCAGTGTATTTATTTTGGCTTCTTAATATGACCATATGATGTAAACATATCCATAGACTAGAACTGAATTTTTTTTAAATTTTTGTGCTGCGCATTTATCAGTTAGGCTAGATATAGAGACGAAATTCCCGTATTTCTTAATTTCGACATGGTTGAAATTTTGGATAAATGGGGCGTTTAGACACCCTGTGCTCAAATGGTCCCTCTTTTATCATTAAAGCACCCCCCCCCGCTATCCTTGAAGCGCACCTTCTGGTGTTTCTCATTCTAATATAATTTTTCCTTCAAAGCCCCCCCCCCCATATTGAAAAAAATGTATGTCCAGACACATGTAGACTAAAATAAGTTGGATGGATTGATTTTGGCCATATGCAATAGAAAATATAGAAATAATAGAATATAGACACAAATTAAGGAATAGTTGAACTCGAAAACGATAATCTTAAGTTATACATGTAATAATAATATCACCAATGGTATGCATCAGTGAACGCTAGCTGACCGTAACCAAACAGGCAAACTGACATATTATTTTGATGACACCTGCCAAAAAGGGAAGAACATCACTTCACTTCAATCAAGCGTATGGTAGACTTTCAAGGCCTGGGGTACTGGGATGATTGCTAGTATTAGTACTTTTCGCCCCCATCTGGGGAGGGTCATTAGGGATCTTTTCCGTCTGTTGGATGCTGTGTACAGCATTGTACGGAAGCACTAGTCTACAGCAAACATCCAAGGGCAGCTGCAGCCTCCTCGTATCTGGCTATAATCTTCGGGCGGATTGCCAGTGGCATACCCTAGTACCTCCGCTCAACAGCGGAGCCAATGCAGCACCCGCATCAGTGCTGGCGCTGATGTAGGCCGTGGTAGCCTTAAATAACCGACAATAGCGTGTTTGACATTAGGTCTCTCACGTGGGATGAATGGAGTTACCCAGAGGGAGTTATCCTTCCTATTGTTACTCTGGGGACTATCTGACCCGAGGATAGTGGAGTTGCGCGAAATGCCACTGTGTTTCATCATTAAATTGTACAGCGAAACCCATGTCTCCGGCCGTCTGATCCCCTAGACATGCCCAGAACCCCTCATCGGGCGAGCGAAGGAAAACGCTCTCAATAGCCCACCATGCCCTATCACTCCCACCCTCACATCATCATCTGTACATCATTTCATCTCATCAATTGACTACAACGTTTTTATCGTATTACAATGTCACTTAAAAGACCATTTGTGCCGAAAATTGACGTAAAGCAATGATTTATACTCCACTAGGCCACAGGTGGAACGACGACCCCTTGTGACAACAGCGACGTTCTCAATTCCAAGGTGGTCCTTATAAATGATATTTCACTAAATTTACTATCATGTAAACTCATGGTTATCCTATTATAGTACAAAATATCCAGATCGAGGTGAACTTAATATTTCATTTACACAATAATAGTGTTTTTATTTGATATATAAGGGTTCGGACAAGCATCGCTGATTAACCCTTTGAATGTTAAGCTATAGACATATGTCAAATGGACGAGTAATCATCGAATATAAAATATAGAAATATGAAGCTAAGCTATTGTCAACCAATGTCATTGTTGTAACCTAACCACATCCCTCCCATTCGAGCTAAATTATTCTGCAGATCAGTAGACCGCTGAGATGTGGGCTAACCTACTGAGTATTCTCAAACACTTCCAGTTAAACTATTTTCATCACGACATCGCATCGGCTCAAGAGTTTCGAAAAGTTAGAGAAAACTGAGCTATACAGTAGTCATGGCGTGGTTATGGCGCATAACAAAATCTTCTGGGCAGTTAGTTGAGTGGAGCTGATCAAATATATTATCTAACAGGAAATATATTGACCTAACACCTAAATGAAACGCCATTTTGTGACTATAAATATGTCGTTCGAATTGCGTTAGTGACTTTAACAGCTAAATAATGCTAGTAACTCCCCAGAATTGAATAAAATATAGGATGCTTCCTCCCTTGCCCATCTCTCTGCTGAACACTGACTTGGATTTTCCCCATTTTTAGAAAATCATTTCACCACTTGTGATTTATACAATATGAATAAAAAAGATGGGTTAAACACCCACCCCCCCCCCCCATATTTAAATGACATGTCACATTTAAAGATGGCGATATTTCTAGCTGACTGATTTGACTTTCATGGTCATTCAATTCACCTATTAATCATCCATCAGTGAGTGATGTTTTTATGGATTGACAGGCCTATGTACAGGACAGATTTGTTTATTGTAAATGGTGCTGATCTAGAATATACTAAAAAAACATTTAAAGTTTCATGGTGAATGATGCTGTTTTGAAGTATATATATTAAAAAGAACATAAATTAAAGTCACAATTACTATAAATCTTGGGAATAAAAAAGACTAGCAGATAAATATAATTCGTGAAAGGAATGTATTCAAATAATTATTCATGTTTGGCTATTTTAGGTGTAAAACTTAGGTGTAAAATTTAATGTTCTTCACAACCTATCTAGATCCTAACAAGCACAAGTTGTTCATGGAGCCTCATGCGCACAACACATAACTTAACAGTGATCGAATGCGGGACCAGCGTCGTCCACGAATCTGGCCCAGCAGCTGGGTCGTTTTTCTGCACTGAACCACGATATAAACATTGGGTGGACCCCACCCCTGTGGACGTTGACCATTCTTCGCATGCTGGTGGGCCCACAATGTGTACTCAAACATTGACGACCAAGCTACTGCAAACTAACATTAAGTTAGTTACATTCCATTCCCAGTGATGTCTCTTGATGGCTGACAGTCAACTACCGCTCCTAACTTTCTGTATGCTGTCTGGTCCTCGCTTCTCCCAGTATCTTAATAGACTATAGCAGGCCTACAGATTGTGATGCCTAAACCAACACTCGCAAGCCATATGTTTCGACTCAAAAGCATATATAGGCATACTCTGTTCAATTTGGGGGGGGGGGGGGGAGTTCCAACACGAGGCTGAGCGCTCTTAAAAACGGCCCTGCTCATCGAAGCAAAGTATCTGCGGAAACACCACTAATTCTATCCCACGACGAAATTGTTCCACAACCCTTTGGAAAATACTGGATAGTTTAATACATTGCGGCAGTCTGTGGAAGGCGCACAATATGTCAATATATTACAACCCTGTGTTTTTGCATCACCACCACCTAAATACGCATACAAATTTACAATGGCGCATGAAGAAATAGTCCCTCGTTGTCTATATAGCGACGCAAATGTGGTCCCATAGCTGAATTTAATAATACGCATCTTTTGGTTTATATATTTTTTAAACCAAAAGACGCAAAATACCACCTTTGCGTCGCTATATACATGATTTAGGACGGAGAATGCAAGCAAGTTCTCTTTAAAAATTGAGTTGCCTACTTCTCTATTTTGGATTATACTGGTAATACATTGTTGACTATAATCGTGTGGCAGCACTTTGCATTGTAATGTTACCATATGCCTAATGCACAACCATGAAGAATTTCATGTTTTACATTTACAGCTCAATGCAATTATGGCAACTGCATTCAGTTGTGATGGTTCTGGTGTGATCACTCGGAAAGTAGATCTTGATTATCATAGTCACGGCGGAGCCGAGTCTTATAGTGATATAGAAAGTACTTTTGAAATAGAAAAATGTGTTCATTGGATTGACGATGGTTGCTACAAAATGGTATGTGCTTCACATATTTCATAAACGATTTTTTTAGAACACAGTATTATAATGTAAATGTTATATCTATTTGATTCATTATTTGATAAAAGTTGTTTTTTATCATGCTAGATATGAAGTACACTCCACCAGGGGCTGTGTTCTGAGAAAATATTAAATTTTAAAGCTGCATAACTGTTTTGATTTTATTCAAGTGACAGTGGGAGGTTGTAGTCAGGAATTAGAGCCAAATACAGTGACGTAAATCATCTTTTTCGCTCTTTTAATTTTCATTATTTTCTTGAAAAAACAGTTGCAGTTTTTTATTCGGTATCTCATGGGACTTTCAAAATATAGTCAAAATGTTACCAGACAATATCAGACTTTATGTTATTTTATCACAAACACTGACATAAATCGTGAAATGCAGTAAAATGAAATAATATTTTAAAAAATCAGACAGATTTCCACACGTGTCCTGACCTAGTCTCAGAACATCAACGGATGGTTATGTGGGTGTGGTACCTCAGCTAACACGAGACATTGGTCCAATGACAGACATGGCAGCCTATTGTTGTCCCATCGTCTGCGATACTGGCCCAACATTAGGCCAATTCGGTTCAACGTCTCGTTTTTGCTATTAAGAAGGTTTGATGTTGGCCAATGTAACATTATATTGGCCCATAATTTAACCACTTTTACATAAAAATTGTACACACACCGATTCACTACTTCATAATTCTTGATAGTGTATCGCATGGTGAACTAATTCCGCTACATTTTCGTGCATTTATAAGGCATTTAAAAAATATGAATGATTGTTTTGTACATTTTATGTTATTTCTGTCGAAATTTATAAGCAAAACACTTATGTATTTTTAACTTTATACAACCAGACAATACACCAGATATAATTATTGTATGTGGACTACTGCGATTTATCTTCATGCTACTTGATAATTTTAACGGGCATCATACAATGTAGGGGTGTGGAGTTGGTCACCGTGCACCCCTCCACACCACTGCTCATCCCAAACCAACTTTTTTTAAGCTTTGATATGTCCAAAACATGACATGAGATGTTATCAGTAAACAATAAGAACGAACTTTATATTTAGACAGATTTTATGGGGGTACCCTCAAACATGTCTAGAATTAGGGGGTAGGGTTATCAAGCGTCCGTCATTGATTTTCTGACTACGCAATCAGCACACACGATATACCATAAAACAGATAATTAAATTCCTTTTCTGATAATATATCACCCATTGCAGTAGAGTAAATAGTCGTCTCTCCACATACGCTCAAGCATATTTTTTTCTTATACAATTATCAAAATGAAGAAAACGAACTAGTCAACATGGTCAAAGGAAACAACATAATAAATCGTAGTTATTGAACATATCCATATCTGGCCTATGTTGTCTAAATCCAGATATCTGTATGCTTAAAATTGAGTTTTATTTATATTTACTAATGTCATACATATTTTTAAATGAAAGAATATTGCAGCCTTTCATGAAAATATGTCTATTTAGCCTGGGCTGAAATCTGAAACATGGAACATTCCTCGGGATTTTAGTAAATACTTTTTTATCCACTTGCTTTTGCATAATTGGTGTGTGCTGATTTCGAATCTGTCGGATAATATTCTATATTTGGTGACCTTCACCTTCAAATTAGCCAAACACAAAATGGCCACCAAAATATAAGAAAACCACATTTTTTTTAAAGTGTGTCGCACATAAAGGCACAATTTATAGTTTCTGCGAGATTTGTAATTGCAATTTTTTCTAGTGTCTTTGGGAAGAAATTACTTTTAGTTGGCCTTTAAATCCAAGATATCCGCAGTTTTTTTATATATTTTCTTGCCCTATCAGGTCTGACCATCAGACCACGGCTCTGACCTTGACAACAGGTGTGCCTCACAGATGTACGAACGGGAGGGGGGCGAACAACATGAATATTCATTATGACGTCACCGGTTTACTGACTGCAGTGTGGAGGTCACACTCTGGTCAGATTGTCTGGGCTGTCTGAGTTGGCCAGGTAGGAGGGGGGTTCTGTACTCATAAAACATATGGTGATATCCAGGAGTCTGCCGGTAGCAGACAACTGGATAGATGAAGATGTGTATACATGTACTAAAGTAAACACCCTGGTAAATATTATTGTGTCTATTTGAAATTGTAAAGCTATAACGTCAGGTGGATACACAATTTGGGGATATAATACGTAGCCCTTATTTGAAGCAATGGAAAGTTAAAATGTTTCAACTATAGTTTATCCGTCATGTAATAACACATCTACTAATGGTAGGTCAATTGCAATCTATCGCCGGGTTCATTAATAGTAAATATTAAATTTTCAGTCAACCAAGTTTTATATTCTGGTTAATTACATTCACCTTTAGATAATTCTTATTTACAGGTAGCTTTGCAATTCCCAGATATTTTACTTGCGCAGTCAACTGTGGTGTCCAAAACGCTCATGCAACAATGTGAGGACACAAATATGTGTGTTCTGGCAGATACTTCATATGGCAGGTAAGTAGTAATGAAAGAGTATAAACTCTGTCTAGTCAAGATTTGTAAAGTTTCGTAAACCTGGAAACCGGTCAATGAGTGTAGATTTTGTTTCTATGTATTGACCGTTGATTGTCACACATTAAGCAATACATGTTTTTGATACATATTATTTTTACAGTTCTTGTATTAATAAAATCAATATGGACATTAACAACCATATAATACAACTATTTAAATATGCTTGTCATCAGATGGTAATGTAAAGGTAAACCACAACCGTAATTGCAAGTCAATTATATAACGATAAACCGGTATACATAATAATGTGAAATGCACGACTGTTACGTTAGTCGATTACGAGCCAAATTACTGGAGTTTGTAAACATTAGATAGTAGTAATAAAACAATTACAGCCATAATGGTGTCCTAATTTTATATTTGAATAATATTTTGTGCACTTATTAAATGAACGAGAACAGTGACAATTATCATTATTATATTTAGTATTATCGGTTCATTTGTAGAAACCTTTTCAATCTCAAAAAAATTTTAAGCAATTTTGTTGGTCTTCATCCATCTGACTTGGTTGCTATAATGAATAGAATTGATATGACAATTAAACTTCAGATTCTTACCCAAACATTGGTGTGACACCAAACATTGGATTGATGGAGTGGCGAAACTGTTCACAGCAAAATATTAAATGCCAACGTGTATTTATCTCCTTTCATTCAACAAAATCGAACCGATTTCATATAAAATGTATGGCTGTCTGCATTGTTGATTGATTGATTGATATATATAGGTATGTTTTATATCTACAGCTGCTGTGTTGATGAAGTAGCAGCTCAACATTATAATGCGGATGCTATGATACACTTCGGTCATGCTTGTTTGAGTCCGACCAGAAGACTTCCTGTTCTGTACGTGTTTGGACAAAGTAGCATTAAGCCTGATGAATGTTTAAAGTGTGTAAAGAAACATTTGCCAGATAAGGAGAAGAACCTTCTTCTGATGTACGATGTATCATTCTTCTATGTCCGCGGTAGGTGTGAATATTTGCTTATCAATACAAATAATGAATTGTGTAAAATTTAAACCATTTGAATTTTTAGCTCCCGCCGTCACCGTAGGTGAGACGGAGGGAGCTATGGATTCCGCCTCCGTTTTTTTTGCCTCTTCTTTTGCCTATAACTTTGTAAGAAAATAAGCTAGGATAACAATTTTTGGTATGTGGGTTACTTCCAGGTGGATAATGGACAGGTTAAAATATTTTTAATCTGAATTCAATACGCAAGGTCGCAGAGGAGAAAATGATGATGTTACGGCGTTGGGCCGTCCGTAAACAATTCGTTTCCGGAGCATATCTCTGAAAGTACTAGTCCGATTGTATTCAAATTTCACACACAACACCCCTAGGGGGTCTAGTTGTGCCTTTTGGGGTATTTGAACTTCGACCTACTTTTGGTTCAGAACTATGACCTATTTAGACGTTTTGACGCGCACTTCGTTTCCGGAGCAGATCTCGAAAAGTACTGGGCCGATGACAGTCATATTGCACATGCATGTTCTCTAAGGCCCCTAGTTGTGCCTTTTCAGGTTTTTGGACCTTGACCTTGAAGTTGACCCAGCACTTTAACCTAATTTATAACATCGGTAAATCCGACTGAAAGATTTTGCGGAATATCATGAAAACCGCTCAAGATAGTTACACCATTACTAAAAAACAAATTGTGAGGTTTCAGGAGAGGATGCTTCTTGAAAAATTTCAAGTTGATAAAATTCAAAATGGCCGCCTATCGGCCATTATTCACCTCGCCAGGCCTGATATTGTGGAATATCATGAAAACCGCTCAAGATATCTACACCATTACTATAAAACAAATTGTAAGGTTTTAGGAGAGAATGCATTTGAAAAAATTCAACTCTTCAAGTTCAACATGGCCGCCAATCGGCCATTATTCACTTTCACATGGCCGTTATTTGGTACACCGTGCTAGATGGCTAGACCATTACTATAAAACAAAATGTGTGATTTCAGGAGAGGATGCATCTTGAAAAAATTCGCCTCAATAAAATTCAAAATGGCCGCTTATCGGCCATTATTCACTTTCACATGGCCGATATTTGATCAACCGTGCTAGATGACTAGACCATTACTATAAAACGAAATGTGAGATTTCAGATAAGGATGCATCTTGAAAAAAATTGACTTGATCAAATTCAAAATGGCTGCCTTTTCGGCCATTATTCATTTTCATCTAACTGTGTTAGATGTTAGTCCATTACTATATAACAATTTTTGAGGTTTCGGGGGAGGATGCTCCCTAATTTTTTAACTAGTTTATATCGAATTCAAAATGACCGTAAATCAGCTATTAATTACCTCGATTGGCCTGATATCGGGTAAACCGTGCCAGATAGGTAGACCATTACTGGGATACTGATTAGGATCATTAATTTCAATGGAGGTTTGCAATTTCTGACAGACTGTCTAGTTCTTATCTTACTCTTAGACTGAGCTTCTTAGACCTAGTTGTCTTGCGTCTTGATTTTTGACCTAGCCTAGGACTACATTAATAACCCTACACAAAATTGCTTAAATCAAGTTCTAATTCGGAGCGGGAGCTCCTGGACTTATGTAGTCTTGTCTGTTTTACTATCGCGACAAGCAAATAGTTGAGAAAAGTTATTGCATCCTCATTTGTATTTTTTCATTATTTTAGCTAAATATATTTTCAGACATACGCGGTATTGATTTTGCCAATAATGTGCCATGTAGGCCTACATGTGCTCACCCTTAGATTTCTATGTGGGCCTACAATACATAATGTCCTTTAAAAAGGATATAATAATATTCCAGTTATTGTAATTCAAGTCGCAAGCCGCTGGGCAGGAACCGTTTGAAATTTGAAGTTGATTGTTTTGTTTTTGTTTCCTACATTTTTTTTTTCATTACAGAAGTCATTCAAACCAGTTTATTGGAATACTACAAACAATTGATAGTTTCGGACCTTATTCTTCCTGTAGATCATGTTGCAACGCGTGAATCTGTTTGTGATAAAAAACATCAAACTTCAGAAAAACAAGCTAACTGTTTTTCCATTTTTGGACGTAAATGGTATATTCCACACGTCAAAATAATGGACGATTACGATGTACTTTATATTGGCAATGAGAGTCACACGTTAACCAATATGATGATGACATTCAACAAGTGTACTTTCCATACATACAATCCTCAGATAAATCACTGCAGGGTAGAGAATATAAGTGTAAACAAGAAGTTAATGAAACGATACTACCTCGTGGAACGCACAAAGGACGCCAACATTGTGGGAATTGTAGTTGCAACATTAGGAGTTTCAGATTACATTTCGTCCATAAATAGACTAAAAGAAATAATCCGATTAGCTGGAAAGAAGAGCTATACTTTTGTAATGGGCAAATTGAATGTTGCGAAACTCGCTAACTTCATGGAGGTGGATATTTATGTGATAGTTGCATGTCCTGAAAATAGTCTATTGGATAATTCAGAATTCTGTCGCCCTGTTATAACACCCTATGAATTGGAAATTGCACTTAATCCAGATAGAGATTGGACTGGAGAATACACATCTGATTTCAGAGACCTGCTACCGGGTATTTTTTAAAATTTTACATTTTTTCTGCTGAGAAACTTTGGCATTATACTTTTAATGGTATACAAGAGTAACTTGAGGATAAATTACTTATACATTCTCGGGATAGTGTTCTGAGACGATCTTAAAAGTTAAGCTCATAGTGAAATCTATCTTAACCAGTACCTTCATGTTGTGAATTAACAGTTTAGCTCATGACGTCTTTCTAAGAAGGACGCCAACACCTGGGTATTCATCATGGAAATTTATCGAAAATAACACGGACATCATTCAAATAGAGGATTTTTATATTGTGATAGTGAAGTATGTGTGAACCAGTACATCTAAATTAACAGCTTCGCTTATAACTTGTCTCAGAACATGCCCCCTGCTCACTGTTTACAATATGTTCTGTAAGTTCGTGTTCTCAGTTTGTAAATCCGATTCATACATAAACTTGTAGTAGATACAAACGTATACTAGTATCGGGAGGGACGTATATTGCCCTTAATGAATACAAAAAGTTAATGATAACATATAGTATCATGAGGAAACGATATGAAAGTTAAAAACATGCCGTGCGTGGTTATAATATGTATGTTAACAATGTATGAGATGAACATATTATATGCAACCATTTCATCTTTTACAGTTTGTATGTAGGCCTTTAACAATTCCAAATTGTATGTGTTCAATCGAAATTAACGTTTTATGATATATCATTGCAGGTGGCTCCAGTTTTGTCTCACTACCAGACAATACACAGCCAGTTATACGGGATATATCTTTAGTCACAGGTGGTATGCGAAGTCTAGGTCTTGAAACAGATGATACATCAACAGTAGAAGCAACCGGTGTGTTGTGTAAAAACAGTATAAGCACAGTGGCATCACAATCAAACGCAGGTAAGTCAGAAACCGTTAATTGTGCCCTTGCTGTTTGTATTCTTGAGTTAGCCTATTGAATATGCCTCGCTGTATATGAACGTTCCCATAACAAAATGTGCATAATTACTGGCCGCCCACTGACCGCCTTAAAATAGTAATAGTTTAACTCATTACATTCAACACTACCTCGGTCACCTGTTTTAAAATACATTCAAGACACGAAAAATGAAATAATTAGCGAGTAAATGGGCTACTCGTATTTCAAGATCTGGCCGGGCGCAATTCCGTTTAGACTGTCATCCGGCTAACCAGTCTGCCTAAAACACCAAACACATGGTTAAGCATGTTAGAAAATCGGAATAACCGCCGATAATGTTGTCAGTCGAACCGCCGGTTATTCCGATTTTCAAACATGTTTCTACGGTATAGGCCTACACATTCAAAACAGCACCTATCAATTAGTCATTCACTTCAATCTAGATTCCCGTTGCATAATATTTTTTTTGCATGCCTTATTGACCTTAACATTAGGTATAGCTCCATAAATGCAAAAAATATTATGTGCATATATAAAGCCTGATTTAAAGCTCAGATGCTATATATTCACTACATATTTTCAGATTTAGCATCATAATTTTATAATTTGTATGTCATAATATTACGGACTACATGGTTTGTTAAAAAAACTGAAGATTTGTACGAGCCTATGTTGTTTGCAACAGGAATATTTACAAAAATACGTTCATTTTCTGAATTTTTTGTGTCCCGCTAGTTTAGCTGACTAATGATTGATTGAGTGATTGAGTGATTGTTATTGTTTTACGATTAGGTTTTATAGTCCAGAACAGACCAAGAAGTTTTGAGTGTTAAATACTCTGATATATCCCAGGAGACGAAATGAATGTATTATGTTATTATATACATGTTGCATGAAATATACATGTAGGTGTAGAACAAAATTGATGAAGAACCCATGTGGTCTTTAAAGTAGGTGGGTCATCATGATTTGCTGCGTAAACACTGGGGGCCCACACGCACGCGCATCTTGGTCAACGTCCAAAAGTGTGGGATCCGCCACAATGTAAATATACAACACAGCTGCTTTAACATAAAATACAATATGTCAAGTGGGCATAATAGCTAGCATGGCCTGACAATCCGGGCCTGTCAAAACATATTAAATAAATCAACAGCGGATGATTATGCTAGAAATATATAAAGGCACGACGAAGAGGAGACAATAGAGTATAACGGTAATATAATTACCGGATATGTATATACTAGTATATTGAACATAATATATTACTGTTATTTTATAAATGATGACAACAATTTTTAAAACAATTATGTCCTTTCTTGCAGCTCAATTTTTATCCCACAGACAGTGGCAAGGCTTGGAGCAGCATTTGGGAGATATGCCCGTTGTGGAAGCTATCAAAGGAGGAGAAGGGATAGCGATGTCTTATAAACATGAGCCGAAAAGTTAATGTAAATAATGAAATAAAATAATATCACTGCCTCATGGTATTTTTATAAAAAAATCAATTTTGAAAAATTGCATTTGTATCATGAAGTGATAGTGTCATTGAAGTGATATGATCGAGTTATACAAATTAGGATGACATGAAGGTGGGGTTGGTCTACTTTGCGTGACTAACTTGTTTTTTTCACTCTGTATGAAGTTTTTGGGCCGTGTTCCGAGACAATCTGAAAAGTTAAGTTGTGAGCTAAGCTACTAATTCACCACATGAACGTACTGGTCACAATGGACTAAACTATCAGCTTCACTTATAAGATCGTCTCAGAACACAGCCCTGGGAATGTCCACCATGCTTTCGGAGTCATGTTAGTCTGGCCCCAAATTCCAATTAAAATTTCTTTTAAAAATTTTGGAAGCGAATTTGGGTGATGCTCGGCATACAAGTGTTTTAACATAATTTGAAGGTACCCAGTCTGATGAATTGTATGATTTCGTGTGTGCCAGGCTGGACTGTAGCGTTTTTATCCCCCGCCCGTAGCGTAGGGGAAGGGGGATTTTAGTCGCGCCAGGATTCTGTCAGTCGTCCGTCGTCACATTTTCTTGTAGGCGCAAAAACTACTGGTTAATTTTTTTTTCAATTTTAACATGACATTTTTCAAAGATGGCCGCCAGAGGTCAACTCCAAATAAAATTCAGAAAGTCATTAATTATTCAAATTCTACTATCACATTCCCCACCATATGGAGATGTGCAGGTGACATTTTCAAGGTTTTACTGAAATTCAAAATGGCCGCCACGGACCAACTTCTATTTTTTTTTTGGAGGGGGGGGCGCAAAACCTCAAAAATTAGTTTGGTCATTTTTTTCAATTTTAACATCACATTCCTAGCAACATGTGAATGTGCAATTGATTTTTTAAAGATGCTACCAAAATTCAAAATGGCCACCAGAAATAAAGTCCAATTTTTTTGTGGGCGCAAAAACTTTCAAACTTAAAAGTCAGAAATTATTCAAATTTTACTATCACATTCCCCACCATATGGAGATGTGCAGGTGACTTTTTCAAGGTTTTACTGAAATTCAAAATGGCCACAGATCAACTTCAATTTTTTGGTGGGCGCAAAGACTTTAAAAGGTAACGTCTGAAATTATTCAAATTTTACAATCACTTTCCCTACAACATAGAGATGTGCAGGTGATTTTTTTAATGTTTTGTTGAAATTCAAAATGGCCGCCACGGATCAATTTCAATTTTCTTGAGGTCGCAAAAACTTAAGTCGTAAATTATTTAAATTTTACAATCACATTCCCCACGATATGGAGATGTGCATGTGCTTTTTCAAGTTTTTACAGAAATTCAAAATGGCCGCCATGTGTGAACTTGATAATTTTTTGTGGGCGCAAAAACTCAAAAATTAAATTCAGAAATAATGTGTAGGTGATTTTACTGAAATTTAAAATGACTTTTTAAATATTTGGGACAGTAAAAAAACTCATAATTTATGGCGGGGAATGATATAGGACTTCAGTCCTCTCGTTCATGGTCTAAAATGAAAAACAAAACAAAATGTAATGCCCACCACCTGAAAAAAATCACCAATGAAAGTCCGTGCATTATCAGATTATATCACCTTCACAAATGTATTGAATATCCTGGCAAATTTATCATTTTGTTTTTCCACTGTATTTGTAAGGTTTTGTAGGCCTATACATGTATTATTACCAAGTGACACAAAATACTTTGTCTCTGAATTAACTCCAGCTGGTTTGGTTTGTATCCGACCAATTAACATAAGGCGGAGGTGTTGCACAATGTACGTTCCTCTTGAAAACACATCGGCAATAGTTGCTTACATAGTATCAATCGTTTGAAAAAAATAGATGTTTCAACAGAATCAGGTACTCAACTTCTTAATGTGGTTACAATCCACCAAATACCTGGTTCATGTCTTGGCTTTTTTATATCACTGCTATTAGATTTCCTATTTGCTGGTCACTTTAAAAACTGCACACCAAATGCTAGGCCACCAAATGAGCGGATAACTGATGAAATTTTGTTATCAAAAAAGAAAAAGAGGCAGTTGGAAACCATCTGGAGACGGGTCCAAACTGTGTAGTAGATTAATGTTGACGGAAAAAAGTATTATTCAAATCTTATTTCAGAGAACATAGCAAACACTAGGAAATTATGGGATAAATCAAATACATTCTGCATATAAAAGCAAAAAACATTCTTCAATATAGTCCCTGCATATAAAAGCAGAAAAATTCTTCAATATAGTTCCTGCAATACCAAACGCGCTAACTCTTTCAATTATTTTTTTCTTGAATAAGGTCCAAATTTGGGACACACTGCTGTCCGCAAAATCAGATTCACCCATCCATTCCGAACCCACTGCCCCAACTGCCCTAAAACCGTTACTCGCGTTCTCATCAGTAGAAGTATTTAAAAATCCAAAAGTCGAAATGGTCGCCACTATGTCTTTAAAAAATCAGACTGAGACAATCGACTTTTTAGAATCTTAAACTTCACTATAGATGTGTAATGCTGTGTTTATATGAGTAGATATGCAAATAACCACTCTAACCCCCCAAAACATTCTAACAAAAGGTTCTCAACGGTTTTCTATCCAACTAGATATAGTGAATGACCAAAAAAATCTTTAAATCTGACCCAAAAAGTCAGAAAAATCCAAGATGGCCGCCATCGGGCCTTTAAAATCGGTAAGAACATCCTGCCTAAATTTTACATGAAACCATGATTCTTGTTTATAATCCATGTTTTTAAGTGTTGGGGAACTCATTAGTTACAATAACATTCTGGCAGTATCAAAAATCTTAAGATGGCGGTGGGGCTAGGGGGCAAAATCCAAGGTCAAAGGTGATTTAAAGGTAAAATAGGATTTTTCAGCAAATAAAGGTAAGAACAAGTGTAATACTATTTTCTCGTGTAATTTTGACTAGAAAATCCATTTTTTATATTTTTTTCAGGATTCAAGGTCATCTTTAATGTCAAAAGGTCAACTTCAAGGTCAAGTTTTCGAAAATATGATTTTTACCAAATAAAGCTGAGAACATGTATGTGTAATACCTCATTTTCATGTGATTTTGACTGGTAAATCATTTTATGGTTGACTGGTAAATCATTTTATGGTATTATGTGCGTAATTCAAAGTGACAATTAAGCCAAATTTTAAGGTCAAATTCGCGTTTTCCCGTTAACATTTCCTCATTGCATTTTGACGCCCACCCATCGCATTTTAGGGCATACCATTACCATTTAACACTTTTCCGTCGCCTTTTAACCCTTTTAACGCTGAACTCCTGGGCACACTTGCATCCCTACTGCTGAATTCCTGGGGGGGGGGGGGGTGAAAAAAAATCAGAATATTTTGTAATGTCATATTTGTATGAAGGCACCAGTAGGATCTTAGCTTATGAGCAAATAATAACATGAGAAAGAGTTGTGCTTTACTGGTGGATAACACCAAGGTCATGTCAAGGTCCCATCAAGGTCATTTCAAGGTCAAACTCGCAAACAATATTGAAAATACCCACTTTTTCAATTTAAAGCTGTTTAGTGGTGCAGTCATCCATTAGGAAGGACTGATGGTGACAAATCCTTGGTCGGGTATCATTTCAGCACAACTTTTTAGGAAATCTAGGGCAGTGCCGTTATTGGGAGGGGTAATGATCACATGTTACCCTTCTTACACCCCATTCCTCAAGGCTCAATTGAACAAGCAAAATTACAATTATGCAGCAACGTGTAACTTCAGCTTGGGCTTCCATCGCAAAATATTGATACATAATTGGGTATGGAGGTTGTCATGGGTTGAGGTTGTGCCTTACTGCATGGATGCCGCCCAAAATAAACGTGAAGGTTATGTCAGGGTCACGTAAAATGTCAGGTTTATGGGTGATGTGTACTAAATTCGTAATGATTATGTAATGCGTAATGATTAGGTGTGCAACCATGCAATCCGCACTGAGCGCTGCGATATATGTCATCTAAGTATTATTATAGCATTTTAAACATGGTGATAATGCCAAAGGGAGGTATGGTTTGTTTTATTGTATTCTTTGATAACAAAAATATATGGTTTGGTGAAAAAATCAAGTCTCTATCTCAATTATTGAGAAAGGTTTGATAATTTTATTGATTCTATGGCGGCCATTTTGAAATTTTCGTTCCAAAAGACTCCTTTAAGAATGACAGCTCTACATCGGCCCAGATATCATTATGGGGTGCTATCCATGCACAATCAAAAGAGAAACAAACTTTTATCAGCAAAAACAAGGCTGCCCCCATGATTATCGAGGCTACTCCCATGACCACATTGATTTTACAAACAAAAATACTAAAAAAAACACTCTGCACCCGAGTATACTCGGGGTCCGCGACAGGGGGACATCTTTTGCCCCCGAGTATACTCGGGGTCCGCGTTTAAAGGGTTAACGCCTTGTTGTCGCACGTTTGCTCCGCTTCTTCTTTCTCTAATGCCTCCCTGTTGCCTGTAATCCCTTTCAGTCGCCCTTTAATGCATGCACATCGCACTTTAAAGGTGTGGTCAACTGTCAAAATTTGTGGGACAAGGGTCCCCCAAAAGGCAATAGTGCCCGTGGGTAGGCCAAGGCCCTATTCCATAATAATACTAAATATGCGTTTCATACCCGAAGCCTCATTAAGAGCAAGTTCTCAAATCACAGCAAGTTCATATATACTTGAGCGACATCTATGAGTTAATAATTCAAAGCTCTTTGCCCTTGCCCCTACTTGGTCGCTGGCTTGCAAACAAACTGACTGTATTACTGCGGGGATGTTGAAACTGCTTGACCCGAAGTTTGTATTGACATCCCAGTAAACATAAAACATTTGTATGACTTTATGCAATATTGGACCAACGTCGAAGACGTTGGGCCGACGTTGTATAAATGTTATACAAATGTCTTGTGTTTGCTGGGGCAGGAGGACTTTCTCTCAAACATTGTACATTTCTTCAATGTTGGTTCAATGTTGGGCCAGCGTCGCAGACGTTGGCCTAGCATTAAAACAGCATTGGATCAATGTCTCGTTTAAGTAGTATCTTGTAATCAGTTCAGTGGCTATATTAATGCCGTCAATCTGTACTCAAAAGGCTCCTGTTGGCCTACACTTGACCGCCCCAGGCATGCACGTTTTGCAGTTGAATAATTCTTTAACATCGTTTCGTGGCCCTTTATGCATCTGCGTTGGCCTTTGAATACAAAGATGCCTTTTTGTTGCAATTGAATGCCTTCCCGTCGTCCTTTAGCGCCTCTATGTTGCCTTTTAACGCCATTTCATCACCCTCTGACGTCACCCATTGCCCTTGAACGCTTTTCCATCGTCATTCAACGCTTCCTCGTTGTCCTTCAATGCCGCGTTGCCACCCTTTTAAGCCTCCCCATTGCCTTTAATCGCCTCTTCATCGTTCTTTAATGCTTTCCCATCGCCATTTACCACATCTGCGTCACTCTCTAACGCTTCCTTGTTGCCATTGCACACCTTCACAACATCATTTAACACTTCTCGTCGCCCTTTAATGCCTTCTATTACCACACTTAGTTACACTTTAACACCTCTTCGTCGTTATTCAACGCCTCCACATTGCCCTTTACCGCCTCTCAGTCGCCTTTTAGTGTTTCCCCATTGCCTTTTAACGCCTATTCATCGACCTTTCATGCTTTTCCTTTGCCCTTTTTAATGCCTCTCAGTCGTCATTTAACGCCTTTACATTGCTCTCAAATGCCTCTCTATTGTCCTTTAAAGCCTCTTTATCGTCTTTCAATGCCTTCCCATTGCCATTTAACGCCTCTGCCCTCTCGCTTGTAATGCCTCGTTCTATTCTTGTGATTCCTTGTCAAAAATGACACTTTCACAAAATTAAATAGATATGTTTTAACTTCATAAAACATTTAAAAGAACTACATAAAATGAATGATGTAAACATAATGTACATGTATTCGATCCTTGAATTTCATTGCTTTTTACCCCTCGGCCCGTTGGGCCCGAAGGGGTATTGTCGTCCCCTTCGTGCGCTGCCGTCTCCGCCGCCGCACACACTCTTTTGGCTACTACACCAACATGGTGCAATAGATAAAATTCATAATTCATACAAACATTCAAACCCTCCCGGCACTTTTTTTTACCCAAGGTCATAGGTCAAAGATTAAAAAAAATTCTTGTTAACGCGATAACTTGAAAAATAATTATTGGATCTCTCCAATTTTTCACGTGAAGTTACCCATGAGTATGAAGATCACCTGATTAGATTTTCAGCTTTCCACCAATAATCAAAATGGCCGTGACCTGGCGACTGATTTTTTTTTTCGACTTAATTTTTTTTTTTTATAATTCCCTTCAAATCTGGTATATATAGGTTTTCAGGGTCTGCAAGTCTGTTAGCATTGTCCGTTTTCGCGCGCAACCGAAAACAAGGCTATGGCGGCCTTCTTTATTTTTTAATTACATAATTCCTTGTTAACGCGATAACTTGAAAAAATAATTATTGGATTTCTCCAATTTTTCACGTGAAGTTACCGATGAGTATGGAGATCACCTGATTAGATTTTCAGCTTTCCACCGATAATCAAAATGGCCGCCACCTGGCGACTAATTTTTTTAAAACTTTTTTTTCAGAATTCCCCCGAAACCTGGTATATATATAGGTTTTCGTGGTCTGCGAGTCTATTAGTATTGTCCGTTTTCATGTGAGACTGAAAACGAGGCTGCGGCGGCCATTTTGGTTTTATCAATTTTAATAAATCGTTCTTATTTTCAATTAATTGCCTTGAAACCTGGCATATATAGTCACTGCATGAGCCGATGGGTATTTGAGTGCTTGCACGGTATTTTTCATGATATAACTCACAGTCAATGGATATTCGACCTTGTTTCCATAACAACTGTGGCTTGTATGGTGTAATATATAATATAAATATATTTATATTTGAGAAAAACAAACAAATTACACTTAAATAGGTCGGAATAACTGCTGTAGGCCTATATACCAGAACTTTGTACAAGTTATACCTGACTCACTATACAAATACATGCAGCTTATACTATGTATATCATTTTATAGCAATTTTCTTCTAGTCATCGGTGGCCATCTTGGATTTAACACCTTCCCGGTAGTCAGATTTTGATAGACTTTTCCCCTGCTATTAAGTACGTCCCATGGGTGACAAAACCACTGGATGTTCGCATAAATCGACCTGCCTATACCAGAAATGATCTTCCAGTTAAGATAAGTTAGGTCGATTACCTTTTTATATACGAAAAATAGGTAGGCCTATTACACTTGTCATATTTTGGTCACTTGACCTTAAAATTGACGTTTTGACATAGAAGACCCTACTTTTTACATTTTGACCTTGGAATTTCCTTTTTATCTTCCAAGTTGTCATTGAATCACCAAAATAATACCATAAATGCATCCTCCAGTGAAATTTAGATCAAAAAGAAGTATTACACATGATGTTTGTTGATATTTGAACTTGTTAAAAATAATATTTTCAGTGATTTGACCGTAAAATTGACCTTTTGATCTTGACGGTCACCTTGAATCACAAACATAATACCATAAAATGATTTACCAGCCAAAATCCCATGAAAATGTGGTATTACACATGTTCTCAGCTATACTTGGTAAAAATCAAATTTTCCATTACTTGACCTGATAAGATGAGTTTGCCTGATTGGACCTTCCTAATTTAAATTGATCTTGGGATGACCTTCAGCGCGACCTTTGCATATTTCAGATTATTTTATATTATATCTAGTCGCATTATTTTTAGTCACACCCATCTCTCTAAATGAGTAGGTCTTATCGTATCAAATTTGATATCGCTGGCAAATATTATTTTTTGGCAATAATTGTGAATAAATTTACCTTTCTGAATAAGACAAGACTACATAAGTCCAGGAGCTCCCGCGACGAATTAGAATTTGATTTAAGCAATTTTGTGTAGGGTTTTTAATGTAGTCCTAGGCTAGGTCAACAAGACGCAAGACAACTAGGTCTAAGAAGCCCAGTCTAAGAGTGGGATAAGAACTAGACAGTCTGTCAAAGATTGCAAACCTCCCTTGAAATTAATGATCCTAATCAGTATCCCAGTAATGGTCCACCTATCTGGCACGGTTTACCCTATATCAGGCCAATCGAGGTAACTAATAGCTGATTTACGGTCATTTTGAATTCGATATAAATTAGTCAAAAACTTAGGGTGCATCCTCCCCCGAAACCTCAAATTTTGTTTTATAGTAATGGACTAACATCTAACACAGTTTGCAAAATATTGGGCATGTGAAAGTAAATAATGGCCGATAGGGGGCCATTTTGAATTTGAACGAGTCAGAATTTTTCAAGATGCATCCTCAGCTGAAATCTCACATTTCATTCTATAGTAATCGTCTAGCTATCTAGCACGGTTTACCAAATATCGGCCATGTGAAAGTGAATAATGGCCTAAAGGCGGCCATTTTGAATTTGATCGAGTCAAAATTTTCCAAGATGCATCCTCAGCTGAAATCTCACATTTCATTCTATAGTAATGGTCTAGCCATCTAGCACGGTTTACCAAATATCGCCCATGTGAAAGTGAATAATGGCCGATAGGAGGCCATTTTAAATTTGATCAAGTCAAAATTTTTCAAGATGCATCCTCTCCTGAAATCTCACATTTTGTTTTATAGTAATGGTCTAGCCATCTAGTACGGTTACTAAAAACCGGCTATGTAAAAGTGAATAATGGCCGATAGGCGGCCATTTTGAATTTGATCGAGTCAATTTTTTTCAAGATGCATCCTCTCTTGTAATCTCACATTTTGTTTTATAGTAATGGTCCAGCTATCTAACACGGTTTACCAAATATCAGCAATGTGCAAGTAAATAGTGGCCGATAGGCGGCCATTTTGAATTCGATTGAGTCAAAAGTTTTTAAAAGGCATCCTCTCTCGAAACGTCACATTTTGTTTTATAGTAATGGTCTAGCTATCTAGCACGGTTTACCTGGTATCAGGCCTATCGAGGTAAATAATGCTGATTGTCGGCCATTTTGAATTCGTAAGTTTAAAATTTTCAGGGTGCATCCTCCTCCGAAAACTCACACTTTGTTTTATAGTAATCAGGTAATGGTCTAGCCATCTAGCACGGTTTACCAAATATCAGCCATGTGAAAATGAATAATGGCCGAAAAGGCGGCCATTTTAAATTTGATCAAGTCAATTTTTTTCAAGATGCATCCTCATCTGAAATCTCACATTTCGTTTTACAGTAATGGTCTAGCCATCTAGCACGGTTGACCAAATAACGGCCATGTGAAAGTGAATAATGGCCGATAAGCGGCCATTTTGAATTTTATCGAGTCGAATTTTTCCAAGATGCATCCTCTCCTGAAATCACACATTTTGTTTTATAGTAATGGTCTAGCCATCTAGCACGGTTTACCAAATAACGGCCATGTGAAAGTGAATAATGGCTGATTGGCGGCCATTTTGAACTTTGACAAAATGATTTTTTTCAAAATACATCCTCTCCTGAAGCCTTACAATTTGTTTTATAGTAATGGTGTAGATATCTTGAGCGGTTTTCATGATATTCCACAATATCAGGCCTGTTGAGGTGAATAATGGCTGATAGGCGGCCATTTTGAATTTTCTCAACTTCAATTTTTTCAGGATGCATCCTCTCCTGAAACCTTACAATTTATTTGATATTAATGGTGTAGCTATCTTGAGCGGTTTTCATGATATTCCGCAATATCAGGCCTGTCGAGGTGAATAATGGCCGATAGGCGGCCATTTTTAATTTTATCGACTTGAAATTTTTCAAGATGCATCCTCTCCTGAAACCTCACAATTTGTTTTATAGTAATGGTGTAGCTATCTTGAGCGGTTTTCATGATATTCCGCAAAATCTTTCAGTCGGATTTACCGATGTTATAAATTAGGTCAAAGTGCTGGGTCAACTTCAAGGTCAAGGTCCAAAAACCTGAAAAGGCACAACTAGGGACCTTAGAGAACATGTATGTGCAATATGACTGTCATCGGCCCAGTACTTTTCGAGATCTGCTCCGGAAACGAAGTGCGCGTCAAAACGTCTAAATAGGTCATAGTTCTGAACCAGAAGTAGGTCAAAGTTCAAATACCCCAAAAGGCACAACTAGACCCCCTAGGGGTGTTGTGTGTAAAATTTGAAGACAATCGGACAAGTACTTTCAGAGATATGCTCCGGAAACGAATTGTTTACGGACGGCCCAACGGCCCAACGGCCCAACGGCCCAACGGCCCAACGCCGTCACATCATCATTTTCTCCTCTGCAACCTTGCGTATTGAATTCAGATTAAAAATATTTTAACCCGTCCATTAGCCACCTGGAAGTAACCCACATACCAAAAATTGTTATCCTAGCTTATTTTCTCACAAAGTTATAGGCAAAAGAAAAGGCCAAAAAAAAACGGAGGTAGAATCCATAGCTCCCTTCGCTCACCTACGGTGACGGCGGGAGCTAATAACAGATAGGAAGTAGGTCAGTTGGCTCTACATGTAATAAAAAATAGTAATATAACATGTAATTTTAGACCTACTACCTAAGTACTGGTATCTCTAATAAAATATAAACTACTGTAAATCATAAATGGCAGCCATCTTGGATTTCGCTAATAAGGCGGCCCTGTGTGCTGGTGTGTCTCTCTTGCAACAGTATTATATGATACTCTTATGTATAACGTTGGGCCAACATTAATTTAACCCTTAAAGCGCTGAATTGTTTGTATATAAACCATGGAGACCAAATAGGGTTTTTTAAATTTGAAATCATAACAAGTGTCTTTATTTAGATCTTTCTGATTCATTTGAATACCTATGTCATGGGTCTACGGCCATTATGAATATTTTACTCTTACAGTACGGGGATCGACTGTAGTCGTCAGAATCTGAAGTCTACAGACGTCAGATTCTGGCGACTAAAGTCGGTCCCCGCACTGTAAGGGTTAACGTTGACACAATGCTAGTTTCATAAACTAGCATTGGGTTCAACGTCTTGTGTCACTGGGAACAAGGTTTAAGTATCTGTAATGACGGACAATATGGCACGAGCCTAAGACATATGCTCAATAAATAAAACAAGCCCCGTGTTCCTTTCAGCCATTGCATTCAAATGCAAAACTAGCCAAAATCTAGGATGATCAGTAAAGCGAATAACTGCATTTAATATTCCACTTGTAGGCTATTTGTATTGTCCATCCTATTCTCGTTTATTTTTGTTTGTTATCATTATGTCTATCCACGGAGAATAATTGTACCCAATGTACTTCTAATGTACAGAGGTACATATGGCAAAACCATGGTACTTGTAATTGCCAGTAAGATTGGCATTTTAAATCAATTGAAACATGTGCTACCACAGAATATTTTACTCTTGTTATATAACACTATTATTTTACTACATATAAACTACATGATACTTGTATGGGGTCATCACCATAAAACCATAACACAGTTACAAAAAAGAGCAATACGTGTAATTACATTAAGTAAATATCTCGCCCACACGGAACCCTTATTTAAAAATCTTAACATACTTAAAGTGGAAGATATTTTTAGACTTCAACAACTTAAATTCTACTATCGATTTATTAATGTCACCCTACCTGATTATTTTCTCTCATTATCTTTCTCAGGAAATACACACCAATATAGAACTAGAAAGAGGCATGAGTTACAGCCTATTCGAATACATCATGAATTTGCTAAAAAGAGCCTTCTATACAGTATTCCTGTTATTATAAATAGCTGCCACCCTAACCTGAAAGAAAAGATCTACACACACAGTCTGTCCGGTTTTACACATTACTTTAAGCACATAACCATAGAAAATTACAATATTCACTGTAGTATTGCAAATTGTTATGTTTGTATGAATAACTACATGGCCTGCTGCACATTTGTTTGGACAGTTGGTCTGAATTAAAGTCTTTTTTTTGGGTGTTATTAGCTGATTTTACCAGATTTTTCAGGATTTTAGAGTTATTATCATTATTACTATTATTTATTATTGGATTAAATATCGATGTATTTTAAACTCTGAGTTATGTCAGCCATGTTAGTTTTTTGTTTGAATACCGTTCTATACATGGTTATTCAACTCAATTTCGCTAATTTTACTGCCTAAAATTTTTAAAATGCACTTTGTTTTTCAAAATCATGCATTACAAATCAGGTCACAGGCTGGTTAGATGTTTGAACCATCAATATATATATATATAGATTTCTTCTAGGAATGTTCTTTACTATTGTCAAACTGTTACATTAATATGTGTTAGGTACATCTGTACATACTGGCTATTTGTCAAGGGAAATTAGGATTTATTTATCATTTTTCAACTTCAAAATTGAGCTTTAATTTGTTGTGCTTGCTCATAAATTATGAGTCCTGGTAAGTAGATGGTTAAATGTGTCAACATTTTTCTTTTGTGTGTCTTATCCACAGTGAAGCATTGTCCCGCTTTTGTTTTAGTATTGTGGTTGAGAGTTCTTCTCTTCACCTTCAGCGTGTAGCAGCATTTGTAGGCCCCGTGTAGGCATAGCCCGGCGGACGCGAGGCGTGCGGCCGGTGTTGCTGCAGTGTTGGGCCAGCGTCGAGGACGATGGGACAACATTGTACCGACATTGGCTGGACGTTTTCGTGTTTTGCTGGGGAGGCTCTGGGCCTGTGCCGGCGCGTTGTTGGGTCATCGTCGTAGACGATGGTCCAGCTTTTGGGCCGACTTTGGCTCAGGGTTTTTGCTTGCTGATGCCTGCATTGCCCGTGGGATGCGGGCATCGGACCGATGTTGTTTTGCTGTTGGGCCGGCGTCCTAAACGGTGGCCCAGCAGTGAAGCCGCTTTGGGTCGTGGTCTGAGTTTTGCCGGGGGGATCTGCTCTCGATATTTTCATTTGTGGTGCCTGGCGGACACGACACGTTGAATCGATTTTGGTGTGGCGTTGGTCCAGCGTCGTAGACGGTGAACCAACGTTGGGCCAGCGTTGGTTCGGCGTCGCTTGTCTGCTGGGTAGCTCTTGCATAGCACATAAGCCTAATATTAACTTAATAAATCCCGTGGCAGCCGCAGGACATTGCGCCGGTGTTGTTTTGATGCTGGGCTTTTGATTAAAGGGCCCAGCATTGAACCAACCGTGGTTTTTGTCTGCATAAGTTTTTGCTGTAGACTACTATATGCTGATACTATATTGTACTGAAAATGTTTTGTTGTTTCTACTGTATTTGATAATTTTCTGCTAATTAATTAAAAAAAATACACGTTTTTTGTTAATTTCATGGGTGGCCCGTACGCTAGCGACCTAAAAGCGTCTTAGTACGGGTCTCCTGGTCGTAATACATTTAAATTGTTTTATGTTTATGTACATCTAAAAAATTGTATGTTTTATATTTGCGTCCAAATAAATGCATCTGAGTCTGAGTCTGAGTCTTGTACCGTGGTACGTGATCACTATCAAAATACCTAGTTTTCACAGCCATGTGTAGCACACTTGATTACAGAGAACAACAAGATGCCTGAAGTCCTATATCATCCCCCGCCATAAATTAGTTTACAGTTTTTGCGGTCACAAATATTTAAAAAGTCGACTTGTGGTGGCCATTTTAAATTTCAGTAAAATCACCTGCACATTTCGAGATAGTGGGTAATGTGATTGTTCATCCATGGCGCCGATTTTGAATTTCAGTAAAATCTTAGAAAATCAGCTGCACATCTCCATATCGTGGGGAATGTGATTGTAAAAATTTTAGTTTTTTGCGCCCACAAAAAAATTAAAGTTGATCCGTGGCGACCATTTTGAATTTCAGCAAAACCTTAAAAAAAGTCACATGCACATCTCCACATGGCGGGGAATGTGATTGTAAAATTTGAATAATTTCTGACTTTAAGTTTTGCGCCCACAAAAAAAATTTAGAGTTGACCTGTGGCGGCCATTTTGAATTTTGGTAGCATCTTTAAAAAATCCCTAGCACACCCCCATGTTGCTAGGAATGTCGTGTTAAAATCCTGGAGCGACTAAAATCCCTCTTCCGCATACGGGCCGGGGATAATAAAAAGGTCTCCAGTGCGTTGCAGCTGTAGAATTTCCAAATATAGACTTAAAATAAAATACAGCATTAATTGACGGATATTATCATTTTTAATAACTAATATTGTACATTTGTCAAATTTGCAGAAATTGATACATTGTTTGTACAATTAAAGCGTTATGTAGTGTCTTTATGGTGAAAGCTTTAAATTAACTCCACAAATGTGCGTACACTGTCGTTCGGAGGTGGTTCGGGGAATTCTTTTCCTTGTTTCTTTCTTTCTGCCATTATCTTGTTGTATCTTTGGTTCTGCAAACAAAAATGTAAGATAAATATTCAATACAAATTTATTTTGCGTAATATTCAATTGATCATGACATTCAATGAAGCACTAACACTTTTTAAATGCGAAGTTTTTTTATGGCGGGAAATTCTGATGAAGAGTGAATGATTATCTCTGTAGTGTGTTGGTTCAAGTAAGTCCACATCAACGACTCAAAGGATCAGTTAATTGCATGCACATATTACATATTTTAAAATGTAAATATCACACGAAGCCGCATTTTGCATCGTACATTATACCATACAAATAGTCAAGGAGGAAATAAATACATGACTGTTAATCATATGTACCACAGAGGACAGGTTATATGAAACATCTTTGGTTGTACTGCATCGTTAATCATGTGTACCACAGAGGTTATATAGAACCTCCTTGGTTGTACTACAGGAGTATTAACAGTTGTGAGCCGTTAGTAGTAGATAGTGAAAATAACTTTTGGTTAGTTTTTAATCATTGAAGTTGATATCGAAAATGAGTGATACAAATAACGATATGTGGTTATAACGAATAACGATATGTGGTTATGACGTTATTACCACCCTCATAGAATCAGCATGTTCTTCATTAGCCTGCTGCTAAAAGGAAGTGCCGAGTTATGACTCTGGCTATAAGTAAGCCAGACTCTCAGAAGCTGAAGGCTCGCTTGGGTTTTTGTTCTGCAACAGTATACAGTATTAAGCCGCGGATCAGCATACCTGATCAAGTTTTTAACAGCGTCTTTTTCTCCTCTGAGAGAGAAATAATAATCATAATGGGAAAACCCCCTCTAAATACGCTGGGTTAGAGACAAAAATCATAATAACACTAAAGGGCGCACTAGGTTCGTTGTAGCAACGTTGAAACAACGTCACTGACGTTGTTAAATATTGATAGAACGACGCAACGTAGGTTAGTTTTACCATTCTGCGTGACGATTATGTCAAACGCACTAGAAAACAGAGACATGACAGATAGTAGTCTTAATTTTTTTCAAATCAATGGTTTATCTGTTCTTGTATCGATATGTTAACGACCAGCATCAAGACAATATCACATTATACCTTGGATACGTGTTTATTCATCATCATTTATTAAACACAAGCGAATACATGTATATATAAGGACGCAAAGGTCTACCGTTTAGTCGCGGTTAAGCTCTAAAAGTGTTCCCAGGTTAGCCAGCTCATTACCATAATTTATGGTGAGATGCATGAAGGGGCGTGGTGGAGAGTGGGAGATACCCCTCTTCACTGACTGGCTGTTGGACAGTGGAATTCCCATTTACATATGCCAAGATTCGTTTTTAATAATAACGTACACACACATCTTTAAAAAACAGTACTTAAAATTTTTATTTAAATTCACGATGGAGCTGATACTATATTCCTCATGGAAATTAAAGTTAAGATGTTTAGTAAAAGGGATCCAGGATAAACCACCAACGTTCAGTATTTGGCTGAAGGGAGCTTCAATAAGTAGCATGTTACAACCAATCATAATAAATAATTATCTACATATAAACATTTTTCTATTCTAGCGAGAGCGCGTTTAGATGTGGCGGTTTCCAAAAAGACAACTCAATCGGATGCTCTAAAAGATACATGGAATACAAAGGAACATTATTCAAAATGTTATTCCGCTTGATAACTGATTAAAATTTCGTACTAGTCCCTGGTGTCTTACGGAGTAAGAGCAACAATATTGAGCGACATTTACCTGTTTATCTTTATGAGAACATTCAATAAAATCTTCGAAGTATTCTGCACATTCTTTTTCTGCTCTCCTGTAGCCAACTCGTCCAGCACAACGGGCCCAATCTTTCTCCACGTCCTGACATGCTCCTCCAGCAGAAGATGCCCAGTGTGCCGTCATCTTTGTAAGAGGTGTGTAGAACACGGGCAAGTCACGTAAATTCTGGTTTACTTTTGGGCGCTTATAATCCTCCATTCTGTTTAAAAGAATTACAATATTAGCACCAACCATATGTATGTAGTGTTTAAATGATTCAAATAGTGATATGTCCATTTTTGTTAAAAAAAAATCTAAGTTTCATTTCATACAGTAGTAAAAGTATACATGCACTCATTAAGAAACAATAATTTGTCAGTATAAGTCGTTCAACTACTAGTATTTTTTTAACACTCTCAAACAGTGTGGATCTTTCATCGTGGACTCTAAACCAGGACAGGGTTTCCCACAGAAAAAAAAATCATCTGGTTGTTCTCCCAAAAATATTAACTTAGCGCGCGAGCAGCTTAACCCTTACACTGCTGCATAAAATTTGCAGCATGTGTGGTTGCCCACTAAGTAATATCTGGTACATTTTTTCTTCAAAAAAACATCTGATGAACAACTGATACTAAAAGCCAATAAATTACAAAATCAGTCAGTTAGCCATCTTTTAAACGCAAAATGGAAGGACACCACAAAACAAAACTGAAAATATTTTTTTTTTTTTTTTTTAGAATTCATCCGGTCGGGCAACCGGCGTGCCGGCACTATGGTGAACCCTGTTATAAACAAAAGTGACTCTACTACAATAATTTACATTATTTTTCTTAAATTACCCTCTATTCTTTCACACCCTTATGGGCCTTTTCAGTAGATGGACTCTATCCAAAACCTAATCAGATCTTGGCCTAGATCCAACGTAGCTGAAACACAACTCGAAACTGAAGGTTTATGGTGTGGGCTCATCCACGGCAAGTCTTGGCCTTTGTATCTTCATGTATTTAATTCACATTTCGCAGATCAGTTGAACAGTTGAGGCTGGAAAGTGCTGACAATGAAAATATATATAAATATACTATATTTGCAAAATGACCGCCGACTGCTCCCTGTGCAAAAAAATCATTTTCAGATATTCGGACAGGAAAAATTGTTGTAAAAATTCCCCGCAGGAAAAACCCAGGGACTTTCACTCCTTTTTAGCCTCAGACGCACAGTTTTCGAGATATGGCAGTCTGAAGTTACCTAATGTATTGCCAGTGTTTTTTACCCTTGACCCGGCCGTACTTGCTCGCTATTGGTCGGATCGTTTGGAAATAGATAAGCAATAAACGGCTGTAGAATAATAATAAGAATAATGTTCCGCTTGGATAATAATAGTTTGGATGTAGTGGAAAGTACTAATTGTAAGTAGTAGTAGTAGTAGTAGTAGCAGCAGCAGCAGTTGTAGTAGTAGTAAAATGTTGCTTACACTGACTGTCATTTAAGTGACATTGTAAAACAATGCAGTCCGTTGATGTTCAAAATGAATGATGTACAGAACTACAGATGATGATGTGAGGGTGGGGTGATAGGGCATGATGGGTTATTAATAGTGTTTTCCTTCGCTCGCCCGAACTAATTATGAGAGGCTGAGGCATCATAAATGTCAGACCAAGAACTTTATAGTTTTAGCCACTACGAGCACATGTGGCACTGATGAGATACCGTTGAAATCATCTGATGGTGAGGCTGGTGATTTCTCAAGTCAATAATAGGTCAACGTGAACGTTCACTCAATATTGCCGCAAGGTTTAAATTGCAAAGTTAGACCACTTTGTTTTGTTCATGTATACTCTGCAGCTAGCTGTTCCAAGAACATACATCAAGATCAGTGTCCACCTTTGGGCACATATAGGCTAAACTGGGCCAGGAGAACCTCCTGAGGATGGTGAGATGAATGAGATGACACTGCCCTCCAGACACAGGATTCAAAATACGAACACTGGCGGTGTGAGACCGAGCACGCTACCTCTCGTTCACGGAGGTTCCCAACAGTATTGAATCATTACGAGTGGGCGGAGAAATTTGAAGGCCAGAGTAGGGTTCGAAACCGCGATGTCCGACTTTCCAAGAAGGCAGCTTTAACCACTGCACTAAGGCCCCCGCTCAGCTTCGTCTGGGACAGAAAAGGGCAATGCCAATATCAGCAATAGACCTGGTGCTGAAATAGACAGTGACATAATAATTAGTGATACTCTCATGTTTAATGGAGTATTTTTTTGGACATTAGAAAATCGCAAACCCACTTGTTTTTATCATCAATATATTAAACAACGAGGAGTAACAGTTTTCCATTATCATTACCAAATTTCCCAGTTATTAATTACAGTACACGGTATTATGTTATTACAGCAGATCCAGTCACCAACGATCTTGCTGTTGCGAGACAAATAAATTCGTTGGTGACAGGAAGTCGTTGGTCAAAGCAATTAGTCTTCGTGCAAAACTGCACTTTTTTGAAAAAATAAAAAAATTGATTTTCTATGGTCAGTATAATACTAATTACTATTGAATGCTAAACCACAAGTAAAGTTATTGTACGGTGACAGGTGAGTGATTTTCATGGCTGAATCACTGACTAATTCGTCTCATCACTCAGCTGAGTATCGGTACAATGAACCTGAAAAGTCACGACCAACGACTTTCTGTCACCAATACTTTATTTGTCTGGCAATAGCAGAGTCGTTGATGACAGGATGTACTTAAAGGGACTGGCCCAGGTAAGGCTGAAATCATCAAAAAATCGGTAATTTTATTTTGGCTTCTTAATATGACCATATGAAGTAAACATGTCCATAGACTAGAAATGCAAAAGTTTTTAAATTGTGTGCTGCGCATTCACCAGTTAGGCTAGATATAGAGACGAAAATCCTGATTTTAAATTTTTGACAACCATGTCAAAAATTAGAAATACGGGAATTTCGTCTCTATATCTAGTCTAACTGGTGAATGCGCAGCAGAATAATTAAAAAAAACTTTTGCAGTTCTAGTCTATGGACATGTTTACATCATATGGTCATATTAAGAAGCCAAAATAAAATCACCGATTTTTTATGATTATTTTTAGCCTGGGCCAGTCCCTTTAAAATATCGGCGACATTCGCCTAACAATTACATTGACCAAGCATTGGACCGGTAGTTTGTATTATTATCAAGGCAGGTGCGGCAACATTGCAGTGCCGGTTGAACGTGAAACGACAGAAGCCCATCACTGAAACAGCGTTTCGCCACACCTTTTAAGGCCCGATTATGGTGAAATATAATTCGCTGCATCTTATTCGTTTCATCACGGGCGTATAATAGTATAGTCATATTTAGCGAGAGTGGCATTATTGTAGGTAAAATTAAAACTTTATCATACAATACAATCATCGCTATTTTCATGTTGTGATTTCAGAAAAATTATGACAATGGTAAGCCACATTCGGCTATCAAGTTTGACTGTCTGACCTGATTCGGCAAGATGATGGTAAGCTTATTGTACCGATATAAGCCATGTTTCTATTATTATTTTTGGCCCAGTCATACAAATTATATTTCACTATTTTTAAAAAAGCTCATCCTGTAAACAAGAAATCGTACAATAGGACACGACATTCTCTGAATTAGGGCCGCAAATAATGTCATCCAATTAATTATTAAAATATATAAAAATATATAAAATGGTAGTGATTTAACATATATTATTTGCACCACTATAATAAATTATCAATTTTAATTTCCATAGATACACCATATTGATTACTAAAATTAATCCGAATATAATTTGGGATTTAAACGGTGACGCCAGTGTTGAAGTGCTCAATTATTACAGTCAGATTGTCAATCAAGAGGAGATGAGGTCAGGCTCATCGTGATTGGTCGGCGATGATTGACCCCGTGATTGACAGCACCCTCCTCCACCTGCCAGTGGTATCAGGTTATGTGACCGGGTAACATATGACGCATGTCTTACGCTATCCCAATGCTGTCTATGCATTGGTACAATGCTGGACTACTGGTGATTAACATGTCCCAGACAGTGCGGCAAAAATAATCCAACCGTTTAATCTTCTGTCAAATTAATACAATGGTTTTCATACAGCGCAGTTAGCTAACTTAAGTTAGGCGATATATGTTCTAAAGAATAATCTCAATTGTGTTTTTGCTTATTGGCATTGTGTGGTAGATAGCGTCATCATTCAATGACTGATTGGAATTGAGAATTTGCTAATATTACGTGTTCTCGTAATTGCTCATTAACGTGTGCGACAATCCGATACAACTGTCAACATTTTGACATATCATATCTGTCAATCAAACATTTGTACAGCTTCGATTGGTGAGAGTAGGGGCAAGACAATATTGTCAGGTCAAATCCCATATACAACACAGTGGAAGACTTCAGCGACCCAGCAAGATGTTGCAAAATATTGGTCAGTGATATCAAAGAGCGTGTATAGTATAGGATCCATTCCAGCGGCGATCTGAGGTAGGTATATGCGACAACAGCCGCGATTGTCCAGTGTGTTAATAGCTATCTGTTTACCATAATATCCCTACGTACAGTCATATCAGTAATGGGTTGTTCATGAATGTTCCCAAAAGTATCCGGTCTCATGTAGCTGATTCCCCTCCCCCGGAAGCATTCTTCCAAAGGCCCAGATCTCATAAAGCTGATTCCCCTTACCTAAGCACTCTTCCCGAAGGGTCCAGGTCTCATGAACCTGATTCCCCCCCCCCCCCCCCAGAAGGATTCTTCCCGTAAGGTATTTTTCCATTGACACTACACATTCCTCTCCCATTCCATTTTTTCACTTCTCCCCAACTCTGTATTCTGCAGATACACCCACTCCACCTTCCACTTCCACTCCTTTCTTCACAACTCCTTCCAAAGTATTCTCCAGATACCCTATCATTGACATAACTAGTATTATGTTTACACTAGTGAAGGGATTTGGTTGGAATTTCAAAATTGGCTACAATTGGTTGGTGTAACAAACCGATGATTACAGTTAATCTGTTGATTTAAATCGATCTACACTCCACATTCCCCTCCAACACCTTTTCCTCACCTCTCCTCTTTTCTGAACTCTACACATCTCCTTCTCATACTTTTTACTTTTTCCTCTCACACTCTGTCACATCTAGCCTTAGAGTCCAGATTTGTTCTACGATCATTATGATTCTGATTTGTTTTCTCCTTAACTTTGATAATTTTTATTTTTTGTCTCAAAGAAGGTGGGTCATTATGATTCGCTGAGAAAACATTTAGGTTGCCCAAAACAATGCACGTATGCGCAGCATGGACATGGTCAACGTCCACGTAAGTGGGGTTTGCCGTAACGTAAATATTTTTGATTCAGTGAAACATAACGACCCGCCGACTTTAATATTTGTATTTCTAGCAGGGACTCTCTGACCAGGTAGGAGAGCAACCCCTTTTTAGGTGGCGATGGTAGTGATACTAGCGCCCTTACCTATAACATCGGTTTTGTCGTCTAGGGATAGCATTATTGAGGGTGCCCTAATGGTAAAAAGTATGGTGACGTCAAAGTGAACACGAATTTATTAATTTATTATTTGTTGAAACATTTTATACAAGGTAAACTAAATCTAAGCTTCTGAAAGGATGCCTAAAATAAATAGCAGTGATTATATGGACCCCTGCCTACACCAGTATCAGCAGATTGTGGTTCAATACTTTTGATGCCTATTGTAACACAACAGTACCACCCCTTAGTGGCAAAAGGGGTGTCAATTAGTAACCCTCCACAAAAACAATTTTATTTTACATACAGATATTTGTCATTATAATTGTCTACACTCTATTTATATTTTTAGATTATGAAGTTTGCTTTATGCACATGTAATTGGTGTTTGACAAAATAAAAACGTGATAAAATTAAAACGCCACATAGAATTTAAAATCGCCGACGGTATGACCTGCAATCTGTACACTTTACCACAAACGCAATTGAACACGAGGGGGGTGAGTTCAACAGTTGAGTACAATTACATTTTGACAAATATATGGAACTTTAAGCTATCAGACGTTTTAGAAGGTATGCAATATGAAGTGAAATGATCATAATAGTTCATTAAATGTCTTTAGTCTCTAATTATCTGATTATAGATATAATAACAAAAACGAAAAAAAAAAACTGTTGAAAATGAACAAAAATGTCTTGTTTTCCCCACCCACAGAAATAAGGGCGCTCTCAATAATACTATCGCCACCGATGTTATAAGTAAGGGCGCTAGTATTAATACTATCGCCAGCTAAGAAGGGGTTGCTCTCCTACCTGCTGACAGGGACGTCGTAAATCATCCAGTCCAGTCGCGCCTGTGAATTTAGCCTTCAAGTTTATCTTATTTGCTGTGGCTATTCTCTCTGAATTGTCTGCGACTTAAACTCGCGACCTCCTTGTTTGCAGCAGTATCACTATATGTTGACCGATCACCATATACAAGTTCATTCTTGATACCTATAGTTCTTGCACACCGTCACTGAAGTGCATACACAGTTCTACTGTCACGACGCTAAAAACGTTGCATAGGTCGCTTTCTGGTATGCTCTCATAAATACGAATTTCAAGATCAGAAAATGTATCAAATTAGTCTCCCAACGATAGAGTAGTCTAATGTCTTCTTGGGCTGCGTGCACAAAACAGTCACAAACCAAACGTTGCTCGTAAATGGATTTCAAAGCAAATGTTTCGTGCACCAACTGCATCACAAATATGGGACGTGTGCACAAAATAGTCGAAAATACACACGTGGCCTACAGGCATATTCTTTGCAAATAGTGAGCCGTAGGGAGAGATCGTAAAAATATATCCGAAAAAAAATCTTGTGAGTTGCAAATGATGATAACAATTATGGAGTCTCGTGAACTGGGGAGTCTCACCTCAACGCGTTAAGTGCTACAGAGGTGTAAAAAACGCAATTGAAGACCACAACTCTGCAATTCAGAAATGCTGACAGGAATCGCACCTTAAAAGTGTTAATTACAACTAGCCTGCGCGTACGAACTGCGATTGATGATCACAACTCAAGTGATGACAGGAGTCGCACCAGTTAGAAGGATCTCTCTTCCACTATGTTCCATAACACTAACAAGATTGTGGAGGGTGGCTTTTGCTAACTACAGTCGGCGCACGCACCTGAGGCTGAACGTGTTGATTGCTACACCTTTGTGAACAGCAATTACCGGATTGCTTTTATTTCACTTATCTTTTTCGAATTCGTATGTTTTCAAATATTTTTTTTTATTTTTTCACTTTATCGATATATTCCGTATATTCTGTAATTATTATTAGACTAGGTCTAGCACATATTACTAATTATTCTCAGCATTTAATATTATTGTACTTTGCAAATGAAGAAGTTTTTCCTAACTCAGAGGCTCAGTCATGTCGGTTGTGTTTTCGTTTTTTGAGCTGTCAGTCAATTTGCGAGAACAGGTTAACCTCAACAATTACAATAACTTTTAAAATTACAGTATAATGATTTAAAGGCAAAAATCACAGGCACTGGCCGGATAGGCCCTAATTCACAGCGGGCCGGCCAGGTTGTCTCTGCCACATGCTGATACAGTAATATTTACTAATTGCTTCATGACGTGCCATGACCATGGGCATGGCCTGGGCATCCTGTAGTTTTCAGTAGTATTCGTTCTCACTCTACCCCTGAATGCGATGAGGCTTTTTCCACCTATTTGAGCACCCCTCTCTACGCGACTCCCAACTGTTGGCCCCTTCCCTAAATTTCAAACTCTGCCCCAAATTATGAAAGTGATACATGTAGAACAAATATAACTTTTATTGCAATAAATATATACCCATACATTTCTAATTCAAGTATGTCATAGAATACATATTTTACCATAAAACTGATAAATATAGACACTAATAACGTTCTGACTTATTTTCTTAACTTTATATGAGCACATTTAATCTCGGAATTACGTATTATTTTTTTTTAAATGAAACCACATATTTTCCGTGCGTTTTCGATCATAAGTAGATAATTAGGGCATTTAGGGGGATTATATTGATACAAAATCACAAGAATAGACTTTAGCCACTGTTTAAACCGTTTTTGCTATATTAGCTGATGTAATCCCCCGTTTCAGGCTCTAATTATTCAATTTTCAATCAGAGGTGGCAATATTTGACTGTATAATCCAGTTGTACATACTCTATGATTGCGTGATGGGCTGGACAAATAACATTTCACAGATGGCAAGGACCCATTGCTGCCTCAACGTTCGGCCATTGTCAACGACTCTGTCACAACGTTGGAACAGTGCTGGCCAAGTTCTCGCATCGCTTTGCGTACACTATCACTTGGCTTGATGTTCTCAGACCAGACTTTGCCGTCTGATTGCCGGCATTTTGCGGTTAGCTTTGATGTCTGGTCTCTGGTCTTGGGGGGTGTCGCACGAGAGGCTTGTGTGTCCTCCTGGAGTGGGAACCAGATTAAGATCGGACATCGATAGACTAGTGTTTGTTCGTTGGTTGGATCGATTTAGCTAGCTGTCGAAACAGGCTGCCTGGGCCTTCCAACAATATATCAATCGCTCGCTGGTAGATGTGATGCGCTCATCACACGTCATGCTATTATTCCATGTAAAATAAATACAAATAACAATGCCAGTGGTTTTTCAGTTTATTACACAGCACTTACAAGTTTTTTAGCAAGTTGCAATGTTTTTTCATTTCATTACATAGCACATACAGTGTAATACAAGTTGTAGCAATTGACAATGTGTTTGTAGTTTATTGCATAGCACATACATAGTGAATGATACAAGTTATTGACAATATTTTTATTATTTCATCACATAGCACATACAGAGTGATACAATCGATAATGTGAGTGATACAAGTTATCGCAGAGTGATACAGAGTGATACAATTGACAATGTGAATGATGCAAGTTATTGATAGTGTTTTTAGTTTACCGTATACAGTCGTTACAATACCAGAATTTTGTTCTAGGAGCCTTGCTCAACTCATGGAGCATGAGATCCCTAGTGCACACTTCACACTTCCATTGAGGATTCTCCATCTGCTTCTGCAGTACTTGTTGGAGACTTTTTCTGGCGTCACTGTCGACATATCGCATGATGCAGGACATGTCAACACTTTCTTCCACGCAGACTGTGGTGATGTTCTGTGGAATTGTCCTCACTGCTTCTCCTCCCAGGAGCATCCCTGCCATAGCAGAATTTCTGTCAATTTCAGACACATAGCAGTCTAATAGAAAATTGTCCCTTGATGTTGGATTCAGTTGTCTGAATGGCACTACTGTCTGTATTCGTCTGCGTTTGAGGCTTAATCCGATGGCGCTCTGCTTTATGACTCCTTTGGGTTGTCCACGTTTTTTTGTTTTTGGCGGGAGTCCCTGCTGGTAGATGGTACAGGTTTTTCTTGCTCGTTATTTTCTGCTGTTCCGTCGTTCAGGCTGTCGTCTGCGTCGTCTTGCGGTTTTCCTTGTTCACCAGCTGTCAGGTCTAGTTGCAGATCCAGTGTCTCTTCTTATTGTTCCACAGTCTCTACAATTGCAGCTTTTTTCCCTTCACCTAACCTCGCTGTTGTTTTTCTGTGCGGAATGTTGAAGTCATCTTCAGAAGTATCTTGAGGAATTCTTTCAGTGGCAGAGAGGAAGATGTCACGGACTTGATTTTCTGAAATGGTGATTCCACACGATTTGTAGTGTGTTCACCAAAGGAAAAGGATTGTCGTTTCAGTGCTAGCAGGTCTTGGTAGTTTCTCGTATACTTATGATGGGCTGTAGGTGATTCATTGAAGGACTTCAAGAACAGTTGTGCGTTGTGCGCTAGTGATCTCCATTTTCTCTGTTGTGATTTCTCTCTTGAAGGTGCGAAGAACATGGAAGAGGCAGAGTAGCAGAGAAATGTGTGGCACTTCTGACTTCAAAACTTTTCTTTCCATCCTGTCCTTATCAATATTTGTGAGTGCGCCTCTCGTTTCATTCCAGCTGGGATTCTGTGCTTTGAATATGTTGATTATGGTGTGAATAGATGTCTCTTAAGCACTACAAAAGCTGCGACGATTTCACTCTCACCGTTGCTGTCTATCACTAGCATCAGATATAGGGGCATTCTCAGGTCGTTGGTCTTGTACGTTGCATCAACTAATATCACTTCAGGGGACTGTTCGAACAATTTTTTCATAGTTTCATCTTGGATGAAGATATCTTGTACTTTATTAGCTGTATCTGTAACATATTGCACAAACACATCTGTACGACAATCAAGCCAGGAACTGAGGTTTATCATTTCTGCAGCAGAATCAAGTTTAGGTCTGATTCCTGTGTTGATGTTGTGAATGTGTTTTAGTAGCACGACTTTCCCTGTTGTTTCTGTGATGTTGCACCATTTTCGTGTTGGCCTTCACAGACAGCATTTCAAGTGCTTCCACTTTGTCATAATCAGGTAGTTTGCGTTGACTTGGTAGATGATTATAGAACGTTTTCGATACGTCATGATTGTGTTCATCACATATATTACCCACTACTAATTTCTGTCCATCAATGGAAGCTCTGATTTCAATATTGAAAGGACACTTTCGTCTAAAAAATTTGTCTAAAAGTGGAGGTTTGATGACGTTCTCCTGTGCTCGAAGGTAAGTGTGACTGTGGGGACCGCTTCGGTCTCGTTCGCCAGGGGTCAGCACCTGACGACGAGCTGCACCCCCTGGCGGGCGCTACCGACGACGCTGAGCCACGAGGCTAAGCCCACTCACTCTTTCACTTGTAACTCAACCAGCAGGCTAGGCTGACGTCCCGTCCTAGCCCCGCTCAACTTGCCACGAGGCTGCCGCCGCTTTCGCTATTCCATCAGCATCCTGGAAGCCCTCTGAGACAGTGCACAGCAAAGTTGAAGATATAATCACTAAAGCATCAAGAACCATCATCGAGTCAATCTCAAGTTATTTATGTACCGTCGCCCAGACGGGAGTTAGAATAGGCTAGGAACTTCAACTCAAGTTACTTCGTCTTATCATTGGTGACCCTGACGTGATTCGAACACGCAACCTTCTGATCTACAATTATCACAATTGCAATGAGTTATTTATAAAATAATTTAATACATCAGAACGATTCATACAGCTGCAGACAGCTTCTGAACCGAACCTACATTAGGCTACAATCATCATAATTTCAAGTATACACTGTAGCACGTTTTCTGTACAGCAGCGAAACTACTCAACTGAACTCATAATCTACTCAGCATCACAGCAATCTACAACCAGACCCTAGTTTCACGAACCTACTTCAAGTGATTCCTACTTTCTCAACTTCTTAACTTCATCATATTTCAAGAACTTTTTCGCTGGCACTGATTTTATGGATGGGAAAGGACTTTAAAAGATTTTTTATGCTGCACACGTGATGTTTTCGACACCCACCCACCCTGCATTTTTCGCACTCAGTTATTGTTGTAAAAATGTTGTTTTTGGTGCACTGCTCGGATGGGCCCAGGGAAACCTCCGCATTACCCACAAGTTAGCTAGGTTCAACGTTGTCACTTAGCCCGGGGGTAATGTGGGGACCGCTTCGGTTTCATTTGCCAGGGGTCAGCACCTGATGAGGAGCTGCACCCCCTGACGGGCGCTACCGACGACGCTGAGCCACGAGGCTAAGCCCACTCACTCTTTCACTTGCAACTCAACCAGCGGGCTACGCGGACGTTGGGCCAATGTATCGTGTTATCATGTTATCTGGTGTTTCTGGCGTCGGGATGGAAAAGCGTCACCCGCATTACAATGCAGTGGTCAGAAAACACAGTACAATCACCCAATGCTGTTTCAATGTCGGGCCAGCGTCGAAGACTGTGGGTCAACATTGAAACAGCATTAGCTTAATGTCACGTGTTTGCGCAAAGTAGGTTATAGGCCTACAGCAGACCCAGTTTGTTTGTTTGTTTGATTACTCAGCACAACTTCCTAGTTTGGAAGGCTAACGGCTCAGGGTGCTATCGCACCACATTGTGGATTTTCTGGGGTGATGGATTAGAGCTGAACCAGCAATGGGTTGTACATCGACGTCATCGTAGGCAAGTATTGAATGACTGTTGGCCAGCACCGGGGATGGTAGGAATGCAATGTTATGTTTAGAAAATATTATGCAGATTTTTTGTCTATAGCACTCAAACAGGCTAAACTAAGCCGGGCCTCCGCTCGAAGTTCGGGAACTCCTGTTCTAGTTTTCAATCATTTTATGATCATCATTCATAAATTCTATTTCAAGTAAACGGATGAGGCATGTATGTAACACTAACTGAATACTGTTATTTGCTGTGTGTTATTTTTTTTTAATACTAGACACACTGGATTGGGCCCTATTATCCGATGCTTGAAACACAGATTTATATTTATAAGAAACACAAATGAAAAATCGCCAGCAGTTGCTGACATCCAACTCCACATTCAACTCAAATTAAAATTACGTTTAGACCTTGGGCCTAGCTTAGGCCTAGGCCTAGGGCTAGACTATATCTCATCTCAGCAACAGTCAAATAAATAATTATATTTGCATTGCCATTGGCAATGCTGATTTAGTGATTGAGTGATTCCGGTTTTCAAAATTCTGGTTTGCAGCTAACTTATAGAGCCGCCCGGACTGAAAAACCGGAACTCCGGTCGGGCAGCCTCTGAGGCTAGCCGGCTTAGTAGCCACTTCGTTTTTTCTATTGAGTGATAATAAGTGAATTTCATGGCGGCGACCGTCCTTCATTCCTTGTTGACTGTTGTTGTCCTCGAATATTAACTTGCGGCTCGCGTTGCTTGCAGTGAACTAAAGCTGCTTATTTTTCAAGCTGTATAATCAAATTAGACATTCACACTTATATGCTTCATGCATGTCATCAGGTTATGATATTAGCAAATAATAAATACATAAATTAAACTACCAAACCCTACTTTAAGTTTGTTGACTGTCAAACACGTATGATTGAATCAGTAAGCTAGACAGTAGACTAGTTGTCTGCTGCAAGCTGTGCAAAAGCAACTACATCGATGAGTGGAGTATGTTCCATCTGGCACATACATCATCCCCGGGGCCAGGTGACGTTGGGAGCATTCATTGTACTAGTATCACCTAATCCCTGACAGATGAAGTTTGCCAAGTGTGCAGCGAGCCCTTCATCCCTTCCAAGGATGAGGTATAGCCAGTGTGCAGTGAGCCCCTCATCCCTCCTGAGAGATGAGGTTTACCCAGTGTGCGGCGAGCCCCTCATCCCTTCTAAGGATGAGGTTTAGCCAGTGTGCAGTGAGCCCCTCATCCCTGACACTGCCTAAGGCTAACAGATGAGGTATACACAGTGTGCAGTGGGCCCCTCATCCCTAAATTTCCCAGAAAGATGAGGCTTACCCAGTGTGCAACCAGCCCCTCATCCATCATAAGGATGAGGTTTAGCCAGTGTGCAGTGGCCCCTCATCCCTGACTGAACCTGAAAGATGAAGTTTACCTAGTGTGCAACCAGCCCCTCATCCCTAAGAGATGAAGTTTACCAGTGTGCAGTGGGCCCTTCATCTCTCTTGAGAGAGGAGGTTTACCCAGTGTGCAGTGGGCCCCTCATCCTTCCTAAGAGATGAGGTTTACCTAGTGTGCAGTGGGCCCCTCATCCCTCCTGAGAGAGGAGGTTTACCCAGTGTGCAGTATAGGCCCTTCATCCCTCTTGAGAGAGGAGGTTTACCCAGTGTGCAGTGGGCCCCTCATCCCTCCTGAGAGAGGAGGTTTACCCAGTGTGCAGTGGGCCCCTCATCCCTCCTGAGAAAGGAGGTTTACCTAGTGTGCAGTGGGCCCCTCATCCCTCCTGAGAGAGGAAGTTTACCTAGTGTGCAGTGGGCCCCTCATCTCTCTTGAGAGAGGAGGTTTACCCAGTGTGCAGTGGGCCCCTCATCCTTCCTAAGAGATGAGGTTTACCTAGTGTGCAGTGGGCCCCTCATCCCTCCTGAGAGAGGAGGTTTACCCAGTGTGCAGTATAGGCCCTTCATCCCTCTTGAGAGAGGAGGTTTACCCAGTGTGCAGTGGGCCCCTCATCCCTCCTGAGAGAGGAGGTTTACCCAGTGTGCAGTGGGCCCCTCATCCCTCCTGAGAAAGGAGGTTTACCTAGTGTGCAGTGGGCCCCTCATCCCTCCTGAGAGAGGAAGTTTACCTAGTGTGCAGTGGGCCCCTCATCCCTCCTGAAAGAGGAGGTTTACCTAGTGTGCAGTGGGCCCTTCATCCCTCTTTAGAAGGAGGTTTACCGAGTGTGCAGTGGGCCCCTCATCCCTCCTGAGAAAGGAAGTTCACCTAGTGTGCAGTGGGCCCCTCATCCCTCCTGAGAGAGGAGGTTTACCGAGTGTGCAGTGGGCCCCTCATTTCTACTGAGAGAGGTAGTTTACCTAGTGTGCAGTGGGCCCTTCATCCCTCTTGAGAGAGGTTGTTTACCGAGTGTGCAGTGAGCCCCTCATCCCTCCTGAGAGAGGAGGTTTACCTAGTGTGCAGTGGGCCCTTCATCTCTCTTGAGAGAGGAGGTTTACCGAATGTGCAGTGGGCCCTTCATCCCTCCTGAGAGATGCGGTTCACCTAATGTGTAGTGGGCCCCTCATCCCTACTGAGAGAGGAGGTTTACCTAGTGTGCAGTGGGCCCTTCATCTCTCTTGAGAGAGGAGGTTTACCGAATGTGCAGTGGGCCCCTCGTCCCTCATGAGAGAGGAAGTTTAACTAGTGTGCAGTGGGCCCTGCATCCCTCTTGAGAGAGTAGGTTTACCGAATGTGCAGTGGGCCCCTCATCCCTCCTGAGAGATGAGGTTCACCTAATGTGCAGTGAGCCCCTCATCCCTACTGAGAGAGGTAGTTTACCTAGTGTGCAGTGGGCCCTTCATCCCTCTTGAGAAAGGATGTTTACTGAGTGTGCAGTGAGCCCCTCATCCCTCCTGAGAGAGGAGGTTTACCTAGTATGCAGTGGGCCCTTCATCTCTCTTGAGAGAGGAGGTTCACTGAATGTGCAGTGGGCCCCTCATCCCTCCTGAGAGATGAGGTTCACCTGATGTGCAGTGGGCCCCTCATCCCTACTGAGAGAGGTAGTTTACCTAGTGTACAGTGGGCCCTTCATCCCTCTTGAGAGAGGATGTTTACCGAGTGTGCAGTGAGCCCCTCATCCCTCCTGTCAGATGAAGTTTGCCAAGTGTGCAGCGAGCCCTTCATCCCTTCCAAGGATGAGGTATAGCCAGTTTGCAGTGGGCCCCTCATCCCTCCTGAGAGAGGAGGTTCACCTAGTGTGCAGTGGGCCCTTCATCTCTCTTGAGAGAGGAGGTTTACCGAATGTGCAGTGGGCCCCTCATCCCTCCTGAGAGATGAGGTTCACCTAATGTGCAGTGGGCCCCTCATCCCTACTGAGAGATGTAGTTTACCTAGTGTGCAGTGGGCCCTTCATCCCTCTTGAGAAAGTATGTTTACTGAGTGTGCAGTGAGCCCCTCATCCCTCCTGAGAGAGGAGGTTTACCTAGTATGCAGTGGGCCCTTCATCTCTCTTGAGAGAGGAGGTTCACTGAATGTGCAGTGGGCCCCTCATCCCTCCTGAGAGATGAGGTTCACCTGATGTGCAGTGGGCCCCTCATCCCTACTGAGAGAGGTAGTTTACCTAGTGTACAGTGGGCCCTTCATCCCTCTTGAGAGAGGATGTTTACCGAGTGTGCAGTGAGCCCCTCATCCCTCCTGTCAGATGAAGTTTGCCAAGTGTGCAGCGAGCCCTTCATCCCTTCCAAGGATGAGGTATAGCCAGTTTGCAGTGGGCCCCTCATCCCTCCTGAGAGGGGAGGTTTACCTAGTGTGCAACCAGCCCCTCATCCCTGACTTGGCCTGAGAGTTAACCCTTTATGGACTACACTATCATGTTTATTTTATTTTAACCTACTGATGCCTTAGAGCGTCAAAAATGTTTTTTATTAACCCTCTATAGGCTAGAGTAATACGTGTATTAAACCTCTGAGGTCCAGAGAGTCAATAGTATCACGTGCCTCTAATATTACCACTATGTGGACTAGACTATTATATTTCTTTTATATTAACCTTTTGATGTCTAGAGTATCATATTTTTCATTTATTAACCGTCTGTTGACTAGACTATCGCAAGTATTAAGCCTCTGTGGTCTAGAGTACGGTATCAGGTTTCTAGTATATTCACCTTCTGTGGACTACACTATCATGTTTATCTTATTTTAACCCACTGATGCCTAGAGCATCACACTGTATATGTTATTTATTAACCCTATACAGGCTAGATTACCCTGTGTATTACCCCCTCTGACTCGGAGGTCCAGAGAGTCTATAATATCATGTGTCTCAAATATTAACCCTCTGTGGACTAGACTACCATATTTTTTCTATATGAACCTTCTGATGTCTAGAGTATCACATGATTTATTTAATTACCCATTGTTGACTAGACTATCGCATGTATTAACCCTCTGTGGTCTAAGGTATCACGTGTCTAATGTGTTAACACTCTGTGGACTACACTATCATGTTTATCTTTTTTTAATCTACTGATGCCTAGAGCATCACATATGTTATTTATTACCCTTATAGAGGCTAGAATATCACGTATATTAACCCTCAGGGGCCCAGAGAGTCAATAGTATCACGTGTCTCATGTATTAATTTACCCTCTGTTGATAAGATTATTATATTCATTTTACATTAACCTTTTGATGCCTAGAATATCACGTATCTCGTGTAATAAACCTCTGCGTCTAGTTTATCATATTTCTCCAATATTAACCTTCTGATGCCTAGATTATCATTTTTTTGCTGAACATATCCTAACATTTTGAAGCCTAGAGTATGATATGTCTTATTTATTAATCCTTTGCAGACTAGAATAATAAATGATTAACCCTCCGGGGTCTAGAATATCACGTATCTTATTATAATCCTCTGTGTACTAGATTATCATATTTCTGTTATATTATTCTTCTGATTCGTACAGTACACGTGCCGTTCACATGTTTTATTTACCAACCCTCTGCGGACTAGAGTATCACATGTCTCTAGGGGCTATAGACATGATTTATGTGTCAACACTGTGCCTGCTAGACAATTATATGTCTCATATTATATTAACATTCTGGGGGGCTATGCTATCACGTTGCTCATGTGTAACCCTTTGTGGACCAGAGTTTCGCGTGTCTTATTTATTTAACTCTCTGTGGACTAGGCTATCATGTTTCTGTAATGTTAACTTTCGCATGTCTTATATATTACCCCTCTGGAGGCTAGATAATCACATGTATAGCAAGTTTAGAGCATTATGTGTTTCATGTATTAACCCTCTGTGGACTAGATTACCATTTGTCTTCTATGTTAACCTTTTAATGCCTAGAGTATCATGTCGTATTTATTAAGCCTCTACGGACCAGACAATTACATTTCTTTATATTAACCTTCTCATACCTAGAGTATCATATCTTTTTATTGACCCTTTGCGAACTACAATAACACATGTATTAACCCTCTGCTCATATTTATTTTATGTTAGCTTTCTGATGCCCGGAGTATCATTATAAACCCTCTGCAGACTAACGTAACACGTATGTATCAACCCTATGCAGTATCGTGTGGCTCATGTATTAAACTCTCCTTGGACTAAGCCATATTTCTTTTATATTAACTTTCTGATGCTAGAGTACCATATAATTTATTTATTAACCCTCTGGGGGCTAGAGTATCGCGTGTCCTAACTCCCTGGGAGGTCTAGAATGTCGAGAGGATCACGTGTCTAAAATATTAACCTTCTGTGTGCTACACTGTCGTATTTATCTTATTTTAACTTTCTGATCTTCTGATTCCTGGAGCATCATATATATTTTTTAAACCCTTGGAGGCTAGTATTGCGTGTATTACCGTTTATGGTCTAAAGTATAGCTTGCCTCATGTATTAACGTACTCTGTGGAATAGATTATTATATTGAATCTATATAAAAAGTTCCTGATGCCTAGATTATCACGTATCTCATGTATTAACTCTATCATATTTCTTTAATATTAGCCATCTGAGGCCCAGAGTATCATATCTCTATTTCTACTACCGTAACACATGTAATAACCCTCTGTGGTCTAGAATATCATCTGTCTCATGTAATAACCCTTTGTGGACCAGACCAACATGTTTCATCTATATTACCTTCAGAAGATAAAGTATCACATGTTTATTTAGTAACCATCTGAAGGATTGAGTATCACGTGTATTAACCCTCTGGAGTCTAGGTACTATCTATCTAGGTACTATCTGGTACTTGCTAAAATGAGTAGATCGTCATCCCAATGAACACGATTCACTGTCACGCTCGTTTCACCTTATATCTTGACCACCCGAATGGTCGCACTAATTTGCATCAGGGGTATTTTATCTTCTGATGACTGCACAGATTTTCAAATGTGTTTGAGCAGCAGATTGGAAGGGGCACTGACAATAGGTTTGTTTTAATAATATTTAGTTAATAGTCCCATTTCATCAGCTGTCAATAGCGGTACTAAAACTGACTTTTTGTCTACACGCGTAAAGGCCGGCCATTTAATACCAGGGGGGGGGGGGGATGTATGCTATGTAATTAAAGAATAATTTGTTCACAAAGCTGGCTCCAAAAAAATAGTTTGTTCTATAAAGTGTGAGAAAAAAATAGTTTGTTCATTTATGTGTGAGAAAAATAGATTGTTGACAGCCAGCAGATCTTTCCAAATATGCCGGAAACTGCCAGAGAATGACAAGAAATCCCTCGCTCTGCTCTGTCAAGGGTTCAACACATATAGGTATTTTTAATTTACGGGATTAAACATGTCCTGGAAAAAAAGTTTGTCACTGTCATCTCAGGGAAAAAATTGTTCGTTTTTGTAATTGTATACATGTAAGCAAAATGTGTGTGTCGGAACTTTATTTATACATTTTCTACTTTTTTAGTTATGGCTGACAAGTTGCTTCAGATCAACTGGACCTGTTAGCTCTGTTTCACTATTACCAAAATAATAAAACAATTATGATATTTAAAACTGATTTATTTCAAAGTATTTTGCCGAGTTTCTCTTTATCTCCCATTTATCAACCTAGCTTGTCTAGCATTCTTGTCGATGCATCTAAACTTTAGGCCTAGGTAGTCCCAAGTTTCGTAAATATCTGCCTTGAAAATTCATCCGTCTAAAATATATTTCACTTTTGTAGCATTTGCGGGGTCTAGCTACAAAAGGTTAATATGTCATATAGAGGTCTACATGAAATTGTAGCACTAGATGGTTAATATGGGAGAAATTTCATAATCTATCCACCAGACGCTTATTATGTAAGACATATGATTCTAAGCATCAGAAGGCTAACATAGGAGAAATATGATACTCTAGTCCACAGAGGTTTGATACTTGAGACATTTGATACTATAGACACCGGAAAAATAAAACACTTGATACTCCAGCCTCCATACAGTAAAAGCGACACAATCAGGCTAAAATCATACAAAAATCTTAATTTTATTTTGGCTTCTTAATAAGTCCATAACATGTGAACATGTCCATAGACTAGCATTGCTTAAGTTTCCTACATTGTGTTGCGCATTTACCAGTTAAGCGAGAAATAAGGACTAAATTTAATTTCGGACATGCATGTCCAAAATAAGAAATACGGGGATAACTTATAAACGGGGCTTTCCGCACCCTTGCTACGTTGCCACAGCAACCCAAAATTTAAAAGACTTCCGCAATTCTAGTCTATGGACATGTTCACATATTATGGACATATCTTGAGAAGCCAAAATAAAATTAATGATTTTTTAGCCTTTTTAGCCTGAGTTTAGCCTTTTATACAGAAGACATGTAATACTCTAGGCAACAGAAGGTCAACATTAGATAAATATAATAGTCTAGTCGCAGAAGATTATTATTTGAGACACGTGATACCCGAGACCCCAGAGGATTAGTACATGTGTTACTCTAGTCCGCAGAGGGTTAATAAATAAAACATATGATACCCTAGGTATGAGAAGGTAATATAGAAGAAATATGGTAATCTAGTCCACAGAGAGTTAATACACGAGACACATGATACTATCGACCCTCTGGAACGCAGAGGCTTATTACACGTCAAACTCTAGCCTATAGAGGATTATTAAATAACATTAATGATGCTCTAGGCATCAGTAGGTTAAAATAAGATAAACATGATAGTTCAGTCCACACAGGGTGAATATATTAGTAACGTGATACTCTGAACCACAGAGGGTTAATAATTGCGAGAGTTTAGTCTACGGAAGGTTATTAAATAGGAAATGTGATACTCCAGACATCAAAAGGTTAGTACAAAAGAAATATAATAGTCTAGTCCACATAGGGTTAATATTGGAAATCCATGATATTGTCGACCCTCTGGACCTCATAGGGTAATTACACGTACAATCCAGCCTATACAGGGTTAATAAATAACATTTACGATGCTCTAGGCATGAGTAGGTTAAAATAAGATAAACATGATAGTGTAGTCCACAAAGAGTTAACACATTAGAAACGTAGATACTCTAGACCACAGAGGGTTAATATTTGCGATAGTCCTGTCAACAGAGCGTTAATAAATGCGAAATGTGATACTCCAGACATCAAAAGGTTAGTATAGAAGGAATATAATAGTCCAGTCCACATAGGGTTAATATTGGTGACCCATGATATTGTCGACCCTCTGGACCTCATAGGGTTATTACACGTAAAAATCTAGCCTATACAGGGTTAATAAATAACATTTACGATGATCTAGGCATGAGTAGGTTAAAATAAGATAAACATGATAGTGTAGTCCACAATGAGTTAACACATTAGAAACGTAGATACTCTAGACCACAGAGGGTTAATACTTGCGATAGTCCAGTTAACAGAGCGTTAATAAATACGAAATGTGATACTCCAGACATCAAAAGGTTAACATAAAATAAAAATAATAGTCTAGTCCACATAGGGTTAATGTTTGAGACACGTGATACTATCGACTCTCTTGACCTGAGAGGGTTAATACACGTCAAACTCTAGCCTATAGAGGGTTAATAAATTACATTTATGATGCTCTAAGCATCAGTAGGTTAAAAAAAGATAAACATGATAGTGTAGTCCACAGAGGGTTAACACATTAGAAACGGGATACTCTAGACCACAGAGGGTTAATAAGTGTGATACTCTAGTCCAAGAGGGTTAATAAAAAAGACATGTGATACTCTAGGCATCAGAAGGTTAACATAGAAAAAATATGGTAGACTAGTCCACAGAGGGTTAATGCATGTGATATGTCATACTCTAGACCCCAGAGAGTTATTACATGTGAAACTCTAGAATGGAGAGTGCTAATACATAAGACATGTGATACTCTAGGCATCGAAATGTTATTTTAGGAAAAATCTGATAATCTCATCTCTTGGGCATGAGGGGCTCACTGCACACTGTGTAAACTTCACCCTGGGAGAGTGAACGGCTCGATACACACTGGGTGAACCTCATCTTTCAGACCCAGTTATGGATGAGGGGCCCACTGCCCACTGGCTAAGCATCATCCTTAGGATGGACGAGGGGCTCGCTGCACACTGGGAAAACCTCATATTGCAGGCAGTATCAGGGATGAGGGGCTCACTGCACACTGGGTGAACCATATCTCTCAGGAGGGATGAGGGGCCCACTGCACACTGGGTAAGCCTCCTCTCTCAGGAGGGATGAGGGGCCCACTGCGAACTGGGTAAACCTCCTCTCTCAAGAAGGATGAAGGGCCCACTGCACACTGGATGAACCTCCTCTCTCAGGAGGGATGGAGGGCCCACTGCACACTAGGTAAACCTCTTCTCTCAGGAGGTATGAGGGGCCCACTGCACACTAGGTAAACCTCCTCTCTCAAGAAGGATGAAGGGCCCACTACACACTGGGTAGACCTCTCTCAAGAGGGGTGAAGGGCCCACTGCACACTGGGTAAACCTCCTCTCTCAGGAGGGATGAAGGGCCCACTGCACACTAGGTAAACCTCCTCTCTCAAGAGGGATGAAGGGCCCACTGCACACCGGGTAGACCTCTCTCAAGAGGGATGAAGGGCCCACTGCACACTAGGTAAACCTCCTCTCTCAAGAAGGATGAAGGGCCCACTGCACACTGGGTAGACCTCTCTCAAGAGGGGTGAAGGGCCCACTGCACACTGGGTAAACCTCCTCTCTCATGAGGGATGAAGGGCCCACTGCACACTGGGTAAACCTCCTCTCTCAGGAGGGATGATGGGCCCACTGCACACTAGGTAAACCTCCTCTCTCAGGAGGGATGATGGGCCCACTGCACACTAGGTAAACCTCCTCTCTCAGGAGGGATGATGGGCCCACTGCACACTAGGTAAACCTCCTCTCTCAAGAAGGATGAAGGGCCCACTGCACACTGGGTAGACCTCTCTCAAGAGGGATGAAGGGCCCACTGCACACTAGGTAAACCTCCTCTCTCAAGAAGGATGAAGGGCCCACTACACACTGGGTAGACCTCTCTCAAGAGGGGTGAAGGGCCCACTGCACACTGGGTAAACCTCCTCTCTCAGGAGGGATGAAGGGCCCACTGCACACTAGGTAAACCTCCTCTCTCAAGAAGGATGAAGGGCCCACTGCACACTGGGTAGACCTCTCTCAAGAGGGGTGAAGGGCCCACTGCACACTGGGTAAACCTCCTCTCTCATGAGGGATGAAGGGCCCACTGCACACTGGGTAAACCTCCTCTCTCAGGAGGGATGATGGGCCCACTGCACACTAGGTAAACCTCCTCTCTCAGGAGGGATGATGGGCCCACTGCACACTAGGTAAACCTCCTCTCTCAGGAGGGATGATGGGCCCACTGCACACTAGGTAAACCTCCTCTCTCAAGAAGGATGAAGGGCCCACTGCACACTGGGTAGACCTCTCTCAAGAGGGATGAAGGGCCCACTGCACACTAGGTAAACCTCCTCTCTCAAGAAGGATGAAGGGCCCACTACACACTGGGTAGACCTCTCTCAAGAGGGGTGAAGGGCCCACTGCACACTGGGTAAACCTCCTCTCTCAGGAGGGATGAAGGGCCCACTGCACACTAGGTAAACCTCCTCTCTCAAGAGGGATGAAGGGCCCACTGCACACCGGGTAGACCTCTCTCAAGAGGGATGAAGGGCCCACTGCACACTAGGTAAACCTCCTCTCTCAAGAAGGATGAAGGGCCCACTACACACTGGGTAGACCTCTCTCAAGAGGGGTGAAGGGCCCACTGCACACTGGGTAAACCTCCTCTCTCAGGAGGGATGAAGGGCCCACTGCACACTAGGTAAACCTCCTCTCTCAAGAGGGATGAAGGGCCCACTGCACACCGGGTAGACCTCTCTCAAGAGGGATGAAGGGCCCACTGCACACTAGGTAAACCTCCTCTCTCTAGAAGGATGAAGGGCCCACTGCACACTGGGTAGACCTCTCTCAAGAGGGGTGAAGGGCCCACTGCACACTGGGTAAACCTCCTCTCTCAGGAGGGATGAAGGGCCCACTGCACACTAGGTAAACCTCCTCTCTCAAGAGGGATGAAGGGCCCACTGCACACCGGGTAGACCTCTCTCAAGAGGGATGAAGGGCCCACTGCACACTAGGTAAACCTCCTCTCTCAAGAGGGATGAAGGGCCCACTGCACACTAGGTAAACCTCCTCTCTCAGGAGGGATGAAGGGCCCACTGCACACTAGGTAAACCTCCTCTCTCAAGAAGGATGAAGGGCCCACTGCACACTAGGTAAACCTCCTCTCTCAGGAGGGAAGAAGGGCCCACTGCACACTAGGTAAACCTCCTCTCAAGAGGGATGAAGGGCCCACTGCACACTAGGTAAACCTCCTCTCTCAGGAGGGATGAAGAGCCCACTGCACAGTGGGTAAACCTCCTCTCTCAGGTGGTGCGCGCCACACACTGTATGGGTAAACCTCTGCATTATAATAAATGCTCCCTACACTAAGATGTGGGCCTGTGCATTGGCCCATCGGGGCCGCATGACGAGTAACTGTGGATGATCTCACGATCGATGTACCTGCCTGTCAAGCTGTGCGAGCCACACTACCTGCTTTGGCAGTGCATCGCAGGCATACAACTGGGCGTACAACCAACCACAGCCTACCACCGGGGATGTCAGGATCGAATTTCAGCTGGGGCGGCGCAATGCTACCCATAACTCTATCTCAGTATCTGTAGTTTATTTACTTTTGTTTAGCTTAAAATGTAAGCCCCATAATCCCCATAATCCCCATAAACCATATTCACCCCCCCCCCCCAAGTCTCCAAATGTATGTGCAAGTCTGTAGCCTACACGAGGAATACATACACTGGCTGCTTGCCTAACCATTTCAATGACATTAGCAACGAAATTTGTAATGATATTTAGCAGATCCATCCCTACTCTCAAAATGAATCTAAGAATCTTTGACAGCAGCGTATTCGTTCATATGAATTCACACTGTTTGCCCACAATCTAACTTCTGACAGCAGCGTATTCATCCATATGAATTCACACTGCTCCCACCTTCCTCCAGTCCCATCATCCGGACATCCCATGCATCATAACGGCCCAACCCCCAGACTCATGCACACACATATGCATGAACTAAGAACCCACTAATATTTGTCCATCTTTGCAGGTTATCCTGACACATTTATCTTCTGATTCCTTTGACATGAATGCTGCAGTCCGTATCCTCGCTACCATCTAGGATCCAATTCAACGGAGGCAGCCCGATGCGCTACAGCGTACAATCAAGCACAGCCTACCATATCAGAATCCAATCACAGCAACAAATTCATCCATATGAATTCACACTGCCCACATATTCCTCCAGTCTCATCATCCGGACATCCCATGCATCCTAACGGCCTAACCCCCAGACTATGATAGGGGAGGCTTGGGAGAGTTGGGCCCCTTTTTATATATTGACACCGTTTGCTTTTCCCATTTGTCATATAGCCTATTATAAGCCTACCGTTCCCTGTGGTTTTGCGAAGTAGGCCTATGGTACAGACCATAGCAAACAATCTGAACCTCATTTTATTCTATATATGTATAATGTTACGTAGGAAAAAAATGTGATTAAAAAAATATGTTCTCCTGACCCAGCTCTCCCAACGAGGGGTAGAGGCCTACTGTGATATCGGGGGTGGCCCAATTCTCCCTGTGACCCAACTCTCACTAGCCTCCTCTACACACTCATGTGCACGAAGAGCCCACTAACATGTGTCCATCTTTGCAGGTCATCCGGACACATTTATCTTCTCATTCCTTTGAAATAAATGCTTCAGTCCGTATCCTTAATTACCATCAGAATCCAATTGACTTGCAGTGGTGGCAGCGCGATGTGCTACACCATATAACCATAGGTATATGGTTAATCTATGGTATTGTGGGGATAGCGTCTCATCCGTTTGGGACTGCTCGGGTTTACGACTTCTGACGAGTGGCCGTTGCCTGCGCAGCCTCACTTTGAATAGCTCCGCCGCCAACCAAGCGCGGTCCTTCCTCTCGCAGGCACTGAGTCGTACGGACGCTTTGTCTCGACTGCAGGGTCAAGCCGCATGGCGTTAGGTCGTCGAGCTCCGCTTGGGGATTGTGTGCACTATTGAATGTCTAGACTACAATAAAGATAGAATGTACAGAAGAATGAATTAAAAGGAGTTATTTATTCCCCTCGTCCAGACGGAAGAGCTGATGGAAATATAGAGGAGCAAAGCACTTTTATATTACCATATTGGTGACCCACGACGTCGAAACGAGCTCGCAACCTTCCGCCAGCATATTGTTTCCACAAAGCAAACACACGACGGTGCAAAACCACTGGTTTTGAGCCGGCCCAGGATAATTTTAAACTTAGGTTGTTTTTTTTTTAAAAATGACACATAATTTTTTTACAAGGTACGTGATGGTTGTAGGTCATTATTAAATAATGCCAGTAAGGTTAGTTAGAAAGGTTATCTGAAGAGAGGTACACGCCTTTTCGCTAAAAACTGCAAAAATTTCAATAAATTTAGTCGACAACCACTTGCGATCAGTCTTTTTAAAGATGGCCGACACGCTGGATTGCGCAATGAAATTGAACTGATTGGTCCAATCCTCAAGTCTTAAAAATTAAAAAAAAAATTCTTCCTATTTACGCCAGTTCAGGCGACTAGGAAGGAAATATTTTTTAATTCACTTTAAATCGTTTGACACCATAATTGGGTGATTCGATTTTCTCGGCCAATTCAAGAAATATCACTAATTAATTTTTTTGTCTAAACGTCAAATAAAAAAAAATTCCGAGCCAAAAATACCGCCTCGACTCAGAAAGCTTTTGATAGGATTAGAGCTACTTAAAATTGTTGCCTGAAATACATGTGAATAAAAGGTCTTATTTGGCTTATAAATACATTATTGTTAGGACCAAGGTCGATATTTTGTGACTGTAATCATATTTTTATTTCAGAGGAAGCAGATATATTTTAGTATGAAATGGTAAGAGCAGCCATCTTGGCAGCTGGTGCCCCTAACCTTAGCTCCAATGGCTGGCGTAGCCTCAACTCATCTTAATTAGCATAAATTAAGCCGCCATCTTGAATCAGTGGCGAGAACGGCACACGCCGCTCACAGGTCAAGGCCAAATAGGTTGGCAAGAGCGTCTTGAAATACAGTCTAGACATTTAAAAAAAAAATTAAAATATTTGTTTCAGACAGGAAAGCGAGACTGACTTCATTTTAGTATGTGTTTCTAGAAATCGTACATTATGTCACACGACATGTGATAGTTTGTGTCGGAAAATTTGATAGTCTATTTTTCCATACTTTCATGCTACCCCTGTAATCTACAACCTGCGACCCAACATGAACAATTCTCATACACAAATTCATCAAGACTTTCTCTCAACTAGACAACTGTGCACACAGTTCTCCACGCGGAGCGCGACGACCAAAATAGTTGGTATGTTTTAAATGCATACCATTTCAACAACCGTTTGAGTAATGCATAGTAGCCAATAGGCCAGCAAACTCAAACGCTTCACTTTTTAAATAATTTCAATAAAAAAACATTTCAAAATGGCTACCAAAGGAGACAGCAAAGGTTTTGTGTCATCACCCACGCAACGGACGTTGGAGAGATTTTTCAAGGTGTGAATCCTCAAGGAGCCCTTCGCCAGTTCGACATCAGCTACAACGGCGATCAACAAATCTCCCAAAGTTTAAAGTCGACACTTTTTTACTCAACAGACATGGAGTTGTGGTTCAACCAAATTGAAACACAATTCGAATTACATCAGATTAAGGACGATGACAACGTTACAGATTAACCTGTGCTGCGCTCTCTGGCGAGGTAGCGTCTGACGTCAGAGACGTGTTACTTCAGCCTTTTCTCACACACAAATATGATAGTCTGAAGGGCATTTTGATCGAATTTAGAGGTTTGACTACCCCAGAGAGAGTCAATAAAGTGATTTCGGGGGAGAAAATGGGATCTGACATACCGTTTGGCCATGTTAGCCGACTGAGCCGTAGCTTCAGAAAACGATGCTGAGGAAGCTAAGCCGGGGGTTGCTGAAATACAAGTCAGCGAGAGTGGGAAGTTAGTTGACTGTTGGAAGACCTGTCTCGTAGGCTTAAAAATTAGAGACAGCCACAGCCACAGCAGTAAAGAAGAAGACCTACGGACGTTCACAAACACCCGAGAATCGTGCCCCCAAAACACTGTTCGTACCTAATATACAAGCAAAACCGTTTGTGCCTAATAACCAGAATGTAAATAGACAAGGTCTTTTTAAAAACACTAAGCAAGATAATCGTCCAAACGCACCGCCGCCGCATACACAGCAAAATAATGCTGTTCAACCGATTGACACTGCTGATGCACCTGTCTGCTATTATCACCAAACATTCAGTGACAAAGCACGCACGTGCAGAGAACCTTGCGCGTTTTCTATCAACTAGTTGGCCAGAGCAAGGTAGCGACTCTTGCATCTGGCGAAATAACTGAGGCGCAACATGGCTCTGCGAAAGTTACCCTTCCCAAGTTATCACCCTCTAAGTTATCATACGTCGCAGATAAACGCGATAAGTGCAAATATCAAATTGACACTGGTGCAGCAGTCAATGTTTTACCCAAGTCTTGCGCTAACAGGACTTCAGTCGCTGCCTGTCTGCCCCTAGTTGCAGCTAATAACACTACTATCAATACCTACGGGCTACGGTACTAGTAGAGGTATCGTCGACATTGGTCTCAATCGAGATTACACTTGGACATTCATAGTAGCGGACATTAAACAACCAATTATAGAAGCAGATTTTCTTATACATTACAGCGCACTGGTGGATATAAAAAATCGTTGTCTGAGAGACATGAGAACCGGTTTAGCAATACAAGCTACCTTATCATCCATTAAACCCTTATCACTGAATAGAGTCAACACCGTTCATAACGACTACACAAAATTACTAGGTCAGTTCTCGGAACTGACTCGTCCTACAACGAAGGGCGAGACAGTAAAGCACGGTATTACACATAAAATATCGACCAAAGGACACCCTGTATTCGCACGCCCACAACGATTAGCACCTGATAAACTAGTCACTGCGAAATGCAAGTTCGATGATATGTTAAAGTTGGGCGTTATCGAACCCAGCGACAGTGAATGGTCATCAGCACTTCATATGGTGATCACGTTACGCGCGATTAGATTTCGTGTTTGTATATTTTGAAGATTTGTTAGTCACAAGCCCCGTACCCATAAGAAACATTTGAAAATTATTTTTACCCGTTTAGCCGAATACGGCATTATCATCGGCACAGAGAAATGTCAGTCCGGTACTACCGAATTAGGCTTTTTAGGACATCACGTTTGCTCAGAAGGCATTTCACTGTTACACAGTGCCGTAGAGGCAATAGTTAATGTTGCTAGACCCGAAAAGCAGCGAGCGTTGCGCAGATATCTAGGAATGGTAAATTATTATCATAGATTCATACCACATTGCGCGGCTAAGTTGACGCTGATAAATAATTTACTGACTGCAGCTGCTAACGAAGGATATACAAAATTGTCTTCTAAGTCTAATTTCGACTTGAAGTGGAATGAAGGCGCAGACCTGGCGTTCATCGAGTCTAAGCAAATACTTGCTAACAAAACCCTCTTGGTACACTCAGACTACTAGGCCCAATTGAATGTTACGTGTGATGCTAGTGATTTCGCCGTAGGTGGTTTTTGCAACAGTACATCGATAATGTCTGGCAGCCACTTTCATTTTTCAGTAAAAAACTAACTCCCGCAGAGACACATTACAACGCGTTCGACCGCAAGCTTTTAACAGTGTATGCCACTATTAGACATTTCAGGCCGTAATATTTCTGTAAACACAGATCAGAAGCCTTTAACTTTCGTAATGATATCAGTCACTGAACACCCGTCACTATGACAAACAAGACAGTTGGTTTTTATTGCCGAGTTCACCATATATATCAGATATGTGGAAGGAGATTTCGTCGCAAACGCTCTGTCACGACCGTCCATGTCATTCATAGACAGTACATCAACAATAAATTACAAATAATTAAGTGCAGATCAGGCCCTGGACACATAATTTATGCGGTTTCGACATTCAACGTCGTCTACAATGTATTTTCAATTACTCAAATCATTTGATAACAATTTGATTTGGTGTGATGTGTCAACAGCTGGGACACATTCGGCCGTATATTACAGCAAAATTTCGGAAAAATTTACACAGATTAGGTCATCCATCGCATAGGGCTACAAAGCTGCTGATCAATACACGATTTGTCTGGCACGGAATGAATATAGATATCGCTAAATGAAAAAGGTTGCCAGACCGCCAAAATATCTCGCCATAATAAGCCAGTTTTCGGCGAATTCGCCGAACCTACTGAGAGATTTGACCACGTACATATCAATATAGTCGGACCCCTACCGTACTCCAACGGTTTTAGATATCTACTGACTTGTGTCGATCGTTTCACACGTTGGCCGGAAGCCATACCGTTAGTGGATATTTGAGCTGAAACGGTCGCGATGCTTTCTTTAGTAGGTGGATAGCACGCTTTGGGACACCCGCCACTATAACCACGGATAGAGGCGCCCAGTTCGAATCAAAATTATGGGATGGTTTATGCAACCAATTCGGGATAGTAAGAATTTGCACAACGAGCTACCAGCCCCAATTGAATGGCATGATCGAGCGTTTCCATCGTCAGCTAAAAGCAGTCATTATGGCACACGAGTCACCGATTCCATTGACGACAACACTACCTCCGTTTCGCCACTAAAGAGTTATTGGGTAGGTCAGCTGCCGAAATAATTTATGGTACGACACTCAGATTACCAGGTGAATTTAAACAGAAGTACACCGTCGACACACCTACAGATTTAGACAACTACTCTGATAAGCTACGCGTAGCCATATTGCGTCTTCGTTTGTGCTAACCGCGTGACACACCTCAGAAAAACATTTTCCAATATAAGGAAATCACACATGCTCACATGTATTTTTGCGAAGAATCTCAATTGCACCGCCTCTGACCGCCCCTTACGACGGCCCATACAAAGTCATCATAAGGAGCGGCAGAGTCATGAAAATCCTGATAAAAGGTAAGGTGGAAATGGTCTCCCTTGACCGAGTTAAACCTGCACACTTTGAGTGCGAGTCTGAAACAGGTACAGCGACACAGCGTAAAACGCAACCAAAAACGACAAATTCAAATACTAAAGAGATCGTTAGAGGGATCCCGAAGGACCAAATAAAATCCAGTAGCACTCTCACTCAGAAGCCCGACAGGACAAGAGTTAAATCGACAGCATATGAACAGACACAGTCTGCAGCGACTAAAATTGGTAAGAATCTGGCCACTACTCCATAGCATCAAGCTCACAGAGTAAATTTGCCTAAACAATTCACACCTTAGTAGCGCCGCATTAGCTAACCCCCGCTGTTTCCCGCGCTAACGGGAGCAGCAGCGGCTTGCCAACGTATTCATGTGTACCCTTACATTCACGGGGTAAAACCCCTAATACAACTGACATGCTTAAAACATCGAATGTTAGAAACAATTCGAACATCGCCAATGGCGAAAAAATTATATCGGACGCAACCGTGAAACAGACTAGAGTTGGACGAAAAATCCACACTCCTGCACGATTCGTGCAGATGGTCCACGCCTTAGTGGCGCCTAACGACATCTATGGCGGGACCAACTACACGAACCGTATTAATCCTAATTTGTAAATATGAATTCGCCAGGCCTGGCATAATTAAATTAAACATGTGAGCTGAAACTTAATTAAATTACCTAAAGAAGTAATTTTGTTACTCAGCATTGAATGTATTATTTAAACTCATATAGGTTGGCCGTTACCCGTAGCGCTGCAGCATAATACTTAACGTAAAGGAACACTGGTCTTAAGAGGATCGGAACAATGGTGTTAAGAGGATCGGAACAATGGTGTTATGAGGATCGGAACTTGGATATAATCAATAAATTTTAATTCATTATGCTGCGCCTGCGACGTTCACCAACAACCCACGCTGTATTTTTACATGCGACTGTTTTACTGTTTGGTTGATGTATATTAGTTTTGTGCACTTTCCCAAACGCAACGATAAACCGACACTGTACCCACAAGTTGGCTTGGTGCATACGTTGTCACTGAACCTGGGTGTGATGTGGGGATAGCGTCTCTTCCATTCGGAACTGCTCGGGTTTACGACTTCTGACGAGTGGCCGTTGCCCGCGCAGCCTCGCTTTGAATAGCTCTGCTGCCAACCGAGCACGCGTCACTTATCTCGCAGGCACTGATTCGTATGAACGCTCTGTCTCGACTGCAGGGCCAAGATGCATGGCGTTAGGTCGTCGCGCACTTCTTGGGGATTGTGCGCACTAGTGAATGTCGAGACTACAATAAAAAGAGAATGAACAGAAGAGTGAATTAAAAAGAGTTATTTATTCCTGTCGTCCAGAAGGAAGAGTTGATGGAAATATAGAGGAGCAAAGCACTTCTATATTACCATAGTATAACCAACCAATCTGTTGATTGGTTTGGATAGTTAGCTGCGTGGGCCTTTCTACTTTGTCGGTCGCTCTCTCTCTCTCTCGAATTTAGTTTGTATAGGCCTGGTGAGTGGACGAGCCAATTTCCTCACTTCACGAATCTGACTGTCACCTGGTCACAACTCATGTTTCTCTTCAGTGCACCTACAGATTCTATAACGCGTCTCAGGTCGCTGTCGTGATCCAACAGAATTAAAGGTGTAGTCAACTGGTAAAATTCATGGGACAAGGGTCCCCCAGAAGGCAATAGTGCCCGTGGGTAGGCCAAGTCCCTTTTCCATAATAATACTAAATATGCGTTTCATACCTAAAGCCTCATTAAGAGCAAGTTCTCAAATCACAGCAAGTTCATATATACTTGAGCGACATCTATGAGTTTATAATTCAAAGATCTTGGCCCTTACCCCTACTTGGTCGCTTGCTTGCAAACAAACTGACTGTATTACTGCGGGGATGTTGAAACTGCTTGACCCAAGCTTGTATTGACATGCCCAGTAAACACAAAACATTTGTATGACTTTATGCAATGTTGGACCAACGTCGAAGACGTTGGGCCGACGTTGTATAAATGTTATACAAATGTCTTGTGTTTGCTGGGCAGGCGGACTTTCTCTCAAACATTGTACATTTATTCAATGTTGGTTCAATGTTGGGCCAGCGTCGCAGACGTTGGCCTAGCATTAAAACAGCATTGGATCAATGTCCCGTTTAAGTAGTATATTGTAATCAGTTCAGTGGCTATATTAATGCCGTCAATCTGTACTCAATAGGCTACTGTTGGCCTACCCTTGACTGTCCCAGGCATGCGCGTCTTGCAGTTGAATCATTCTTTAACTCACCGGCTAATAGGCATGATCGATTGGGCATATAGTCTCAGCACTCTGAGACTAGTGACCATATACCTTTTCGCACTCACAATGGCTATCAATATCATGAATTACATTCAATAAATGAGGGTTCAACTTAATTATTCTTCTGATGTATGCTTCGATGTATGCTTCGTACTACCGATTAAATGAGTATAGGCTAGCCAACAGAATAGATCTTTAATATGGTACACAAAGTGCTCCTGCCACGTAACTTTCAGATTCAGATGTTCTCTCACTCAGAAGCCCGACAGGACAAGAGTTAAATCGACAGCATATAAACAGACACAGTCTGCAGCGACTAAAATTGGTAAGAATCTGGCCACTACTCCACAGCATCAAGCTCACAGAGTAAATTTGCCTAAACAATTCACACCTTAGTAGCGCCGCATTAGCTAACCCCCGCTGTTTCCCGCGCTAACGGGAGCAGCAGCGGTTTGCGAACGTATTCATGTGTACCCTTACACTCACGGGGTAAAACCCCTGATACAACTGACATGCTTAAAACATCGAATGTTAGAAACAATTCGAACATCGCCAATGACGAAAAAATTATATCTGACGCAACCGTGAAACAGACTAGAGTTGGACGAAAAATCCACACTCCCGCACGATTCGTGCAGATGGTCCACGCCTTAGTGGCGCCTAACGACATCTATGGCGGGACCAACTACACGAACCGTATTAATCCTAATTTGTAAATATGAATTCGCCAGGCCTGGCATAATTAAAGTAAACATGTGAGCTGAAACTTAATTAAATTACCTAAAGAAGTAATTTTGTTACTCAGCATTGAATGTATTATTTAAACTCATATAGGTTGGCCGTTACCCGTAGCGCTGCAGCATAATACTTAACGTAAAGGAACACTGGTCTTAACCCGTTGAACACGAGATCATTATGCTACTGCGCTCTTTCTGAAACGAGATTATTTTATGACGTCATAGTTATCTCATGCAATCAGACCCGGAGATCTCCGGGCCTCGTATCTGAATGGTCTCCCTAAATTACGGAGATCTCCGGGGCTCGTCACAAACGGGTTAAGAGGATCGGAACAATGGTGTTAAGAGGATCGGAACAATGGTGTTATAAGGATCGGAACTTGGATATAATCAATAAATTTTAATTCATTATGCTGCGCCTGCGACGTTCACCAACCACCCACGCTGTATTTTTACATGCGACTGTTTTACTGTTTGGTTGATGTATATTAGTTTTGTGCACTTTCCCAAACGCAACGATGAACCGACACTGTACCCACAAGTTGGCTTTGTGCATACGTTGTCACTGAACCCGGGTGTGATGTGGGGATAGCGTCTCTTCCATTCGGAACTGCTCGGGTTTACGACTTCTGACGAGTGGCCGTTGCCCGCGCAGCCTCGCTTTGAATAGCTCTGCTGCCAACCGAGCACGCGTCACTTATCTCGCAGGCACTGATTTGTATGAACGCTCTGTCTCGACTGCAGGGCCAAGATGCATGGCGTTAGGTCGTCGCGCTCTTCTTGGGGATTGTGCGCACTAGTGAATGTCGAGACTACAATAAAAAGAGAATGAACAGAAGAGTGAATTAAAAAGAGTTATTTATTCCTGTCGTCCAGAAGGAAGAGCTGATGGAAATATAGAGGAGCAAAGCACTTCTATATTACCATAGTATAACCAACCAATCTGTTGATTGGTTTGGATAGTTAGCTGCGTGGGCCTTTCTACTTTGTCGGTCGCTCTCTCTCTCTCTCGAATTTAGTTTGTATAGGCCTGGTGAGTGGACGAGCCAATTTCCTCACTTCACGAATCTGACTGTCACCTGGTCACAACTCATGTTTCTCTTCAGTGCACCTACAGATTCTATAACGCGTCTCAGGTCGCTGTCGTGATCCAACAGAATTAACTCACCGGCTAATAGGCATGATCGATTGGGCATATAGTCTCAGCACTCTGAGACTAGTGACCATATACCTTTTCGCACTCACAATGGCTATCAATATCATGAATTACATTCAATAAATGAGGGTTCAACTTAATTATTCTTCTGATGTATGCTTCGATGTATGCTTCGTACTACCAATTAAATGAGTATAGGCTAGCCAACAGAATAGATCTTTAATATGGTACACAAAGTGCTCCTGCCACGTAACTTTCAGATTCAGATGTTCTCTCACTCAGAAGCCCGACAGGACAAGAGTTAAATCGACAGCATATGAACAGACACAGTCTGCAGCGACTAAAATTGGTAAGAATCTGGCCACTACTCCACAGCATCAAGCTCACAGAGTAAATTTGCCTAAACAATTCACACCTTAGTAGCGCCGCATTAGCTAACCCCCGCTGTTTCCCGCGCTAACGGGAGCAGCAGCGGTTTGCGAACGTATTCATGTGTACCCTTACACTCACGGGGTAAAACCCCTGATACAACTGACATGCTTAAAACATCGAATGTTAGAAACAATTCGAACATCGCCAATGGCGAAAAAATTATATCTGACGCAACCGTGAAACAGACTAGAGTTGGACGAAAAATCCACACTCCCGCACGATTCGTGCAGATGGTCCACGCCTTAGTGGCGCCTAACGACATCTATGGCGGGACCAACTACACGAACCGTATTATTCCTAATTTGTAAATATGAATTCGCCAGGCCTGGCATAATTAAATTAAACATGTGAGCTGAAACTTAATTAAATTACCTAAAGAAGTAATTTTGTTACTCAGCATTGAATGTATTATTTAAACTCATATAGGTTGGCCGTTACCCGTAGCGCTGCAGCATAATACTTAACGTAAAGGAACACTGGTCTTAACCCGTTGAACACGAGATCATTATGCTACTGCGCTCTTTCTGAAACGAGATTATTTTATGACGTCATAGTTATCTCATGCAATCAGACCCGGAGATCTCCGGGCCTCGTATCTGAATGGTCTCCCTAAATTACGGAGATCTCCGGGGCTCGTCACAAACGGGTTAAGAGGATCGGAACAATGGTGTTAAGAGGATCGGAACAATGGTGTTATAAGGATCGGAACTTGGATATAATCAATAAATTTTAATTCATTATGCTGCGCCTGCGACGTTCACCAACCACCCACGCTGTATTTTTACATGCGACTGTTTTACTGTTTGGTTGATGTATATTAGTTTTGTGCACTTTCCCAAACGCAACGATGAACCGACACTGTACCCACAAGTTGGCTTTGTGCATACGTTGTCACTGAACCCGGGTGTGATGTGGGGATAGCGTCTCTTCCATTCGGAACTGCTCGGGTTTACGACTTCTGACGAGTGGCCGTTGCCCGCGCAGCCTCGCTTTGAATAGCTCTGCTGCCAACCGAGCACGCGTCACTTATCTCGCAGGCACTGATTTGTATGAACGCTCTGTCTCGACTGCAGGGCCAAGATGCATGGCGTTAGGTCGTCGCGCTCTTCTTGGGGATTGTGCGCACTAGTGAATGTCGAGACTACAATAAAAAGAGAATGAACAGAAGAGTGAATTAAAAAGAGTTATTTATTCCTGTCGTCCAGAAGGAAGAGCTGATGGAAATATAGAGGAGCAAAGCACTTCTATATTACCATAGTATAACCAACCAATCTGTTGATTGGTTTGGATAGTTAGCTGCGTGGGCCTTTCTACTTTGTCGGTCGCTCTCTCTCTCTCTCGAATTTAGTTTGTATAGGCCTGGTGAGTGGACGAGCCAATTTCCTCACTTCACGAATCTGACTGTCACCTGGTCACAACTCATGTTTCTCTTCAGTGCACCTACAGATTCTATAACGCGTCTCAGGTCGCTGTCGTGATCCAACAGAATTAACTCACCGGCTAATAGGCATGATCGATTGGGCATATAGTCTCAGCACTCTGAGACTAGTGACCATATACCTTTTCGCACTCACAATGGCTATCAATATCATGAATTACATTCAATAAATGAGGGTTCAACTTAATTATTCTTCTGATGTATGCTTTGATGTATGCTTCGTACTACCAATTAAATGAGTATAGGCTAGACAACAGAATAGATCTTTAATACGGTACACAAAGTGCTCCTGCCACGTAACTTTCAGATTCAGATGTATACTCTAGGCCTAACACATTTTTATTTTTTCCATAAATGCCATCCTGTCATCTGGCAGGGTGTGGTTCCCACTACACCCTGCCAGATATGAGTCTGTGACCTATTTGGGACCCCCTTCAAGGAGGACACACGCGCCTCTCGTGCGACACCCCCAAGACGAGACATCAAAGCTAACCGCAAAATGCCGGCAATCAGATGGCTATGTCCTGTCTGAGGACATCAAGCCAAGTGACAGTATACTCGAAGCGATGCAAGGACTTGACCAGCGCTGTTACAACGTTGTAACAGCGTCGATGGTAATGGCCCAACGTTGAGGCAGCACTGGGTCCTTGCCATCTGCGAAATGTTATTTGTGCAGCCCATCACACAATTATAGAATATGTACAACTGGATTATACAGTCAAATATTGCCACTTCTGATTAAAAAAATTCTACTTATGAACGAAAACGCACGGAAAATATGTGGTTTCATTTTGAAAAATAATACGTAATTTTGTAATTAAATGTGCTCATATAAAGATAAGAAAATAATTCAGAACGTTATTTTTGTCCAGCTATTTATGGTAAAATATGTATATATATGCTATGACATGCTTGAATTAGTAATGTATGGATAACATATTTATCGTAATAAAAGCTATATTTGTTCTACATGTATAACTTTCATAATTTGGGCCAGAGTTTGAAATTTAGAGGAGGGGCCGACAGTTGGGAGTCGCGTGGAGAGGCGTGCTCAAATAGGTGAAAAAGGCGTCATCGCATTCAGGGGTAGAGTGAGAGTGAATACAACTGAAGACTACAGGATGATAAATACAGGCTGTCCAGCACATCATTCTGCAATAAATTGAAAATATCGGAAGGACAAAGTCTAAAGTATAAAAAAAGTAGAAGTAAGTAAGTAAAATATTTGCTTTACTTCACTTTTCGGCCAGTATGGCCATTTAAGTGAAAATTCCAGGTATTACAATATCCCATATTGCATAGTTTAAGTAGTAAAGGAAAGACTAATAAAAGCATGTTCGTACTAAAATATTCAGTTTAAAGTGTTTGATATGATAAGATGACGATGCTCCTGGCACCTATATGTAACGAGTCTGATGACATGTTGTAGCGCCTGCACTACAACACAGTTTAATGGGTATAAAAATATCAGTAGAAATAATGTAAAATATGAAGTGATTATAAAATGAACGACTTTGCAAGTCACTATATCTCCATGAAATCGGAGTGATTGTGTAAAAACTACAAGTCAAAGTCAAAACAGTGTCATTGTCAAAACAAATATATAATATATACTATAATACTATATACTATAATCAAAAAAAGTAAACCCATTTAGACATAAATATGAATGGCATAAACAATGAACAGAGAAACCATTAAGTAAGTAAGTAAATGTCTTCTTTACTTCACTTTTCGGCCAGTATGGCCAGAGAAATCATTAAACCACAAAAAATTCTCAAAAATTAAAGACTTACAGTGCCCCCACAGTTGGTAACAAGGTCTGTGATATTGAAGAACATCACAGAGCGATCACGAACCGTGAGGACACCGTAAGTCACCACAAGCTTATTTTACGGCAATGGCTTCTCTATGACATGCTGCATTATCCGCCAGGATGACACAGAGAAACCTTTAAGACAATAAAGTGAAAAAATAATTATATGGCAATGGTTTCTTTCGGACATCCCGTCCATCGCCAGGATGCCAAAGAGAAACCACTGCAAACACAAAAAGCAAATCATAGAGGAATTATAAGTAAACCTACAATACCCCCACAGCTGGGGATCGGGTCTGTCATCGAGAGTTAGCACGACAGAGCGATCATAATCCGTGAGAGCACTGTAAGGCACCACAAGTACAATGAAAAAATATATAAAATATATAAATATGAATATATAAAGAATATATAAAGAATTTGAATTGAAAACTATTCGAAAATAAACATAACAACCTCAGTGAAAAACCCTGAACCACTGGAAAGCAAACGCAAAAAAATAGAAAAACCTGGTTCGATGAAAGGTTTGGGTGTGCTTGGCCTTCTAAGAAGTTGCCCAGGGGGGACCACGCGGAGGTGACACCCATCCCCCCCAAGAAAAGTAGAAAATTAAATGAAAAAGTAGGATCAAAATAACTTCATCATTTGAAAAACAAATGCTATTTGAACATATTCCAGTTGTAATAGTTCTTAGATGTATTTTAGTCTTAGGTGTAGATTTATCTTAGATTTTGTACAGTTATTTGTATAAGTAAATTAGCTCTAAATATGAATTGGCATTTAGCAACATATTCAGACAGTTAGCATCACTTGCAGATAGGCCTAGTAGTAAGTTTATTTTTTATTAACTTTCGGTGGGATTTATTCAAGCGGATCGTGGCATATGACCACCAATACGTACGTTCTCTTAGCTATAGGCCCAGATATATTTTATGGCATTTTACAGGGACGGATTATAATGATAGCCATATAAATGTAAATAACTATGCAAAATCATATGATAAAGGAATAGAATGATTTTCGTGGTTTGTGTGATTTTTAACCTCCCTTTTGGCAGCCATATTGTCAGAAGTACCAACGACCAGAATTGTTGTTCTGTATTGACAGAAAAAGGTGTGCATAGTAGGCCTTCTCTGCCACTTTTCAAATTGTAGGCCTCTGTAGCATACAAAACTATTTTTTTCTTTGGAGATTATGTTTATTTATAAATCCAAAATGGCCGCCACAGCTATTTTTTAATATTTGTTTACTTGTTGACAGAAATATCATACAAATGATGTGTGATGCCACTTTTCTAAATCAATTCGCATGAGAACGTCATTTGTGACACTATTTTTTACTTGGAGGTCTCGTTCATGCATAAATCAAAGATAGTCACCTCCGTCATGTTTTTTACCTTTTTTTCTATCAGAAAACGATATGTAATGCAACTTTTCGAAATATATTACACACGATAATCTCATTTCCGCCATTATTTTCTTGTTTTGATATTTAATTTATTTATTGTTTGGTGGTTTCTGATCTGATTGTCATTCAACTGATTGTTCTCAATAATATTTTGCTCTCAAGTTGTATACTCGCTAGTAGACCAATGGTATTGTTTGTACGGTAATACAGTAGTGCATACTCAATTCAGTTTACTGTGCTTTGAAAAACGTTATTTACTGTTGATTCAATTCTATTTTTTTAGGTTGGTGCCTCAGCATTGACTTAACGAAATTTTGTTGAGCCTCCTGAATAGATTTGCATGCAACGTAATATGAGTGCAACATCTTGTCAAAAAAAGATAACGCTTGTATTTCATACTTTCACAACTTATCTGTAAAAATAGCCGAAAATTAAGGTGTTCCTGCGCTAATTTACAGTGCTATATTTTTTCATTATAAGCTTGTTTGTGATCAATCCTATCAGAAATGCATAAGAGAGACTCTTATGCATTTCTGATACTATGTAGATTTTAAAACGTGTTTTGGCAAAGTGCCAGCTCAAAATAATTTATTTTATTCGATGCCAACTGGGTGAAGCTCAATTATATAAGTAAGGGATCAGGTGTTTATAGGTCACTATCAAAGCATTGTTATTCTCCTACGAATATTGTGAGATAGATTTAATGTTCAGAAGAAGCATTATACCCCCTCTACTGACGTTTCTTGATATCGAATTACCTCAGTTATATTGTCTTTTCGCACCAGACCAAATTAACTGTTAACCTGATTAATGGTGTGTACACCTTTTGTCTGACATGTACAGGTTAAACATTGTCTCAAGTGTCAGTGTTAGCCACCATCTAGCTCAATATTGGTCCATTGCCACAGACATTAGGCAAACATTTGACCGCAAACAAGATACACTCAGCGAATGTTGTGTTAATGTTGTTGTAGCATCACCTGATCACAGACGGTGATGGAGCATTGGCTGAACATCTCTACTGATCATAAAGGCTGAGGTGGAGGTGTGGGATGTGTGTGTGTGGAGGGGGGGGGGTCCCTTGGAAGCACCCACCCGCCTGCGGAAGCACCCACCCGCCTGCCTCATCAATCTCCCTCACCAGCTGTGATTATATAATACACTGAGACATCAGTACTTCCTGTGAACTAGAATTAAATTGCTTTAAGTTTTAAAAATCTAAGGATTAAGAGAACTAGCTAAAACTATCTGAGATTGATATATTAAATACTTTCCTAGCCTTTGTCACGAGACATTGACCAAATATAGCTGCAATGCTGGTTCACCATCTACGACGCTGACCCAACATTACAGCAACATCGTTCAATCGCTGTTTTTTGCTAAAAAGGCGAGTGAGTTCGCCCATTGTTTTAATGCTGCACGAACATCGCAGGTGGTGGCCCAGCTTTAAAACAACGGTGGTATAAAACGTAAAATTCAGAGAAACCTGAAGTGATTTTTTAACATTGCAATAGAACCAGATTACATGCAACAATAAAGTAAAAGTTGTAAAAAAAATAAACCTTTAAAAGAGTATACATAGAGCTGTTGAATGTAGTCTATATAACTTTATAGCATAATCTTATAAAAATAAATATTTCATGTCAAGTCAGGAATTGTTCTCACTTGCCTCGAGATGGGAAGAGGTACCAGCTAGATTTTGTCTTAGAAGGTGGATTGCTATAAAACGTTAAACGGTAAAACAATTATGAGTGGATGTTCGGGCACCTGCGACGTTGCCCCAGAACTGGCACAACATTGTCCAAACCCTTTGGATCATATGTACCGATCTATAAGTATATTTGTGACAGATAGACAAACAGATATTTTATTGACAGAAATAAAAGTCATTACAGACTTATTTGTCATTGAAATGAAAGAGATATATGTACATGTATATACAAGATTGTTAGTTTGTTAAAATCATATGATAATATACATGGTATGACATACACAACTAAAATCATGTTAAGTGGCATTGCCAAAATAAAAACTGGGTATTTCGATAATATAAATGACTACTACTAAAAATGAATTAAAAGGCATTGCCAAGATAACATAGAGGTCTATCATTTTGTTTCCCGCACGTACTGGTATATAAGTATGAAATTAACCCTTTCTGGTATGATGTAATTGCAAGTACTGTACTGGGAAATGTTGAAAAAATGGAACACAATGAATAAAATTATTATAGTCAAATATGACGACATAATTTACTGTACCACAAATTAGCCACAATACTGTGTAAACAATTAATAAAAGCGATGCAAACAAACAGATTGTCATATTTATAGCATAATCATAATTCGATAAGATTATAATTCGCTTGGCTGTTTTTGTCTACTTTACTTGCATAATATGAGAGGCCCTAGCGTACAGAAGGATTATCACCTGGATAGCGTGATTACACCTTTGCAATCCCAGAAGACTTACAAATTGCCATGTAAAATCATATAGTGAAACAAAGCATATATAACAATTCCGTCATGATTTTCTGTATTAATTTCGCATATTTTAACGGAATAATTATCGTATGTATTTTTACGCGAGGAAGTATAAATTATATCCAGTTAATTGACTGTACGTTACATAGGGTTAACCACGGCTTTCCCGATCACAGCTGCCAAGGCACGGTCATCCTAAACAAACGATACTATCTCACTAGGGTTAATGTGGACAAGCTCATTGTACAGAGAAAGGTGTACACTGTAGACACCCTTGGATCTCTACCAGATAGAATCAATCCAACCAAGACCGCTACCATCGAGAAGGATAATTGTGTTCTATTCTTCAGCTAATATTCCCCTTATTCGACACATTACCAGAGATCTTTTAAAATGAATAAAACAATTTACCACAATATGGAACAGAGCTTGCAACACCAGAAAGCGCTGCACTTTAAAGACCCTGATGCATCCAGAAAAATTGTACAAGGCAGCAACCCTGTTCAGTGTAGACATTTAGGACGTCAGGTGAAAAAAATCAATGCCGATAAGTGGTTCCAAGACAGTCCGTTAATTCCAAGTGAGATTGCGGAGGCTTTTTATGAACAACATTCCGATTTAAAGAAGATATTACTGGATACGGGAAAAAAGAAAATAGTGTTTTGCGGAGTTCGTGAGAAGTTTTGGGATACAGGACTGTCTATGCGCAACGAAGCTGCATCTGACTCATCCAAATGGAAAGGACAGAATGAACCTGGTGATATTTTTATGGCCCTGCGTCAGAAACTGAATAGTCCATCAATCTTGATTATAAGAATCCGCCATTACATTCTCGAACTTTTGTAGTGTTTACCTATATGCACGCAACATGGATATTACGTTAATGTTAAGGTACGTCACTGAATTAGTAGGCCTATCGATGGATTATTACTGTTTTGTTTTTGTTTTTTCTCACGAAATGATGAAATCAATAATGCACCCTTTGAAACAGTACACTATTTTTTTTAATACTATAAATTCTTCTTGCACTCTACATGTTGTTGGTTGTTAAAATACGACACCTAACAAATATTTATGGATCATATACTGTTGTTTTTTCCGAGAAATGATGAAATCAAAAACACACCCTTTGAAACATATGCAGTTTATATTATTATTAAAAACTTAATATCATTATTTTTCATGTGCTCAACATGAATATTACGTGAGTTTATGAATAAGTCACTTACTTAACATGCTTAATTATGTATGGAAAATGACTGTGTTTGTTGTTGTTTTTTCCCCTGACAAAATGAAAAAAAATAACTAGTTTGTGTGGTATGTCACTCAATTACTATTTGATGTAATATTACATTTTCCTCGCGAAATGAACAATTAAAAAATGCCGCTTTTTTAAACGATTGCAGTGTATACCGTTATTACTAAACTTATTATTATTACTTTCATACACTCAACATGAATATTACGTTGTTTGCTATGTACTACAGCCTCACTTAATTATTATTGATAGGACATTGTTTTTCTCTCGTGAAATGAAACAATATCATTTCATGCTTTTATTACTATAAACGTATTTTTTTTAATTTTTATTGTTCAGTTAGTTAAATGTAATAAGTATATTTTCAAGCTTTGAGAAAATATACCCCTCTCACCATACTGGTCACACTTCAACGCTTCCAGAATGAACATGTTACAGTACATACCTGCACTTTTACTAGTTATATGTTCATGCTTCATGTATGAAAATGCACCTTTTACACTTTTGATGTTTTCAGACATTCGTATACTGACATTTTTATATACCATTGACTCTTTAATGAGTATTAATTTTCAACCTATTTTGCTGTATTGTATTAGTAGAATGTTGTTATATTGGTATTTTTTTAACATTTTGTAATGATGTTTGAAAATGAATTAATAGAAAATATCGGGGGTTTACACAGAAATTCTCTGTTACACATATTAAACGCTGAGGGTGAAGAGGAGGACCCGGACACACATAAATATGTGGTTAATCACTCTCCTTATGTTGACGATGTCACGTTTGTCTCTAAATTAAAAAAATAAGAATCATTGTTTCACTATTCTATCAACTAATATTACAAATATTCGTTTAAAATTAAATGGATTGCATTTTTTTTTTAAATCTAGAGGATTTTGGAATTTCTCTTGGTGCTCTATGTATTCAAGAAAGTTGGTTGTCAGAGCATGACGACACGTCGTTAATTAAACTTGAAGGCTATAATTGTATAACACAGGGCAAAACTAGTAGTTTACGAGGTGGTTTATTAATTTATTTACATGAAAAATATAATTATACTTGTAAACATTTAAACAATTCTTTTGAACTATGGGAAAACCAATTTATAGAAATTTCTGGTGAATGAGTCACAAAAAATATAATTTTAGGTAATATAGACCGTCCCCCAAAGACAAATATCGATAGTTATAGTTTATTTACTGAAGAATTCACCAATATTTATTATCAGAAGTAATTATTGCTGGCGACTTTAATATAAACTTACTGGATGTAATGACAGCTGATCATGTAACAATTTTTTTTCATGCGCTCACATCTCAAAGCTGTCAGCCCCTTAATACTCTTCCCACCAGATTCTCAGCTACTAGAGGCATGATAATATGTTTTGCAGAAACTCAGAAACTATGCTCAGTACTACTTCTGGAATTTTAATTGATACATTTTTAGATCATCAACCATATTTTACCACTATAAACTGAAAAACGTATGAAAAACCACCAAAATATATTAGGATTTGTAAACAAACAAGCGCTGACATTGACAAATTTCGTATAGATTTAAATAAATCGAATATATTAGAAAACTTTGATTTAAATGTTGATGCTAATCCAAATGCTAATTATGAGGCATTGGATAGCATTGCTTGCAAAGCAAAAATATTTTCAAACTAGTTTCATAAATTGTAATCGAAATATTTTTAAAAAAAACCTGGTCAATCATAAATGATGTTCTCAATAAAAACAAAAATAAGAAGGATTTTCCAGATTTTTTTCAAATAAACGAAGAAAATGTAACAGATAAAATAACGATTGCAAATGAATTTAATTTATTTTTTACTGGAATTGGACCAAAACTTGCAAATGAAATTGAAAAACATCACGGTAAAAATGTGAATAACTACTTGAATTTTAAACATAATCAAAATTTATTTTTACACTAGTTGACGAAACTGTTGTCGAAAAAGTTGTCAAAGGAATAGACCCAAAATCAAGTTGTGGCAAAGATGGTATCTCTACCATTTTACTGAAAAAAATAATACAAGAAATTAAAGCTCGACTTACTATAATCATAAACCAGACTTTGAAAACAGGAGTATTTCCTGACAAGTTAAAAATTGTGAAGGTTTTGCCATCATTTAAGAAGGGAGATAAAACTGTATTTACCAACTATAGACCAATATCATTATTATGTTCTATATCAAAAATTTTTGTAACAATTATTTTTGATCAATTATATAAATACTTTGTAACAAATAAGGAATTCTATTCTATTCTAGCCAATATGGTTTTAGAAAAGAACATTCAACCCAGCTTGCAGCTCTAGAATTTGTAGACCAATTAATTTATAAACTAGACAATGGTTCAGTTCCCATAGTTATTTTTATTGATCTTTACAAAGCGTTTGATACCATAAATCATAGCATTTTGCTACGTAAACTTGAATATTACGGAGTTGAAAATATTACACACGATTTTTTCCACAGTTATTTGTCAAATAGACAACAATATGTCGAGATCGACTCAGTAAAATCTAATAGCTGCCCATCACAACCGGTGTCCCTCAGGGGTCAATTCCGGGTCCACTCTTATTCTTAATATATAAACGATATTGTTAATTCCAGTGATTTCTTTCATTTTATTTTGTTTGCTGATGATACGGCTTTTATTAGCAAATCTGATATAAAGAACAATAAGGATGTCCCTAATTTAAATGCTGAAATAAAGAAAATTTATATATGGTTGTGTTTGAATATGCTTTCTATAAACATCACTAAATCAGATTTCATTTTATTTCATAGTACACAAAAAGAATTTTTATACCGAGCTGAAATATAAGTAATACTCCTATAAAACATGTCAAAGATTTTCACTTTTTGGGATTAACTTTAAATGAAAATCTAAATTGGACAAGTCATGTTTCCAAGATCACAAGTAGAATTGCCAGTAAGATTGGCATTTTAAATCGATTGAAACATGTGCTACCACAGAATATTTCACTCTTGATATATAACACTATTATTTTACCACATATAAACTACATGATACTCGTATGGGGTCATCATCATAAAACAATAACACAGTTACAAAAAAGAGCAATATGTGTAATTACATTAAGTAAATATCTCGCCCACACGGAACCCTAATTAAAAAATCCTCACATACTTACAGTGGAAGATATTTTTAGACTTCAACAACTTAAATTTTACTATCGATTTATTAATGTCACCCTACCTGATTATTTTCTCTCATTATCTTTCTCAGGAAATACACACCAATATAGAACTAGAAAGAGGCATGAGTTGCAGCCTATTCGAATATATCATGAATTTGCTAAAAAGAGCCTTCTATACAGTATTCCTATTATAATAAATAGCTGCCCCCCTAACTTGATAGAAAAAATCTACACACACAGTGTGTCCGGTTTTACACATTACTTTAAGCACATAAACATAAAAAATTACAATATTCACTGTAGTATTGACAATTGTTATGTTTGTATGAATAACTAAATGGCCTGCTGTACATTTGTTTGAACGGTTGGACTAAATTGAAGTCTATTTTTGGGTGTTATCAGCTGATTTTACCAGATTTTTCAGAATTTTTGTGTTATTATTATTATTACTATTATTTATTATTTGTTTAAATATCAGTGTTTTTTACCTTTGAATTATGTCAGCCATGTTAGTTTTTTGTTTGAATACCGTCCTATACATGGTTATTCAACCCAATTTCGCTAATTTTACTACCTAAAACGCACTTTATAATCATGCATTCCAAATCAGGTCACAGGCTGGTTAGATGTTTGAACCATCAATATATATATATAGATTTCTTCTAGAAATACTATTTACATTAATATGCGTTAGGTACATACTGGGCTATTTTTCAGGGGAAATTCAAATTTATTTATAATTTTTTAACTCCAAAATTGACCTTTATTTTGTTGTGCTTGCTCATATGATCCCTGGCTGGTAGATGTGTAAATATGTCAATATTTTTTTTGTGTGTGTCTTATCCACAGCGAGGCATTGTCCAGCTTTTGTTTAGTATTGTGGTTGAGAGTTCTTCACTACACCTTCAGCGTGTAGCAGCATTTGTAGGCCCCGTGTGAGCATAACCCGGCGTACGCGAGGCGTGCGGCCGGTGTTGGTGCAGTGTTGGGCCAGCGTCGAAGACAATGGGACAACACTGTACCGACATTGGCTGGACGTTTTCGTGTTTGCTGAGGAGGCTCTGGGCCTCCCGGCATGGTGTTGTGTCATTGTCGTAGACGATGGGCCAGCTTTGGGCCGACATTGGATCAGGGTTTTTGCTTGCTGATGCCTGCATTGCCCGGGGGATACGGGCAGCGGACTGGTGTTGTTTTATTGTCGGGCCGGCGTCCTAAACGGTGGCCCAGCAGTGGAGCCACGTTGGGTCGTGGTCTCGAGTTTTGTTGGAGGATCTGCTCTTGATATTTTCAAATGTGGGTGCCCGGCGGACGCGAGACGTTGAATCGATTTTAGTGTGGCGCTGGTCCAGCGTCGTAGACGGTGGACCAACGTTGAACCAGCAGTGGTTCAGCGTCGCTTGTCTGCTTGGTATTTCTTGCATAGCACATAATATTAACTTAATAAAATACGTGGCAGCCGCAGGACATTGCGCCGGTGTTGTTTTGATGCTGGGCCTTTGATTGAAACGGCCCAGCTTTGAACCAGCCATGGTTCTTTGTCTGCATAAGTTTTTGCTGTAGACCAATATTTGCTGATACTATATTGTACTGAAAATGTTTTGTTGTTGATATTTGATCATTTTCTGCCTAATTATTTTTTAAAAAATTACATATTTTCTTTGTTAATTTCATGGGTGGCCCGTACGCTAGCGACCTAAAAGCATCTTAGTACGGGTCTCCTGGTCGTAATACATTCAAATTGTTTTATGTTTATGTACATCTAAAAAATTGTATGTTTTTTATATGTACGTCCTAATAAATGCATCACAGTCTGAGTCTAGGAACTTGATGAAAGAAATATTTTTTACTCAAAGTTGATCGTAATGACTCCGTGTATGACTGCCGAGTTTCTATAAAATAAGAAGAGTGACATCATATTTGTCAATACAGCACTTCAGGATAAATGTAACTTCAAAATCAACTAAACTAATTTAATTAAAGCCAGCTAATTTCGCAGTTTTTATATTAACCCGTTGAACACGAGATTATTATGCTACTGCCCTGTTTCTGAAACGAGATTATTTTATGACGTCATAGTTATCTCATGCAATCAAACCCGGAGATCTCCGGGCCTCGTATCTGAATAGGGTCCCTAAATCACGGAGATCTCCGGGGCTCGTCACAAACGGGTTAAAGCGATATCAAACAATATTGACAGTCATAATAAAGGACGTTGCATTTATTAAACCTACTTTTTAATTGTGTGTTGTTTTGTATTATATCATGGCGTCATCTTCAATACATTAGTTTAATAATCGCCCTTGATATCAACACGTAGGCATATCTATAAAGAGACTGACTAGGCCTAACTATAGATTATCTTCATTCAAAATTGGCTGGCTTCACAAATCCAAAATGGGACCACTTTAAGTCAGTCCTATGGGTGGTCCGATTTCCGGGTCTCTACTGTATCTGGTAATTTTCGCGTGTTTAAATTTTCACGAATTTCTGATTTTTTGACTTTTCACGAAGTTTAGAATTCACGAATTTTCATTTTTCTTTAGTAGCGATAATCTGATAATAATTTTCGCGAGGTTCTTGAATTCGCGAAAATTAAAACATCGCGAATATTACCAGATCTACAGGATATTATTACGTAATAATTACTGGCTAAATATTGTTGTGCACATGATAATTTCATAGTGTATGACAATGTCATGCCTAAATTTTGAACAGAGCACCAGTCCACTACATCTATTAAAACACAATAAAACCAGAAATCATTCATTGACAATCGTCCGCTCTCTCTAAATACAATAATTTTATTTGTTTGTACATTTACATACGCCATCGTTACTAGTAATCGTGTAAAATGTCTAAACTATTCTGTAATTCTTCTTTATTACTCGATATAATAATGGAATCATCTGCATGCAAAAGCAAACACAATTTAAAGTTGTCAATGCTGACACCTTCTATACCTCCATCCACTAAAGTATCTTTTATGTCTTTAACATAATTATAAACAAAATAAAAATTGAGACTAGATATAACTTACTGTACATACTTCGTATCATATCAATTATTTTACCTGATATACCATTATGAAGCATTTTATACCATAAGCAATCTCGGTTCAGATATTTGAAGGCTTTACGAAAGTCAATAAAAGCGTAATAAATATTCTCACTTTTACTTATGGCTAAATTCAGTAAACTATTTTGAACAAATATGCTATCTACAGTTGAACAACTGCTTCTGAACCCGTACTGCTCTTCAATTAGTATACCGTAAGCAAAAACCCAAAATGAAAGGTTGTTGTTAAGCAGTCTCGTAAACAGTTTACCTAAAGTAATTCATACAGCTGCAAAACGGGCATGCGTGGGACCGTCACGTGTAGGCCTACAGTAGCATATATATAGAGTACAGGGCTGTAAGCATACAGTATATACAGGGTGACGGCATTAATATCAGCAACTTAACTGATTACAAGATACTACTTAAACGAGACATTGACCCAGTGCTGTTTTAATGTTAGACCAATGTATGTGACGCTGGTCCAACATTGAACCAACATTGGAGAAATGTACTATGTTTGAGAGAAAGTCCACCTGCCCAGCAAACACAACACATTTGTATAACATTTATACAACGTCGGCCAAACGTCTTCGACGTTGGTCCAACATTGTATAAAGTCATAAAAATGTTTTGTGTTCACTGGGTGTCAATACAAGCTTGGGGTCAGCCAGTTTCGACATCCCTGCAGTAGTACAGTCAGTTTGTTTGCAAGTGACCAAGTAGGGGCCAGGGCTAAGGGCTTTGAATTGTTAACTCATAAATGTCTCTCAAGTAGGCTATATATGAAGTTGCTGTGATTTGAGAACTTGCTCTTAATGAGGCTTTGGGTATGAAACGCATATTTATTATAATTATGGAATAGGGCCTGGGCCTACCCACGGGCACTATTGCATTCTGGGAGACCCTTGGCCTGCGAATTTCGCCAATTGACCATACCTTTAAAGCGACACAATCAAGCAGAAATCATAAAAAAATCGGTTATTTTATTTTGGCATCTTAATATGACCAGTCGTACACTATATTCTAGGCTACCATTACCAAGTCGGACACGGCCCTTAGACCAGCTCAGACACCGTTTGTCGCAGGGTCAGAGTTGGTTAGGGTCCGAGTTCCAAAAATTTATGGCGCTCTGGTTTTGAAACACGAAATGGCTGCATGAATGTCAATATAGCTAGATTTAAGTAGATTTCCCCTCCGTTATTGACTCAAACATTTCCAGCGGAAACCCTGCCTGCATAGAATTTAATCATGGTGGTGCAGCTCAGTGCCACTTCTGTCCAATTTGGGTAATGTATGTGGAGTTACCATGAATTCAGGCTATATATTCTGCTCTGCTTGGCAATGGATCAATCTGCATTACCACACTGACAGCGACCTCAGACGTTTTATTGAATCCGGAAATTGGCTCGTCCACTCACTGCCACTGGTCCTAGGCTGTTGGGAGTAGGAGATTGACCGACTATAAGTCGGAAGGCCCTTGCAGCCTGTTTTCAGGGCTAGCAATTCCAAACATCAACAAACAAACGTGCCCATGACGTGTCGTGGAAATTCCGTAATTTATGTTTAAATAGACACTACAATCACGGATTTTAGTTAGTTTTGTTGTATTTTTCTATAATTTTGAACTTTAAGAGTAGAGTAGACTAAGTTCTAGATCATTTTTTTAATGAACAGTCGTATATTCTCCTGTTCAGTTTATTGTTTTCATGAGCGATAATATAGGTCTTTAACTTAGTATAAGGTCTCACCAAACAAATTCATACGTCAGAGAGTTACAATCTTTTTTAAAAATGTTACGATTTACAATAAACAAACAAACAAACAACAGGCTTGGGTTTAAATATTAAATTGATATCATTTTGGGGCAAATTCATTTAGTTTGGGTGACCATTTCTTGCTTTGAAAACATCGATTGATTGATATAAAATGTAACTAGGGTCTCACTGAATACCGAAACCCTCCGGCTCCGCATATACCGAAACAGTGTAGATATAGGGGCCTACTGAAACCCACTGCCAATTATCGGAACCGCTTTTAATATTAATTCTTACAGTCAAGCAATTTTGCCAACTGCATACAATATATTCTGATTAACCCTTTCAGTTTTAAAGCCCGATACATTTACACTTTAATCTAGGCCTAGTATTACATTTAAAAAGTAGCTTTGAGATATAATCTACGCCTTTTATGCAAGCTACTTAGACCAAGATAACATTTAAACTGGCCTGATTGACTGGATTAATTTACATCTTTCAACCCAGCAGTGAAAGGGTTAACGCGATAATTTCTAGGCAATATGGCCTCTGTGATATATACCGCAAATCAATAAAATTTGGGTTAGATAATTCATCGAAAGTATTTATGAGGCACTTAGTGGAACACACCATTGACCTTACAATATTAAATTATTTATTAAGTATTTATAGCACACGCCACACAAATTAGACATTGATTTTTTATTAAACTATAAGCAATTGTATTTATGCAACCGTTCAAATTAGAAACAATATAGAAAATCCTGAAATAATAAAAATACAGTTTTGCCCGGTTTTATCACTAGCTATGACGGTGAGTCAGCACGATGAATGCATTTAACACATACAGCGTGTTTTTAATATTAGGAGATAACATGCATTTCGGCATATTTATGATGTAATTGAGCCTATTATGAGCAGGATGATGCCTAATTTATCGGCTAAGTCTTAATGTTGTGTTGATGTTGGTCCACCGTGATCGACATTAGGCCGTCATTAAGACAACATTGGTTTAAAGGTTTTCCGTGTCAATCTTGCTAAATTGCCACTGTATTTCGATAGTTGCCCATGTAACTTGTAATAAAGTAGATTTTTGAACCTAGTAGGCCTATAAGAATTGTATTTAATATTGTTTGGCTGTTATAACTTTGTCAAATAGATCAATGAATATAATATATACTGAAAGCATGTGGAATAGTGACCAATTAAACATATTCTACCTATATTTAGAGACGGTTTCGGTGGGTTTCGGTAAATGTACACGGTCACTTAAATGTTAACAGTTAGTCAGATTCACATTAAATTCATCAACCAGGATTATTGTCAATATTGAATTTTGCCGATTTCTCAGTCAATTCTCAACCAATTTGCATGAAATTTTACACACACTATTTTCCATTCATGTCGTGAATGCGTCGAGGGGGGGGCACAAAGATATTTTAAAGAATGGAGTGGCTATTCGTAAGGGAAAAATATAATGGGAGTCGATTTTTGACATTGTCAATTTCGGTCTTTTAGGTTTTATAAGATTTCAGCAGTAGAACATGTAGAAGGGTGGGTGTTTCTGAGCCAGATTTAAAGAACATTATTAGTTATTACCATGATAAAAAATTCTTCAAAAATGATTTTGCATTTCTACTTATTCTAGTGTTTTATCCCACCAATTCTAACATGGCTCTGCACCATACTGCCCTACGTGAGTGCCATGTTGCCCTTCATAAGCGCCATGCTGCCCTTATATTAAATATTTAGGAGTCATGCCCTTTGATCTATTGTAAAGTCGCATTCAACCCCAGGCAGATCATTGTGACTGATTAAACCTGTGTAGTACACATTTACCGCGTGTCCCTCATACATGATTAGGTGCCCCAATCATAGGTGGCGCCATGCCACTTTTGAATCCTCGATGTACAATCCGTTGTAAATGAATATGTTTATGCCAATCCTAGATGAAACACTGCTGTGTACTGACCATATTGTAGCTATATAAATCTAGTAACCTGTCCCTCTACTTCATCTCACTCTGTTTGCTAAAATTGCACTGATTATTAATCACCGGGTAGTGAAATTTATTCATACTAGTCACCTCAGGACTAGAAATAAGATGTATATTGTTGTTTGAAAAATTTGTTTTAGGTTACAGCATACCTTTAAAAACTTTTAAAAGGTCCCTGACCATCTTACTGGATGGCAAAGGTTGGTGATTTTGTGAATCGCAAATCTATTAGTGCTGGAGTTGTTCTCTCAGCCACCCTGTTGTCATTGTTTCTTGGTTGGCATCATTGGTTTACGCCTTTGCCTACACAGCTTGATGAAGAGAAAGGTATCTATTTTGGGAAATATTGTTCTGGGTTGAATTTTATGCATGTACATGTATATGCTTTATATCATGCTTATGTAGTTAAATTATATTTATACATTTACAGAAAACATGAGGTCTAGTTACGTCCCGGGGTAGGTCTGGAAACCTCTAATTTGACCTATAGATATACATGTACATGTAGTACAATTTCACTTTTCCGCATCAATTGTACATTACCAGATTACCTGTATTTGATTAACATTTATCGGATGGTTTTGACATCTTATGTTAAATAAACTTACTATTCTGTATATAATGTACATTCTAAGCAAATTTTCATACAGATCAATTTTATGTTTAGCTATTATCAGTTTTTGAAAACTTGATGTGTAAGTTTCTCACACCACACCCTTCAATCAAAGATTATACTTGCATCTCGCTGTTAATATATTATTGCAGATTTCCCTTTAGATGTCTCGGCACAGAGTGTTATATTTGAAATAGGTTCAGGGAGTTACATCAGTATACAATTGAAGTGAGTACATTATAACATGTTATGTGAACATGTTTTAATGATATAAACAACTGTTGGGTCCATGTACCCATTTCTCACTAATTTGACAAGTTAAAATTATTGCTGACACACTCTATTTTGTACCTTACACACACTTTCCAAACTACATCTACCACTAAAGTTAGTTCAGTCTTAAACATGGTAAATACCCATTAAAATAAAGTACATGTAGGTATATATGTAATTGTAATGGGTATTTAAGACTGATATAAAATTTGTTATATTATAGTTATATAGTACAGTATATATAGTAAGGTGTATATATGTGATTTATACAAATTGAAAAAAAAAATTAAAAGTTATATTGTTGTCAAGTATTGGTTTGTGGATGTCGTAGTGAATGTCCATAGTTGATATAAACATGATAAAATATAAATGAATGGATATTGCTATATGGACATTATTATGCAACGTTGATTACAATGATACATGTATACAGTAATGTCTATAATGATGTCACACAGTGTGTGTCATACACAGAACATATGTGTATCTGTCACATTTTATTTAAAAAAATGCAGATTTTACATCACCGGATAATAAGGCTTAATTCTCTTCACTTCAGCAAGAGAGGTTCAACCAATGTCAATTCTTGCAAATAAATTTGGATATCTATATCCTTGAGCACTACATGTAGTAACTGTTTAATAATCTACAAGTTTTATGTTGCTATAAGCAGAAAAATCTTATGTGAGACAACCTTCAGATATATGCATTTAATTTAATATGTATGAAGATTTGATATTTGTTCAAATATGCTAGCCTCGTTATTGTTGCAGGAAGCCACTAAAACAGGAGGCAGCGTTGGCTATTATTCTGGATGATCCTGACATTATAGAGACTGGCTTAAATACAATAAAGATCAAACCCGGAGAACTTAAAAGTTATTTTATTCCGTTACATTCTAAACATGTTGCCGGCCACTGTGTCCTTTCCTTTAAATCAAAATCCCCAGAATTACAGCACCTATATAGAGTTCAGGTTTGTATTCTCTACCATCAAATGTATTATCAATTAAATGATTAGAAATTTAAATAGCAAACTTTTACACTGTGTTTATTTCGATCTGGTAGTATTCATTATCAAAGCAATTATTTTAACCAGGCACCCAAAAGACCAGGTACTAGTACATGTAGTAATATGTATTTACTATAAATACAATATTCTCTCTGAACATTTTTCTTTTCCTCTTTTGCCTTAATCATTATTGTTATTTATAAATAATGATTGTTGTTTATATTTAGTTTTTTTCATGGGTAACTATATACATCTGGGCCATTTATGTCAGTGATGATATTTGGTGGTTTTTCACTGGTAAGCTCATATGTAAACAAGCAGCACTGATTAGATCGTATTTTTGGCAAGTTTTGATTCAATATACTCCAGAAGCCATATTGAGTATCATCGTGATCATTGTGGTATCAGACAGACAGACAGATATTTTATTGACATATAAAAGTCATTACAGACTTATTTATCTTAATAAGTGCAAATAGATTCATTATCTTAAGGGTAGTGTGCTCTGTATCTTGAAAAGTATGCAACATTATGCTATAGATTCACAAATCTGTAGATTATGTAACCACGGAGGACTTAAGCATCCACAAATCTGTAGATTACGTAACCACGGAGGACCTGCACAACCACTCTTACCGTTATCAGAACGAAATGTGTGAAAATGTATTCCACTATTACAGTATATTAAAAAATGAGGTGTGATACTCAATTGATATTAAAAATCTTATCTGTAACACTGCCATAGGAAACCATGCAACATGCATTCGGTAGCATTTTTATGCTTGACCTCTTTCGAGTGGTCTGGAAGTCACGCATAAATCGTGTATAAAAATATGTATGGTGCTGTAGTTACCATTACTCACATACAGTAACTTGGACCACAAAGGCATATTTTTATGCTTCAATGTGAAGATACTGTTGTATACTTTAATTTCGTTTGGAATAAATTTTCGTGCTATGGGAAAATGAGGCCATAACAAGTTGATATCTAGTTGATAAGAATTGCCACCGTTTGGAAATACAAAATAGAGCTCATTTTCTCCATGCGAACATCTACCGGTACTCATTGTTCTGCTGTCAATTCGTATGTCTAGCACTATCAGAGCCATTTATAACTTGTCACATCATATAAGCCAGTTTTCAGGCTATTTCGGATTTCCAGATTTTTTCAACTTGCAATTCATGATATGACCTAAAAATGGCATTTTTATCGACTTCCAAAATGTAAATCCGGATTTTCCTCCATGACCCACTGAGATCTATGTTATGCACAGGTTAACTACATTTACTAAACCTTCAGCTAAAAATAAGGTTATGGCGGTCATTATTATTGTGTTATCTATAAAACTCACCAAATGAAGCAACAAGTTATAACACCTGTACCGGCAATTATCAAATTTAATTTGAGATGTTTGAAAAAAATATTGCACTTTAATGATGATTGGTGAATCCAATTCACTGCCGGGCATCTTTTTATTTATCAGCAATATCACCTCTAAATTTATTTAAATGTCTAGTACTGTGTATTTAATACATCTTACAAATTATAGAAATCCATCGAATTTTAAAACTTTATATATTTTTGAATATATATCCTCAATGTTTACAATGGTTCTACTGATACACACAATGAATAATTATTTAATTACTGACTGAATGATTAATTATTTAATTACTGACAAAAAAAGTTGCCAGCTTGATGCTATTTTGTAGGAACAGTGTCAATAGAATTAATATGAATTTGGTATGGCCTCAGTTAGAGCTAATGTTATTACTTACCCATCATTGGCATACACTTTTAGAATTTCAATTACTAAGCAATTACAGCTATGAAATGAACCAAAAATCTGATCTAGTTCCATTGATATTAATTGAACTACACTTCACATATTGTGAAAATTACTAAGTGGCTGGTTTGGCTGCATTATTTCACATTATATTTATGTATAAAGCACACTTGTAACCATGCGTACTTACTGTTATAATGCTGCTTGTAATTTTTTTCGATTATGGTACATGTGGTAGGAATTGCAATTTATTTTGAAACTTTAGCCATTAGATTTAAGCCATGTTTGTAGAGATAGCATGAATTCTACATTCTATCATAATGTTTTTTCTCATTCTCGATACCATTTTTTTAGGTCAAGATTAAGGTTGTTCATCATATTTTCCTGGGTTACTTGAGTATTTTGCTAGGATGGGCTTATTTTTGCTGCTGGACTGTGGTTTACTACCCCCAAATTTACCAGAATTTCAAACGCCGCAGTGTGGTTGGCTTCAGTTTTGATTACCTGTCCCTGAATATGACAGGCCATGTCTGTTACCTCATGTTCAATGTCAGCATGTATTATAACAGTCATGTACAGGTAAGGCATTTCAATGACTCAGATGTTGCCCTTTGTAAATCTATCCTTGTATGTGCTTGTATGTGGCCGCTGGGTTTTAACCCGTAATCCAGAAACAAGTTTAGAAAGAGGCCAACAAGTCTGTCGTTCTGTGATTAAGCCCACAGGTCAGTCTCGCCATGTAATAAATACTTTTTTTGTACAGTAGATAGTATACATAAGGTGGTTTTCCAGTGTTTCAAGACATCATAACAGTATATATATTATATTAAATAGACTTCGGCCTTAGTCCAGCATTGGGCCATCATCGCGTGTTTGCCAGAAGGTAGCCCTTAGGCATGTGTCACACCTGGTGCACAAGAATTCCGCAAAAAAGTTATTTAAACCCAATGCTGGGCTACTGCTGAGTAAGTATTGTAAACAGCAGCCCAAAATCAAGACAATGTTGCCTCAGGTTTTTGCTATGATTTGCCTCTGTTTTGTAGTCTATTTTTGCATGGATCTGTCTAAATATTAGACCTACATATTATTTATTTTCAGCGTGAATATACTACACTTCATCCAAAAGGCGAGCTGCCAGTGCGGATAAATGATGTGCTTTTCTCTGTACATGCTGTTGCAATGAATTTTATATACGTCCTTCAATGCTGCTTCTATGACCGAGCAGATCAGAGAGTTTCTCCACCAATGTTAATTCTGCTGCTGGGCATTTGGATTACAATGGGTTCAGGTCTTTTCGCATCAATAGTTGAGAAAACTTCTTGGTTACAATATCTCTACTTTTTGTCATACATAAAAGTTGGAAGTACCCCAATCAAGTATACACCACAGGTATGGTGATTAGCCTTTTATGCTGCATAGTAATCTAAACCTGTCCACAACACTTCATTGTGAGCACTGGGAGATGTTTGCAAATAACCAATTTTCAAGACTGGTAATGAAAAATTTCCGGTATGTCTAAATATAACAAGCCCTGGCCACAAATAAGCTACGCACATTTTTCGCAAACAGGGCTTCGGCCCAGAGCCTTTGATGTGTATCTATCTAAACTTTATTCCTAAAATAAACTGGCTGATGTTACATAACCTTTGTTATACACTGATAACATGATAACAGAGGGCTGCTGTCGTTTTTGTTTCCGAACATTTTTTTCTAGTCTTGCTGTTTTATTCAGGTTTATTTACATTATGTACAAAAAAACACGGATGGCTGGTCTATCCATGGTGTCATGCTGGATTATAGTGGAGGGGTATTAGGACTACTTCAGATGGTAATAGACGCATTTAACAATGGTAAATACTTTTGATGTGAACACAATTTTATATAAGTTAATTGTAGATGGATGGTTGTTATGTTGTATGGATGGAAGGTGGATGGATGACTTGTTTTTGAAAACTAAGGAGCACCCCTGTCAATAGGGACTGTCATTAAATCTGACACTTTCAACAACTCTGCCGTCACCTGACAAAAATAGCAGCATTTAATAAATCTAATTGAAACTAATGCTTGAAATTGTGTGACAAGATAAGTTAGACTTGGGTGTTCAGACCACATTGTAACAAGTACTGGTCAGCGACTGCCAACGTAGTCATATTCAGAGCTTTTGTGGCATGTAGTCAGTGAGAACTCATAAGAGGCTATTTTCAAGGGATATAAATGTAGTGGGCACCCACGATCCCACAATTCTGGTGCGAACGGCATGATACACTGTTTTAACAAAACTGATGTTTTGGTTTTAAACTTTGCCTGCTCTTACACAATGAATGGAAAATTTGTTGCAAACTTTCAGGAAAACTAATTCATCAGGCCCCTCATCAACCGGCTTAGTCAAAATTAAGTCTTAATTATCAACACCTGAGCAAGTCTCAACCAATCAGCAAGCTTAAGTCTTAAATCCAGGCGACTTAGCTGATCCAATTGGTGAAAACGGGGCCAGGTCACCCCCATTCTTTAGTTTAGTGGGAGCAGACCAAGATTGGTAATATCATTCTCGTCTTATACATACCCTCATTCACAAAAGCGCTGGCACATCTGTTGTTGACAAAAAAAATTTGTATAGAAATTGATCCCAGACATATACAGTCGAACCTGCTATGAGCAGCCACTCTTATGAGCTGCCAAACTCCTGTGGGAGGCCACTTTGCCAAATATATGCTACGATGATGTACTGTATTAATAATGTTCTACTATTGTCGTTGTAAAATAAATACGTTTACAAAGTTGTATTTTTATGTTGAAATATTCCTGTCAATATTTTGGTATAAACATATTTATTTCACGAGCATTTTCAAATAGCTAGACATACGCTCTACAAAAGTGAATAGCATATTTAGTATGTAAAGGGAGACCTGGGTATTCCGTCATCATTAATTCCCAAGAAATATAACGGAACATCGCGGAACATCCGATCTGTGATCGTGTTTTGAAACAATCTTAAAAGCAAAGCTGATAGATAAGTTGACCTCTACCACTACACCCATGTAGTGAATTCAGCATCTTAGCCCATAACCCTCGTAGAGTAACAATACTATAATGAAAGTGTGCAATATATGTAAATTATGGCAGTAACATTTTTGATATTGTATTTTTGAATATAAAGTGCAGACCTTTTTGTGTTCAAATATTTTTTGTGTGAAAATATATTTTTTATTAGTGCATTCCCTTGTTTTAGAAAACTAAATACATTTTGTGTTCATCTTAAGTGTAGATGCATGCATACCATAATATTTAGATACATTATTAATATCAATAAATGAGCACTTTTTACGTAAAAATATAAATATCATTCTATTTATGGAATTTGGCAATCAACAAATATTTTGTGTATGCCTAATGGTGATTTAACATCAATAGGCCTATTATTACGCATTATGAATATGACTATTACAAAAATTACAGATTAAGCTACTGATTGTTTATCTAATGATAATATTTGTTTTCTGCTGTTTAACTGATCATAATCTTATTGCAAAAAACTGTCTGACGAAATAGTTTCTATAGACAGTAGGTTAGTATTCACGGCCTTGGACCGTCAGGTAATTTAAGTTAACAATTATTTAGAATAGCAATACAAAGTCACTCTGGACAGTGTTTTGATAAATTTAATATGGTAATTGGTTGTTTGTGATGCACTTGAAGCTGCGAAAGTGTATTTCGTTGATGTAGTTCTCAATTGACTGATCTTTTTTCAGATGACTGGGATGGGACAATCGGAAACCCAGGCAAACTGGGATTGGCTATTATTGCCATGGTGTATGACTCCATCTTTATGTGTCAACATTTCTTCCTTTATTCATCTGGCAAGCGGAAGAAATTAGCAGAGCAGACCGAATTTCAGAAAAAATTATTCAATTTAAAAAAATCTTTCTTTCCACCAAGGAAAACACACAGTGTATATGAACTATGATATTAATTCCCAAGGAATCATCAGCCACACATAGCATTCTTCTCACTAAATGAAGACTATAGCCTGGAGATTAAGGGTACGCACATACAACCTCCATTCATTCCTCATTTATGAGACGATATTATGCATAATTATGTATCTATAATATACATCTCTTTAGTCCCATGACAACAATTATACTTTGCGAATTTTTAGATGTTCTAAGTACACATATAGTATTTTAAAAATCAGTTGCTATCATATTTCTTTGTTTTGCAAAAAGTGACAAACCAATTTACTTATAACCATATTATAAACTATTTTCTTTCTCGCTGCCGAAAGATGCATATATGTCATTTATGACATATATACACTGTTTCAGCTAGGATTGGACAACTGGCTGTGTTTTCTCCCAATTATTGTATAACTGCCCGTGCTTTTCCTCCTTTATAGTGGCTAACACAGTGCATACTTATGACAATAAAGTATACGGCATGTACTTTTCCACATTATTTATTCAACACAATACATTATGTGACGTTATGTCACCAATGTTGCAATAATATTATGCCAGTTTAATTTGAGATCAGATATTTCAAATGATTGCTGATTAAACATAAACTTCGGTTCTAATAACCGCTATTTGATATTATGTTATGCTCTAGCAAAAAAAACATTTAACACTTACACTGCCAAAGACGACTATAGTCGTTTTGAATCAATTATATTTGCATGTTAAATTACTGTCATTCGGAATTAAATGAGTGTTTAAACATCAAAATTTGCAAATGTTTGGTCTCAAATTAAACTAATTTCAGTAAATTTCACCCACTTGAAGTTGTGGGTCGCGGTAGCGAGACATAACTTCAAGTTGGAGAGGCTGTATGCGTACAGTTCACACGTAGCTGAAGCGGCTGATGTAAGCCTACAGAGAGACCTCGATGTTGCGTCATCATCCCCTCCCAAGAAATATGTTGGGATATACACCATACAGGCCGGTGGCTTATTGCTGGGCTCTACATATCGGTGTTGTTTCAATGATAATAATATTTGTCACTTAGATAGTTGTTAGGACTTATTAGAACTAATGTGTTCAACATATTCGACGGTGTGACGGTGCAGCTCTTTGATTTCCGTGGTTATATGCCCAGTAAGTAAGTGAATACACATGTGTAGCATTGGAAAACCAATCTTTTCATCCCAGCACTATCATACATAATGCAGTGAGTGCGCTGTTATCATGGTTGACAAGATAATTTAAAACATTTTATTCATGTACCGAAGTCTATTAGATTATGAATCTACGACAAGAATAACATATTGGATCTTATAAAATTTTCTTGGATATTTTGAAATGAACACAAAGCTTGTCATGCTTGTTGAAGAGTAAAATTTGAACCGTTAGTCTTTTTCTAACCAACATAAGACTCAATCAGTGCTGGTTTAATGTGAAGTTTCAAACTCTGCCACTACCTTGTATCATACTTATGAGCCGGATGTAACTTATAAACTATTGTCTTGACTGCGTCCGTTCGTGCATCAGTACACTCATCCATCTGATGACGTGTATTAGATTCATGAGATTTGTTGAAAAATTCTGATCTACTTTTTCAGGCTTGAAATAAAATAGTCAATAAAAATAGTAACCATTGAAGTTAAAACTTATACTATTTATGTTAATACCCTCACAATGCACAAAAGCATCCCCGATACTATCGGGATGCTTATAGTGTTGGCATTTTTCCGTCTCTGCTGCCACCGCCGCCGTGGGCGCCTCAACAATTTAACTCTCAATAAAAAGTTAACTGATGATTTTTTTTCAAAGATATGACTTATGTGCCAGGGCAGTTCTTTCCATATATTGTTTAGCACCGATCCATAAACAGACATTTCTAAGGTGGTCGCCCAACAACCTTGTGGGCATGATACCGTTGTATGGATTGCATTCAAATTTTAAGGTGTTGTTCTCTGGGTATTTCTGCTTAACTTTTGAGAAGAATCCTTTAAAAACAAGATGGCTGACGGAGGACATTTTGAAAATATGACTGCCCAAAAAAGCTGAGGGGCTCAATATCCGTTGGTTGAATCGCACTCGAATATGATAAGGTGGTTCTCTAGGTATTTCTGACGATCTGATAAACTTCTGGGGAAAATTCATTAAAAAACAATATGGCTAGTGGAGGACATCTTGACAAAAGATTGGATAGATCTCATTCAAATTGTACTATAGGGTGGTTCTCTAGGCATTTCTGATGATCTGATTAACTTTTGGTAATAATTCATTAAAAGCAAGATGGCTGACGGACGACAACGACATCTTGTAAAAATTTATTGGTGGGTGTAATTTTGTTACTTATATTTTGTTATTGTGGCAATCTCCAAGTTTGAATTAGGTTTTTTCTAGCGGGGGTGGTGGATGAATTTGATGAACTGACCTGGAAAAACAGTCACATCAAGTTCTGTTTTTATCCGCCTTTATATCTGTAAATTCCAGCCACAATTCCCACCGCAAATTGTATGTCTTTTTTTAATATATGTGCTGATTTTATAAAATGCACAAGAAGTATATCTCAAATGAAGAAATCTCAGATTGAGCATCCTTATTGTGATGGAGTGTATACTTTTTATTAAAGCGACACAATCAAGCCAAAATCATCCTTTTTATTTTGGCTCCTTGAAATGTCCATAATATGTCAAGATGTCCATAGACTAGAATTGCGTAAGTTTTTTAATTTTGTGTTGCGCGTTTTCCAGTTAGAAGAAAAATAAGGGCGATATTTTATTTCAGACATGCATGTCCAAAATAAGAAATACAGGAATAACTGATAAAAGGGCTTTTCGGTACACGTGTTACGCTGCCACATCAACCCAAATTTTAAAAGGCTTTCGCAATTCTAGTTAATGGACATGTTCAAATATTGTTGACATATTAGGGAGCCAAAATATGAATTAGGATTTTTATGAGTTTTGGCCTGAATGTGAATTGTTTTCTAAATGGGGTGTTGTAAATGTTTGCGATGAGAGTGTGCAGAGAGTTAGTGATAACGTTATCCCAGCTAACACAGAAAGTTGAACCAATGTTGGCTTAATGTTGATCCGACATCAGGGACGCTGGGCCAACATTAATCCAGCTTTGGCTTGGTCATCGTCTCGTGTTTAGTGGGATGCTGGTAGTGACATTATAGTTGGCGATAGAGCCTATAATTATGTGGATGGCTGTGAATGTTTATGCACAACCATAGAGTAGACTATAACGCCAGATTTATTTATTCAATATATTTTACTTGTTTTGTTGCATACGTTGATTCAGTGTTGGTATAATGTTGGACCAGCGTCGTAGACGGTGGAGCAACATTATACCAACACTGAATGAACGTATGCCATAAACCTCTCGTTTATAGATGCATATTCACCTCAGTGTTTTTACATCTACTCGATGCAAGCTACAAATTTTCGTTTGCATCTCGGATGATGCAAAAATTTCACATCGTCTTTGCATCGTGGAGCGTCATAGCGCTTAGTGACCAAGTCGTCCCCTTGGATATGAAAGGGTGTATCTGCCACTTCACAAAGTGGCAGATACACATTCATATTCAAGGTGACGAAGTGAAGGCATGTCGCTGAAAGCTGTAAGTTATTGTAAACTGTTTTTGAATTCTGCTTCATTGTTATGTATGTGCAGTCAAACTACTCAAGCAGCAGTATTTAAATGAATCTGTATAAACTCTGTCATAGCATATTTTTGAATGCATAATAAATATTTTAGTCAACAATATATTTCATCATTTTTAACGTGACCACGTGTATCATTATATGGAATTAGCTCATCCGGCCTTTGAGATGAGCTAATGCCATCGTGTGTCGTCTGTCGTCTGTCCACAATTCAGAAGAAATGCTTCTCCCCCCTCAATTCTTATCCGATTTTAATTTTGTTTGGTTTGTTTGAAATAGCTCGTGCCGGTGCATAAAACTTCCACGCAGCTTTCAGAAATTTTAATCGTTAATTATCTTATGACCTAATTGAGACCTAATTAGGACACTCTGTCCACAATTCACAAGAAATGCTTTTCTTCCCTTAATTCGTATCCGATATAAATTTTGTTTGAAAGAGCTCGTGCCTGTGCATAAAACTTTCTCATGAGTATAACGTCGCCTCGGAGCTAAAGGATCCTATCTGACACTCGTCAGAGTGGTAGATAGGATCCTTTAGCTCCGAGGCGACGATAAGTATAATGACTTCTATGGCGCCAGTATCTCTCAGCAATATTGAGACTCAATGGCGCTGTGGACTAAAATCAGTATTCAGTGGGGAGGTCCATAGTCGAAAAAGGAATTCGTCATATGACGGTCGGTGGATGCTCAGATTAAGGTGATAGGTCTAATGTAAAAAGGTGTGGTTTTATTTTTTTTCGAAAGATACTGACTGATTTTGCTTCACGTATTTCAAGAGGCAATTTATTCAATTTATTCCAGAAGCGCGGTGCGGCTACCACGAACGATGAATGGCCGCGGTCCAGGATGTAATAACTTCGTACTTTCGGATCTCAGTGTTTGCTGGTGTTTCTCGAAATGTAATAAATCACTGAGATATGAGGGAGTACTCATGAATAGTGCTTTATTTGTCAGAAAGTTCAGTTTAAATTTGATACGTGATTTAATGGGTAACCAATGCAGTGATTTGAGCAGGGGCTTAGACTCTGAAAGCCTAACGTTACTTGACCTGGTCACTACTCGGGCAAGGCAATTCTGTACACGCTGCAAACTTGTTTTATATTTTTCGGAACAACCGAACAGCAACGAATTACAGTAGTCAAGGCGAGCGACTGCTCACTAGAGCATTGGCTAGAGAAATTCCGGTAGCTTTATTTAAATGAATTCGAATGCGTCTAAGATCTCGAATATGGTAGAAAGCTGATCTACAAATATTCGAGACATGTTTCTTGAATGAAAAAGCTGGATCAAAAGTCACACCCAGGTCTCGTATGGAGTCTATTTCGGCATAACTTTTGTTCAGAAGTTCAACTGGGAAAATATGAACAACTTTTTTACGTTGAGTTAAATTACCAATGATCATGATCTCTGTCTTACTAGGATTGAGTTTCAGCATTTTTTTATTCATCCAAACCTGGATTGCCAGCATACAATTTTGTACAACAATTAAAGACTGTTATATCTTCTGCAACGAAAGATGTGTATATTTTTGTATCATCAGCATAAAGGTGATGCTTAAGACCAAAAGCTGTTATTATTGAACTGAGAGGAGTAGTATACATAGCTAAACACCGCACAATAACAATTGCGGAGTAGACAGTACACCATAAAATTTAACAAGCTGAGAACTACCGATCAGGTAGGATCGAACCCACTGCAACACCACACCGATGCCAAATCACTCAGTCATTCTACTGTGGAAGAGGTCATGATCGATCGTGTCAAAAGCTGCAGACAAATAGTTCACCACAGTCTTGAGCTGACAAAATATCATTTTGAATATACAAAAGGGCCGTTTTGGTGGAGTTTCCACATTTATATGCTGATTGAAGGTTATTCGAGATACCAGAATTTTGCATATGAGATTTTATTTGGCTGAGCAACGATTTTCTTGATCAATTTGGAAACAAATTTTAATCCAGATACAGGTCTAAAATTGCTTAATTCATTTCGATCTAGTGAAGGTTTTTGTAATAGTCTTGTAACATGAGCAATTTTGAAGGTATCTGGGAACTTCCCTTCTGCCAATGAGAGATTTATGATCATTGTGATTGACTCAGCCTGTCCTTGACGATTTGAGTTGGACATGGATCTAGGTCACATGATTTGCTGAGTGATGACCGAATAAGCTTTGACACGTTACTTTCTGAGATTTGTGAGAAAGTGAGTAAAGGATTTGGGGTAGCTGGAAGTGTAGGTTCAAGATGAATGTTTGAATCTGATTTTACTGACAGCAGTGTCCCTGATTTTAGCGATCTTACTTATAAAAAAATCATTGAATGAGCTAGCAAGTTTAGTATTGCATGAGCTATCCGGAAGTATATTGGTTTTTTTATGCAAAATGTATTTCATTTTGTCCCATAATTTTCTAGGGTTTGTGATGTTTTCTGAAACCAAATTTGTATAATAGTTTTTTTTGCCTTTGACATAAGTCTGTTACACAGGTAAACTTGTGCATTGAGTCGTGATCGATTAGAATCTGTTCGACCCCCTTCTCCATATTCTTTCCAAATACCTTTTTATCCCCCGCCCCTGGGAGAAGGGTGACTTTAGTCGCCAGGATTCTGTTTGGCGTCCGGCGTTCACGTTTTCTTGTGGGCACAAAAACTGCTGATTATTTGTTTTTGAAATTTTAACATGATATTGCTAGCAACATGTGCAAGTGTTTTTTTAAAAATGTTACCAAAATTCTAAATGGCCGCCACAGGTGAACTCCAAAAAATTTTGTGGGTGCAAAAACTCTAAGACTAAAGTCAGATATTATTCAAATGTTACTTTCACATTCCCCACCATAAGGAGATGTGCAGGTGACATTTTCAAGGTTTTTCTAAAATTCAAAATGGCCGCCACGGACCAACTTAAATTTTTTGGTTGGCGCAAAAACTCAAAAAATTAGTTTGCTCATTTTTTTTTGAATTTTAACATCATATTCCTAGCAACATGTGGATGTGCAATTGATTTTTTTAAAATGCTACCAAAATTTATTCAAATTTTACTATCGCATTCCCCACCATATGGAGATGTGCAGGTGACTTTTTCAAGGTTTTACTGAAATTCAAAATGACCGCCACAGATCAACTTCAATTTTTTGGTGGGAGTAAAAACTCAAAAAAAATATTTTGGTCATTTTTTTTAAATTTTAATATCACATTCCTAGCAACATGTGGATGTGCAAGTGATTTTTTAAAGATGCTAACAAAATTCAAAATGGCCGCCAGAAGTCAACCCCAAAATTTTTTGTGGGCGCTAAACCTTTAAAACTTAACGTCAAAAATTATGCAAATTTTACAATCACATTCCCCCACAATTGTGAGATGTGCAGGTGATTTTTTTGAGGTTGCAAAAACTTGAAGTCGTAAATTAGTCAAATTTTACAATCACATATGGAGATGTACATGTGATTTTTTCAAAGTTTTACGGAAATTCAAAATTGCCGCCATGCATGAACTTTTTTGTGGGCGCAAAAACTCAAAAATTGAAGTCAGAAATAATGTGCAGGTGATTTTACTGAAATTTAAAATGGCCACCGACTTTTTAAATATTTGTGACCGCAAAAAACTCTAATCTAATTTATGGCGGGGGATGATATAGGACTTCAGTCCTATTGTTTTCCTTTTAGATAATACGATCTCATCGTTATCCACTCATTTACTGGTCTAGCATTTGGTGCTACCTTACAACTTTTTAGAGATGCATGTTTATCAAGCAATGTCGACATAGTAGCATGGTATTGGGTATATAAAGAGGTAGCTGAATTTGTGTCAGGGTTCTGAATTAGGTCGGAATTGGTTAGATCATTTTTGAAATTATCAATGTCAAATTTTCTGTAAGATATGTAATTTATTTTTTCTTTTGGCTGGCATAGTTTAGCAGTCTCGTTCAGAGTAACAATAAATGAAGAGTGGTCACTCATCTGATCTATTAATCTTATTTTGCTCATTAAATTACATTCATCACTTGTAATGAGCCAATCCAGGATATTTACAAATTTATGGGTGGAGAAGTTCATGTGTTGTTTTAAATTAAACATATCAAGGATATTATTCATGGCCACTGCATCAAAAGAGCCGTTTCCAAATGGAATATTAAAGTCACCAGAAAATTATAAAATCTAATGGCAGCGATATAAAAACAATGTATTTCAGATATTTTATTTCGTAATTACCTTATGTCCTAATTAAGGATGAGCATCTGTGTCACTGACACTCTGGCTGATTCTTAAAAGAGGGACTGTCATTATGCTGGAGTATGAATGCATCACAAAGATTTGTGGAAAACTATCGACACTGTTAACTTCTCATTCTGTGAAATGCAGTGACATCACCGGAAACCCTCGGTGAAAACAATGTTAGGCCTATATATGTCCCCCTCTCACATGGTGTACACTGTTTTTTTTATGGTGCTCATTGTAGAGCGGCAATCAGTCCTTTTTAGCCAACCCTGAATTATTTATCTGATACAAGCCAGATATTTCCGTTGTTACAGCTTGCCTAGTAAATTGATTAAATGTTGGTCCAGTGGGGCAGATGTTGAAGCAGCCTGTTAGTCAGGCAGAATTCCGATATAACCTGGAAATTCATACAGAAGTTTACATTTGATTGATTTGTGTTCAGTAGAGGCTAGAGTCATAATTTCCACCGTGAGTACTAAATTTTACCCAGTGGCAATTTTCTAATTGGCATATTTCCATGATGACCGCCAATTGTTAGGCTTAAATCTATAAAATGACATATATCTGGGCCTACTTGTTCAAATTTGATGATCTTGGAGTCGATTTCTATCAAAACAAATGTCATAAGTACATATATGACATTTTAAATTTATTTGGAAGTCAAAGGTCAAGGCCATTTTATGAGTCTGATAAGGTTGAAAAAGGCATCAAATGTGGCACGTGACCGATTTTCACCTGACCAAAACAACAATTATTTAACCCCTTTATGTTTAACATGACAGGTGCCACAAAAAGTTTCTCAATGGTTTATTGTAGCATCAGGTGTGCTTAATAACATATCAAAAGTTTACCAAATTCTGACCATGCAAAACGTTTTATTTTCAAGATGGCGTTCAAGATGGCCGCCAAATCGTTAAAATTCCAATTATTTGCTCAGTAATAAACCGAAATGACTCATTTTGATGCATTTTCACTTGTTTTGGGTCTCATATGGTACATACTGCACTTCACACACACCACAGTCAAAATATAAGTTTTGAAATCCAAGATGGCGGACCAAAATGGCCGCCAAACTGCGATATTAAAGGAATAAATAAGAATCTTTCCTTACTCTATTTCTTACCTACAATATTACGACAGAAGCTAGCTAAGGTTGAGTAGGACTATCGAGGGCCATTAGGCTTGACTTTAAAATTTGATTATATACTGTCTGGACATAAGAAGATGTGGTCAAAGGTAATTATACAAATCAATAAAAATTACATCTTTGTTATATAGTCATATTTATACACAAATTGTCGGAAATCAAATACTGATTACTAATATATACTTTATGTGGCAAAAAATGATATAAGCAAAATATAACACAAATATATGGGGTCAAAGGTCACAAAAATCAATAATAATAATTATATAATTGTCATATGTATACTTAAATTGTCTGAAATTTAAGGCTGATTACAAATATATACATTATACAGCCAAAAATATTATTAAAGAAGACATGTGGGGACAGCATCTCACTCGCCTTCGTCGTCGGGACCGCTCGGGTTTCCGGGACCCCCTGAGCGATCTCGACCACGCTGGTTTCTACCCGCCAAATCCCGCACCGCCTCACTCTCGATTTGAGCGCCGAACAAGACAGTCGCATAGTCTCATTCGCGTAGCCACACCTTGTGGCCCAGTCAAGTTGATTGTGTACCGTCGCCCAGACGGGGATGTAATGAGATAGTGATCGGCGGCAGGGTGGAGAGATCGGCTAACCGGGCCAACCCCGCACCCGATAGACATGCTACTTGTTTGTTGTAAAAATCCAAATATTGACTCATATCGGTTTACACTTGAATATATATAAGCATATACGTAAAATTCGCCGTTTTTTCATTTTAAAAAAATATCTGTTTTGACCCAATTCGACTGATGTTCATTCCTATTGATGGGCGGGGCCCCTAGGTTAGTGGTTAGTATCGCTGCCTTCCACGCTAGAGTTCGGGGTTCGGTTCTCGGTCTTGGCGGTTTGAAAGAAACAAAAATGTTTCTTCCCCATCCACGTGTGTAACTCAGTATTTTGGGGAGCCTCCGTCACCGAGAGGTAGCGTGCTCGACCTCAGACCGCCAGGGGTCGAATTTCAAATCCTGTGTCTGGAGGACAGTGTCATCTCATTCATCTCACCATCCTCAGGAGGTTCTCCTGGCCCAGTTTAGCCTATATGTGCACAAAGGTGGCTGAAAGCCCGATTCATTTCATTTCATTTTCCTATTGAAACTTGCACTCTATCAGCAAAATACATGTATGGTAGAAATGGTACAAAATATTACGTACATATTGTTTACACTAGAAAAAGTGCGGATCAAAAAAAAATCACTGACTTGATAGAAAGGTCAACTGGAAACTGAATAAATTTTTTTACCAAATTAAAATTTCAAAACTTATATTTTGACTGTGGTGTGTGTGAAGTACAGTATGTACCATATGAGACCCAAAACAAGTGAAAATGCATCAAAATGAGTCATTTCGGTTTATTACTGAGCAAATAATTGGAATTTTAACGATTTGGCGGCCATCTTGAACGCCATCTTGAAAATAAAACTTTTTGCATGGTCAGAATTTGGTAAACTTTAAAAAAAAAAAATTTTCAAAACGTGCGTTAGGCAGCACTTAGGCTGCATATGTGCTTTAACACGTTATTTAAAACAGTGCATTCTATACATACACAGATTCTAAGACATACGCTAGTCGGTTCCAGGAATATTCAATTAAATTTATAGACTAATTGGAACAAGATATTAAGAAAAAAGAATATTTAATAATCTGGGACAAAATAGTAAAACATAACATTAGAACCACTACCGAGGACCATCCATTTTAAATTACAGCAATGTCGACCAGAAAATTAATATTGGAGCCATTTTGACTCAGAGCTGCAACATTTTAACGTTCTCCATATTATGGTCACACTAATCATATGCTAATTGAATTCCAGAAGGTTAAAAAAGTGGCTTTAACCCTTTAAGCCTTCACGATGCATTAAAGCATCATTTTACATCCCTGAAAGCATACCTAATTTTCCTACAACCAAGGGTTTTAGAACGAAAATTTCCATTAAACTGGCTTACCAATACATGGTAATTTTCTTAAATTTTTCACCACTTCAAATCATTTTCATCCACTACAAGTCGTGAATTGCGGCAGCAATTCGCGACTTGTAGTGGATGAAGATGACAATGGTAAATTCAGGCTTGAAAGGGTTAAAACGATTTTGACGATCGTCATAAATATAAATGGCTGCTGTGCCATCATTTATTTTGCGGTCAAGGTCTCCAATAATCCGAAAGAGTTGTTAGCGATACATCTTAACATTAGTGGAGAGGAGCTGACGGATGTGCGCAATGTATGACTTGTGAACAATAGGCTGTCAGCTAAAATTTGACTGAGACCTAAAAAAGATTGATGTTACCTGATTTCTGAATACTATTTTTTATCATGTTTACCTGCAAAAGTGTATACCTTTGTCAACCCTGTATCCTTCTGTAGTATACTCTAGAGCATATGAAACCAGTGGTCTAAATTTCAAGTCTGGGGCGATTAGTCACTAGGCCCATTTTCGAAATGTTACCTCTAACTGTTTAGTTCATCCTAATATATCCCAAATTGAGCGGTGGGAATTACAAATTAAAATATCTATTGGTGTCTATTTTTTATATATTTATGGACATAATAGGCATACAACACATCAAAGGCCGAGGTAATATTTATCGTCAAATTATGCACAAAAACATCAAAACTAATAAATGATCAATATTGTTATATTTATAACCACCGACTGTAAACATTAAGTATTCTTTTCCTGGTCTGGTAAATCTCGTCGTTGTAATTTTCAGATTATATTAAAAACGTTTTTTTGTGATTTAAATTTTACATTTCATGAAGGTTATTAAAATTATATGCTAACGCAATACCATTATAAGTTACATATCAGTTGAAGCCTGGCCACTGTCGGGCCTTTTTATGTTTATGGTTCTTCACAGGAGGCGCTTAGCCTGACTATCTCTGTAACCAGCGCAGTGCTTTCTGGGTATGACTATTGCCTGATGTGGGGCACAGTGGACGATCGCTGTAAGGCTATACTACAATTCGTCTGAGAAATAATTTTGTAAAGACCGTGCTTAACCAGCAGAAGCCCGCCACCTGGTTTTATCCATAATTGTCACAATATCTACACTCAACTGATTCCTTTGCAGTTGGTGAATTTTATTTGTTTTTCGGTAAAATATTAACCCTTAAAGCGTTATATTTTGACCCACTTGAAGTTGTGTCTCGCTACCGCGACCCACAACTTCAAGTGGGTGAAAATTACTCATAATTTGTTTAATTTGAGACCAAGTAGTTACAAATCTTGTCTAAACAGTCATTTCGTTCCCAGTAACAGTGATTTGGTCAGCTAACAAAATAGATTAAAATCGTCCCCTTGGATATGAAAGGGTGTATCTGCCACTTTGCAGAGTGGCAGATACACCCTTATCCAAGGGGACGATATCTACTTTGGTACAACCATTACCAAAACGTAGATGTTGTGGATTTCCCTTTACACTCACTGATTAATTGGGTATCGGTTCTAGTAACTTGGAAGAAAATAAATATTAAATTTTGTGGCGTCTGCAGTGATCATATATTTAGGATCAGTCTTCTTGGTTACGGACGGTAGTATCCTATTTTCAAGTTTTACCACATTCTAATTTAAAGGTGTGTCCATGTTGCTTCAAACTGACTTCACCCACTCTTGATGTTATTACTCGTTTTAGTTTGCTCGAACTAAAAATATAAAAAGTTTTGTGAGCATGTTATTCGTGGATATCGTCCACGGCAAACATACACAGTCATTATAGCTGGCTATATGATGCTGAAGGACTATCTGAGAATTTATTATATATAATTTTAAGGTCCGCAGTGAAAATGTTTCATAAAATCCTTTGGTACGTATATGTGTAACATACACTTTAAAAATAAAGTGACTTTAGTGCGCTTATACCTATGATGTCAAATCCTTGTCTGGAGAGGTCGTGTGTGATCTTCAGAAGAGTCAACACTTCAGTTTATGCTTCCACTGCGCCGACAAATCTCTCATATTCCGCGGCGAGTGAATTACACATCACAAGTTTAATAGTATTTGAAGCGACTTGAAAGATTTTTTATTTCATGGGTAAAGTATTGGAGAAGAAGACACAATGAGTAACTCTTTCGATCTGTCCCGTAACCACTATCCCCCTGAGGACTTCAACGAAATGCAGGTAGGCTATATGTTTGTATCAGGGGTAGCTTGCGAATATAATTATTACAATCTGTTTTCCGTGACGCAGCTTTGAAAAGAATAACATAATTATATTCAGCATGATTGTAAAGTAAGTAGTTCAAATGACAATATCGGGTATTGTATATTTGTCATCTCTTGTATGAGCTGAATGATCAGCATATACTGACATACTAATAAGTAAGTCTATTATATGTGATTAATACTATTTTTTTGTAGCTTTCGAAATTCACGCCGAATGGAGATCACCCACCGCCTTATACAGTTGAACAGTCAAATGACATTGGTGCTCCTGGAAAGACAGTTTGCACTAATACGGTATTTGATTAATCAAAATATTAATGTGACTAATACAAAATTATTTCTATCATAATAAATTAATATTTTAGCCAATTGGCATGTCGATAAAAACCCAAGAGTGTGAACAAATGTGTCCTGCCTGTAAGAATGTTGATCTAGTCGACCATGAACACCTAGTCTAATTTAAGTGATATTGATAGTAATAATTTTGACTAATTTAAGTGATATTGATAGTAATAATACAACGCTAATGACTCATTTTATATGTAAATTTTCGGAAGATTTCAGTGAGCTTTGCAATGGTCGTGCTGCGGCTTTTCTTTTTTATTATTTTTACCTTTTTAGGCCTCAGCCAAAATTTTGGCGGATTCCTATTGTCGTCACCAGGCGCGTCGGTCCGTCCGTCCGGTAGTCCGTCCGTCTGTCCGCCACTTTTAGCACTATAACTTGTTTCGCGTAACTGCAATGCACAGTACACTTCACATACAGGTTAATCATGACCTGATGACTAAAACATGACTAATTTCACATTTGACCTTTCTGTAACCCCTATGACCTTGACTTTTTTCCGATCGACAAATTTTCTCGTTAACGCGATTCACTCAAAAAAATTTCATTTAGGCCCTATCGCTTCAAAATTTATACCATATATCCATTTCCCTAATAGCTCGGATGAGTTCGAAATTGGGCAAGATTTGGACAGAAACTTTGTCATGGCTACCCATTATCGGCCATTATTTTTTTTAATATGCGTCATATTTGGGAAACCGGACCAGATAGCTAGACCATTACTATCGAACAAAATGTGCAGTTTCAGGTAGGGATATACCATGAAAAATTCCAACTTGATGAAATTCAAAATGGCCGACCTGCGACAGCTTCTGATCAACAAATTTTCTCGTTAACGCGATTCACTCAACATTTTTTTATGTATCGCTCCAAAATATATACCATATCCATTTTTTACTAATAGCTCGGATGAGCTCGAAATTGGGCAAGATTCGGACAGAAACTAGGTCATGGCGGCCAAACTGGCAAATTATCGGTCATTATTGTTTTAATATGCGTAATATCTGGGAAACCGGACCAGATAGCTAGACCATCACTATTAAACAAAATGTGCAGTTTGAGGTAGGGATATACCGTGAAAAATGTCAACTTGATCAAATTATAGATGGCCGACCTGGGACCACTTTTGACTTTAATATGTTTAATAACTGGAAAATTGTGCCAGATCGCTAGACCATTGCTATTGAACAAAAGGTGCGGTTTCAGGGAGAGATATATCCTTGAAAATTCCAACTTGATTAAATTAAAAATGTCTGACATGCGTAATATCTGGGAAACCGTACCATAAAGCTAGCCCATTACGATATAATAAAAAGTGCGGTTTCAGGGGGGGGGGGGTATACCTTTTTTTCTTTTGTGTTTCGTTTTCAAATATTTTTTCAAGTATCATTGCCAAACATAGCTACCATAACTCTAAAACAACAAATAAACAACATAGCTTTGATCGTCTCATGAGTACAGTAACCTACTTGCCGTGCTTGTTATTTCAATAGATAATCATTGCCACAGGTCACGCCCAGGTCTGAATATCGCATATTTTAAACATTAAATATAATAATCACATGGCTTTTGAAAATATATTGTTATTATAATTTTAGTAAAAATGCTTGTTGTAGTAGATAATAATCAGTATATGTTTCTGTAACATTAGTTTCAGTATTTTTCATTCACAAGTATAGCTAGATCGGTATATCTGTAGCCCACGAAAATAGCCACTTATTATTGAAAAAATATTCGGATGCTTGAACCGCAATATGACAAATATAATATTGCAATTTTTAGACTGAATTCAGTGAGCGAATATGGCAGTTGACTTATTTTACACCTTTGTTTGTAAGTAAAGGTAAAAATTTGCCGTTAAAAAAATAAATATGTTGTTGCTGTAGGCTTATGTTGTAACAAAGATGTTAGACATGTATGTATAGTTTTCAAAGTTGAACCCATCTCGATTTTATCATACAGAAAATAGAAATAGATCTACGGTATTTGAGCCATACAAAAACCTTTTGGCCTTCTGTGGAATATTTTTTGATATAAAAGTATCGTTTGGGCTACCGAATTTTGACATAGTATTTTCTTTGATCATGATATGAGCAAACGATTTCTTTTTCATATTTGGCTATGTTGTATAATTAATTAAAATCTCGAGTATCGATTATAAAATGTTGTTTAAAAGACTGCATATTCGTTTAATAACGTTAGAACATTACACCCTGTAGGCACAGGCCCTACATATATAAGCGGAATGCTTTTATTTCCAAAGTCACCATTACCATGATTACAGTCATGTATTTACATGAACTGGTTCATTAATCTACCATGGATCGTGATGTATCAGCCAAATGCCAAGGTGGTCCTGGTATATTAACATAACATTTTAAGACTTAAGCGAAGTATGAGGGCCTCTTCAGAGCCACTGACCACATACTTTAATGTGCATAACTTTGGTGTGGAGAGCGCTGCTGCACTACTAACACACGGGACCCAGCAAACACAAGCAATTGATCCAATGTTGGTTTCATGTTGGGCCAGCGTCGTAGACGGTTGGCCAATATTAGACCAGCATTGGTCAATTTCTTGTATTTGCTGGGAAGGTCAGCTGGTATGAAAATCAGCATTGTACATACGTATGCCTAAATGATACGGACGTTTCTATATTAGAAATAATTTGTTAAAATACTCGATTGTTCATGAATATAGTTCTAATTTAGTTTCGTAAGCCTATGAAACAGACGAAGACAACGCTTTCAGTCCTAAGTGATAGATAGCGAAAGTGACAAATTTCGACACTCTATTTGAAAAGATTCCAAATGGAAATTCACTGAGTGTGTTGTAATTCTTACGCGAGTCGAGTGGAGAACCCGGAAAGCTCTCCTTCTCCAAAACCTGCATCTCGAGTTATCGTCAGTATATCCTCAAGGGTATATGTAAACTTGGTATCATATAATAATAAATATTTTTTATAAAATTCCCTCGAATTTTACCAATACTGAGTAAGCCACCGTGATAGTTTCGCGAATACTGTACGGTACGGATATATTAGGCTCAAATACATGCTGAGCCACTAACAATGAATTTGATACTAACATCATTAGATATAAATTGGTTCGTCTGGTAGGCCTATAACTGCACAGCTATAGGGATAAATACGATCACTTTAAAATAATTGTTTACAGAATTATTGCAATAACGACCATTAAGTTTTGTTGATTATTTTTACTATGACGTTATATGTGAAATTTAACTTTGTATAATATTATAAACATAAAGGCAATATCGGAGGTAAATTTTCTCATTGCCTATAATACAGTCATAAAAGCTACGCGGTCTCCAATGTAGATCTGAATCATAGTCTTTCGCAAACAAATAGTAATTAACTCTTAAAAAGCAAATCGTGACTATATTAAAAAAAACGTGTTTTTGTTGTGAAATAGTATTATAAAAATATAACTATTTTTTATTTGAAGTTGTGGGTAGCGGTAGATTATGACTGCGTATGATAACACCAATGAAATAACATTGCGAAAGATAATGTTTTGAAGTGTCTATCCGTTTGTCAGAGGCTCGGTACGGGCATAACGCGAAAAAAATTGTGTCGTTACATGTCACAATTAAAGATGGTGATTTGTTTATCTGAATGAATATCCTTAATTATTGCTCGATTTATCACATTTTTTAACCTACCATTGTAGATGATACTGCTCTGCGTTATCAGTTAAACTTCATGGTAGATGAATTTGATGCAGGTCATGCCTGAAGAGAAAAACATTCCTCAAACATAAAATTAACAATCAATCATTCCAAATGAATTATTCAACTAGTGCAGGGTGGGGAGGGGGGGGGGGGGCTGATACATTCAAAAAGCGATCTTACATGTATTTATTAGCATTCATGTTGCATAAAATATAGGCCTAAAAAGATCAAACATTTTTAACAACCCATGATTGTGATCCTTACCATCATGACATGGCTTCAAATATACTATTAATTCCAAAAATATTATGTGAATAGCTTTAATATATATATCATAAATTATGGTGTCATTTTTGCGATAATTATTCATTTGGGCTTATTTTATTCCTCAAATATTGTTTCACTAGTTTTAGATTAAGACACCCGCGAAATAATCTCTCTAATGTTCTGTTAACACCTATTAAACTTAAACTAAATGTCATACTTCTATTAACCCTTTCAGGCCTGAATTCACCATTGTCATCTTCATTCACTACAAGCCGCGAATTGCTGCCGCAATTCTCGACTTGTAGTGAATGAAGATGATTTGAAGTGGGTGACAATTTAAAGAAAATTGCCATGTATTGGTAAACCAGTTTCATGGAAATATGCATTCTAAAACCCTTTGTTGTAGGAAAATTAAGTGTGTTTTCAGGGATGTAAAATGATGCTTTAATGCATCGTGAGGGCTTAAAGGGTTAACATGGCCCTCATAGAGAAGTGGCATAGATCCCTTGACACACAATGTTTTATAATAAATTAAAGATTTTAATGTGCATATAAGTATGAGGTTATTTTTAGAGATAACCAAAAACAAAGCTGTATAAAATAAGAAATAATAAGTATTTTATTTGCTGGACCAGAATGACCATTGTATATATTTAATTTATTCTTAGTGTTTGCCAATTTAAAACATTTTTATTCACCAGTATTTCTATAAATTAATAGATAATTTGTTAAACATAATATTATATTAATATATTGTAAAAATAAAAACAACAACATTAACTTGTGTTACATTAACTTTTTTTAATGCGATTGACTTCCATTCAATTTCTAAATATATAATAGGAACTTCACCAGTTAAAATACTGATGTATAGACATATATACGATTTTTCATATGACCCGATATAATTTATGAATATAGATCACATCTATAACTCACTATATACACAGTAAATCGCCACATATTCTAGAAAGTCGAGCGTAGAGGCTGGTATAAGAAAAGAAAATCAGTTTTGTCTAAAGCGGCGAATTGAATTGGAAAAGTAGCTATGATTAGTTTTCATTTAAGATTTATATATTATTTAAATAATATAATTTAATCCTTAAAGAGTGTTCCCTCATACACGGATCTCGTGTAACGTACTTATTGTAAATACGTATTGGAAAATTTTACAGGTTTTTGTAACATTGGTGAAGATACATGTATATTGTAAAATGAATTTTAAATCATTTTGTGTAATATTATAGTGATTAAAGTGTTAAAATACCGGACAATTACTCACTTACTATTGGTTAATGTCTAGATAATATGTGACAATATGATTAACCAAAAAAAACTATGATGCGGTGGGGGGGGGGGGGGTTGGGTAGTGCAACGAATTAAACTTACTTGAAGGTTTTTACGGAACAGCCTTTAGAACAGTCTTTAATCTTCAGTTTGGCTGTGTTTTGTTAATATTTTTCTCTGATTAATGTTGGTATTTTCTTCACATTACTTGATGTAGAATACAGAAAACGACGTGGATGATAATGCAGGAGGAGATGAGAATGTTGAGCGCGGAAACTGGAGTGGTCAGCTAGATTTCCTGCTTTCCTGTCTGGGTTATGCTGTGGGCTTGGGAAATGTTTGGAGATTCCCATATAAATGCTATGAGAACGGAGGAGGTAGGTAAAAGCCGTCAGTCAAAAACATACGGCTCGAGCCACTTGATTGATGGATTGATTGCTTCATTGATTGATTGATTGATTGATTGGTTGGTTGGTCGGTTGGTTGACTGATTGATTGATTGATTGATTGATTGATTGATTGATTGATTGATTGATTGGTTGGTTGGTTGGTTGGTTGATTGATTGATTGATTGATTGATTGATTGATTGATTGATTGATTGATTGATTGATTGATTGATTGATTGATTGATTGATTGATTGATTGATTGATTGATTGATTGATTGATTGATTGATTGATTGATTGATTGATTGATTGATTGATTGATTGATTGATTGATTGATTGATTGATTGATTGATTGATTGATTGATTGATTGATTGATTGATTGATTGATTGATTGATTTGTGAATTAATTGATTGATTGATTGATTGATTGATTGATTCATTCATTCATTCATTTATTCATTCATTCATCCATTCATTTATTCATTCATTCATCCATTCATTCATTCATTCAATCATTCATTCATTCATCCATTCATTCATTCATTCATTCATAATAAGTGGTAAAACTAGAAATGGGTCTAGATTCACCAGGCATGTGACAAGCTGTTTTTACAACTTAAGTGTGATACATCATCTAGTGAAGTAGATCAACCACTTATTTGCAGGATACAGTCATCAATACCAATATCACAAAGCCAGTCGTCACTCTTATAATTTTAACTGCCACACCAAGTGTCGATGTGTGATACAATATATAGGCAAATACATACATAGTTCACTACAAGCAATTGAAGTGCAAATTGAACGAAAGTGAACTTGTCGTATGACGCCAAGATAGTGCTATTAGATATATGTTTTAAGAAAATGTATATTTTTGCCAATGTGATAATATTGGACATTATATTGTTTTCAATTACAATCAGTGAAATGACATTTCAATAAACTCAATTTAATGTACTGTACAGACTACATATTTTATTTGCACATTTTGGTCTGTCCTCTCTGCTTATAATAGACTACTCCACGTCTATTCCATCTCCATTACAAATAGGCCGCCCCGCTAAGCCAAGGCGTTGGTCTAAGGTTGGGCCGACGTTTAAAATGACGGCCCAAATTTAGGTCAACATTAGAAAAAAAGAGAAAATGGGCCTACTGATCATCATCATAAATGGATTTCATTGGCCTATTTACAGTATTTTTATTTTTATAGGCTCAAATAGGCTCCCCAGTGGGTTTCCAGAAAAAATAAAACAGGTCGTATAAATGCTGGTCAACATTTTAAATGGTAAGCATAGCCGCTGCCTGTCGTGCGAGTTCAAAACCCGCTTGGTGCAGGTTTTCATGTTTATCTCCTCTCAACGTTGGGACAGTGTTTCGATGTTGGTGTCTTATGGCACTACATCTTCACGGTCTTCACTTCACTCGGGTGTAAAATAGTTACATGGTATGAAATGACAATGTCATGCCAATGTGTACGATAAGCTCTAAGCGTCGAAATGACTGCAGGGCTGTATGCTCCCCGGGAGTTAATATGGTACACGAATGAACAGGTGACCAGGGACTAAAATGTAAAGTCGGCTGATAAGTCTTTAGACTTGATATTTATATTAAACTATAACCCTGCACATTTGCCTTTTACATTTACATATATACATTTGTACATTATTTATGTTGGACAGGAACATTTTGTGAACAAAACTTACGATCTTTTAACCAATAGTCAAAAGATATTAGGGAAAATGGGACAGGCCACATCAGTGTACATATGATATGTGGCCTCTGTTTCTTTGCCATGGCTTGCCATGTATAACAGTTCAGATGTGTCGCTCCATTTCACATGGTCTAGAAGCTACAACATCTGACAACATCGTTGTCAACAATGACCCACTATACGGAGTTGTAGGTGCTTGCCAGTAAGTTCGTACACCAAATAACACATACAATGAAAAATATTATCTTGTATATTTTCACATATCCATGTATATAATGTGTATGTGTGAGTAAAAAGCTGGACATCTATTGTTGTCAAATATTGAGGATTTCTGTTTACCGCAGGTGCTTTTTTAATTCCTTATGTGATCATGCTGATGTTTGTGGGAATGCCTATTTTCTTCATGGAACTCACTATTGGACAGTTTAGTAGCCGTGGACCACTGACATGTTTTGGATTGTGCCCCATGCTTTCTGGTAAGTAAACACTGCCTGTTTGGTCGTGTATTTGTTTTCGCATGTCTGGGGGTAGATCCCCTAGACATGCCCAGAACCCCTTAGCGGGTGAGCAAAGGAAAACGCTCTCAATAACCCACCTTGCCCTATCACTTCCACCCTCACATCATCATCATCATTTCATCTCATCAATTGACTACAACGTTTTTATCGTATTGCAATGTCACTTAAAAGACCTTTTGTGCCGAAAAGTGACGTAAAGCAATAATTTACTACTACTACTACTTCGCATCGAAATTTTATTAAGATGTCACGCCCTCTAACGTATGACCTGCCCTGCTGAATGCAAAATGTCATATCTTCAACAAGTATCATATATGACAGTTTGCTGCCATCAGGTCAAATGTCAGGGTACGTAGGGGGGCTGGATAACTTATTCTGTTATACTATTAAACGTAAAATTGAAAAAAAAACTTTTGCTGCCAGCAGGACAAATGTCAACTCAGCAAACACAAAACATTTGTATAACATTTGTACAATGCTGGACCAAATTTTGACAAATGTTATATAAATGTTTTGTGTTTGCTGGGAAGTTAGGTACATAATTTATCGTGTTATCAGGTTATACTCCTATATGTAAAATTTTAAAAAATCACATTCTATCACAAGGTGACACTTTCATTATGTTATTTTAGATCATAAATAAATAATCATAGTAATATATATTATATGAGATTGTGATCAGTTTCAATAACGCAATATTATATCCCCTCCACTGCTACGCTTCCTTTTGCAGGTATGGGATGGGGTATGGTGATTGTATCTGCGATAGTGGCCGTATACTACAACATGATAATAGCATGGTCAATCTACTACCTTTTCAAATCCTTCACAACAAAATTACCATGGGAGAGCTGTGACAACAACTGGAATAATCAATGTGCGTTTTACTTTTGCATCATGCTATTTGCATTATGCCTAATTGTAATTCGTAACTAAAATTATAAAATGCAAAATATTAAAATGCACTAAATTGAACATTTTTTAAAGGTATCATTAATTTTTTTTAAATTTATTAATAAAATTATTTTAAAATTCATAATGACACGTGGATATCCATGCCATTAAAATATATTATATATATATGTATATTCAGTGGCCTCAAATGTTTAGTTTTTTCTGATATGCTTGTTAGTTTGCTACCACAACATACCAAACATGGACTGTAATGGAACTGATTATGATAGGAATGCCTCTGGATTGTGTATGAATAATAGCCAGCCAGTTGGTGTATGGAATCTCACAGTCTTAGAGAAACATGGCCTGAAACGAGAATCTTCAAGCGAACAATATTTCAAGTCAGTAATACTTTGTGTATTTTAATCTCCACCAAGCAGACTTATTGCTTTAGTGCTGTCTATTGTTGTTATTATTATTATTAAAAAACTCGATGAAGTAAACGCAATACATATTTTTTACATTTATCCGATTTTCACGAACTGGCTAATTTGTATATTCAAGGTGGCCGCCCCTGCCTTATTTACAAAAAAAATAATGAATGAATGGGGTTTTAGGCCACTTTTGTGCATATATAATGAGATAACACTGTCCTACAGGTACACAGGATTTGAAATTCGAGCCCTGGCGGTCTGAGACCGAGCCCGCTACCTCTCGGTCACGGAGGCTCCCTACAATATTGCGTCTTTATGAGTGAACGGGAAAGAAACATTTTGTTTGTTTCTTGGAAACTTGAAGGCCAGAGTGGGTTCGACCCCTCGAACTACGACTTTCCAAGCAGGCAGCTTTAACCACTGCACCAGGGCCCCCGCCTTCCTTACAAATCGACGTAGACCTAAACGCTCGCCACTCACAGGCTCCTCTCGCCCCGCTCGACAGCATGCACCAGCAGCCGAGCTGTTTAGGCGATGGGCTACATATGGCTACCAAGTTTTTTTGGAGCCCTTGGGTATACTGAACACGAAATCGAATGTTAACATTGAAAATATAAGGCTGCAAACCCTATTTTGACGACTTATATAGAGGTACCTTAAATATGTTATCAACAACGTCGCGCAGTTTTAAATAAGGGGGTATGGTTACTTTAATGTATGTTATTTCTGCTCTAGTAAACCGCTCTGCAACTGCTATATACCACATTAACGGTATTTTAATTCCGCTTCTTATGGTATATAATTGCAGTATAGCAAATATTTATGCCTTATGTCTCTATGTATGCTTGAACATAATTTAAATTAAAAAATTAGCAAAATCCACGACAAAAAAAACCCGCTGGAAAACACCAGTTCATCAAACGTTTTTTATATGTATCCACATTTAGGCCACGGTTTTTCAATCCAGATATGTTTTAAATAAGCCTGGATGTTATGTGTGCTTTTAAATTTCACACAATTTTGGTGAGAGACGAATACAAAATGACCGCCATTTGTTTTTTTAAATAATATGTAATTTTGTGCATTTTGCCTGTAACAATTGATTTTTTTACTTGACTTTGCATCGAGATAATGGACATCAATCAAGATATTATATGAAAAATATTATATGAAAAATGACAAAATATAAAATGGCCGCCATCTGTTATATTATATGGAAAATGACAAAAATACAAAATGGCCGCCGTCAGTTTGAAAAAGTGTATATATCGACAAAAAAGTGTATATATTGACAAAAAACGGATATACCAACATCTTTGAAAGCCACTATCAAGGGTTTTAACATAGATTCATAATATTTTATTTCTTCTAAATACGAAATGTACATCAAAGCACTAAGTTTGTATTTTATCCCACCATTTGATCAATTCCCAACATTTTTTTAGTGAATACAAGCAGGACTTCTCGCTCATGGTAACTTTATATGGTATAAATCTTTTACATTCTCTCGAGCCATTTTTCAAAAGTGATCTTGACCACTGAAGAAGTGACCACAGCCACTTTAAAAGTTATTTCAGCAACTACAAAAGTGATCTTAACCACTGAAGAAGTGATTACAACCACTTTTAAAGTTGTCTCAGCCACTATAGTTGTGATCTTGGCCACTGAAGAAGTGATCACAGCAACTGTTAAGGTTATCTTAGTCACACATGTGTCGCCACACAAAACGGCTCCTCCTAACAAATCACCATGAACGTTCTGTGCAGTCGCCAATATTCATCCGATCTTGAGTGTGGAAACTTTAATATTAATAATATATTATTAATAATTTCATATTTTTGAGTGGTAAAAGTTATTATGTATTTCTTTGTCTTATCAGCAATGAAATTCTTAAGATCAGCAGTGGTATTGATGACGTTGGTTCCGTACAATGGCAGCTGGCTGTGGTGCTTATCATTGCTTGGGTGATCGTGTTCCTTTGTCTGTGTAAGGGCGTCAAATCGTCAGGCAAGGTAAACTGTGTTATAACAGCTTGATAATTTTACTTACTCGTTTATTGAATTCCTGTATTCAACCCGTTCGTGTTTTACTTTTAAAAGTGTCATAGATCATCAGTTAAAGACAGATTCGAGTCTGTGAAAGTTTTTGCATTAATACCTTCGACATCACTTGTGTATGGCCTAGGCCTACGTGTAGTACATATCAATTACAATTGATATGTACTACTACTCATCAACATGCACATGCCATTTGTTTAATTCTCGCCTATAAATGTTTGCTTTTTTGTCCGTCCATCCGTTTATTCCGTTTCTTTTATATAATGTTTATCTAGATGTTTCTTATTACAATAACGGTCGCGTCCAATATCCCAGGATCGATGAATAGAGATTTACAAACCTGGCAAAATACAATATCTGTTATTATGTTTGGACCTTGTGGTCCAAACATATTGAGTTTGCTTTGGATCTGGCTAGTTTTTATTATTATTCCATGTAATGCACTATTTCTCCCTGAGTTTTTATCCAATCAACTTCAAACCTTGGCACAATGATCTCGAGGTAGGCCTATTGTGGTTGCATGTTTGCTATATCTTTTTTTTAAGAAATCGGGATAGTTTAACTGGATTATATCCGGATTTTAGCGCCTCTAAAGAGAGGTAACTCCAAAGTGAGGTATCTTTATTGAATGAGGGGTTATCATTTTACTTTTTAGTTTTTCCTCTATTTTCAGAGGCTGATCATTCATAGAGTTTTCAATATTTTTAAAATCAGTTTTTTGTAGCATAATCACACATATAAACACTTGAACCACATGTTTGATATGTTCACCTATTATAGATTATGTACTAATTACATTTGAAGGCGAGGGGGGTTTTAATTTTCATGTCATTTGAATTGCGGGTGAAAGCATTACATGTCGGCTGATATCCATTCATTGCAGCAATAGACTCAGGCTGAAATGCGGGCAGTGTGTCCACCCAGCAAACACAAAACATTTGTATAACATTTGTACAACGTCGGCCAAACTTCTTCGACGTTGGTCCAACATTGTACAAATGTTCTACAAATGTTTTGTGCTTACTGGGCAGGCTGGGTCGCCCTATGACCCTTTAAATGCTAGATTTTCTAATTAAATTGTTTTTGCCTAATGCTGTTTCAATGCAGGGCCAGTCTTGCAGACGGATGTCCACCATTGAACCAATCTTGGGTGTTAACTATAAACAGTAGTAACCTTTTAAATTACACTTGACAATTAAAATAACAGTTGTAATTCCATCAAACACGAAACGTCGACACAATGTTTTTTTATTATTGGGCCTGCGTCGCAGACAGTGTTACAGTATTAAAACAACAGAGATATTCAAGTCAATGTGTTTACTGGGCACACTTTATGTGCTTTTATTTGACAAATAAATATCTGTCTATTTAAAAGTACAAAAGCCAAGTGCGCAAGTGTTAAGGTGCACAAATACTTGCGCAAGTGCGTAAATGCGCAAGTGTACAAGTTAGGAAGTACGCAAGTGCGCAATTACTTGCGCAAGTGCTTGAACGAGTACTTGCGCAAGTGCGTAAGTGAGCAAGTACTTGCGAAAGTGCAAATAGCGTACTTGCGCAAGTAGAAAACTTTTAAATCCTACATTACAAAATTAAAATAACAGTTGTAATTCCAGCAAACACGAAACGTCGATCCAATGTTGTTTTAATGTTGGGCCAGCATCGCAGACAGTGATAGGCCTACAACATTCAGCCAACAGAGAGACAAGTTAATGTGTTTACTGGGCCATCTGAATGTGCTTCCATTTGACAAACTAATATATACCGGTATCTATATAAAAGTACAAAAGCTCAGTGGGGACTTCTGATCTCTGAAATTTGAAGTCCGAATTCTAAAGTCTGAAGTCTAAAATTCCAATTCAAAATGGCTGCCAAAAAACCCATAAGCAAGACTCCAATCAATCTGTCATAATAAAAATAACCCAACAAAATTCAAAATTGTCAACAAAAAACATAGTCCAAGCATTATTGTTGCTTGAAAAGTCACAATTCCCTTCTAGTTTGTATCTATATCAAAGGCAGAAAATGTTAGTATTTTTTTGTGAGGGGGGGGGGGGGTAAAACGTCTATGAATGTCTATGTATTAATCTGTTCACAACAACAGATTTGTCGGGGCAGAATCACATAATGATGTGGCTTTTTTTTATATCAGTAAATGTCTGATACTTATTTGACGACGGCAAGTATACCACACACAGTCATTGAGAGAGCCAAGTGGGCGCTACACGTAATCGGAATCTGAGGTAATGTGTGGGAGGCAAAGAAATGAATTAATACATGAATCAAAATAAAAAAATAATAATAATTGATTGATGATTAATTGCTTGCTTGATTGTTTGCTTGCTTGATTGTTTGCTTGCTTGCTTGCTTGCTTGCTTGCTTGCTTGCTTGCTTGCTTGATTGATTGATTGATTGATTGATTGATTGATTGATTGATTGATTGATTGATTGATTGATTGATTGATTGATTGATTGATTAATTGATTGATTGATTGATTGATTGATTGATTGATTGATTGATTGATTGATTGATTGATTGATTGATTGATTGATTGATTGATTGATTGATTGATTGATTGATTGATTGATTGATTGATTAATTGATTGATTGATTGATTGATTGATTGATTGATTGATTGATTGATTGATTGATTGATTGATTGATTGATTGATTGATTGATTGAATGATGAATGATTGGTGAATGATTGGTGAATGAATGGATAATAGTGAATCTTCAAGAGTGGACGAGGAAGAAAAATACGTTAACCTGACAACTGCATGAGAGCGAGAGAAACTGTCTATCTGGCGTGACAGATCATTAGACAAAAACACGAGACGTTGGCCCAATGTTGGGCCAGCATCGTAGATGATGGGCCAACGTGAGCCCAACATTGGGCCAACATCTCGTTTCTGCTGGGTAGGCTGACCCCTACACCTAGGGCTCCCGCAGTCGGGTGAGCAAGACAAGCCAAACTAGAACAGGAGTTCCCGAAATCCGAGGCCCGGCTTTTGGCTGTTTGAGTGCTATAGACAAAAATTCGGTTTAATATTTTTTAAACATAACTATATTGGTCTTCCTCATGGGCCAGAATCCTAAATTTCCAGGATATAATTAAGGAAAAAACCAAGGAGACAAGTTAAAATATATCTTCAACGTTTATTCCTTCCACCACCATCACCGGTGCTGGCCAACATCCATTCAATACCTGCCAGTGAATCGTGCCACCGGGTGTCTACGATGTACGTCGTACACACGGAGTAGGCCTACCCACCCAATTCCGGTTCAATGCTGGGCCAGCGTCGCAGCCCATTGCTGGTGGTTAAATGCCGGTCAATCGTCTATGACGCTGGCCCAGCACTACTCCAACATTGGGTCTGCTGTATACTTTGTGGCAGCGCCCCAGCACACACGTGGCATTCACCCAATGTTGTTTCAATGTTGGCCCAATATTGAAACAGAAGTGGGTGATTGTCCCGTGTTTGCTGGTATTGCGGCATTGCTATGCGGGTGACGCTTTACTCCCCCGTCGCCAGAAAGGCCACTTCCCAGATAACACGATACATTGGCCCAATGCTGATGTAATGCTGGGCCACCTCTGCGACGCTGGGCCAACATTATTTCAACCTAATCCATTTAAGCACTAATCATGAGTATAATCGTGAATATATTTTTTCTTAACACTTTTTAAACACGCAACTATTTCACCTAGCGACCTCAAACGTTATATTTGACTTGTTAATCAGAAATGTCAACCGTTTCTCACACACGGCACCCTATAGGACACAAACACAGTGCAATAAACCTAAGAGGCTCCAGGCCTCTGGCCGGGCCTAAAAACATCCACAATCAGACAGTGGGAAATAATTTTGATCAATTAAGTCGTGCGTTGTGTGAACTTTACTGAATTATTTTTACAGGTGGTGTACTTCACTGCTCTCTTCCCCTATGTTGTACTGATCATCCTGTTTTTTCGCGGTGTGCTGCTGGAGGGTGCTGGTGATGGAGTAAAATTCTACATGAAGCCACAGTGGGATAAGCTGAAATCTGCCAAGGTAGGCCTATCTACCCTATCATCCAATTGATATGTGCCCAAAGATATATAATATTTACATCCAAGTTTATTCAGGACGACGATTCTACTGAGGATATTAATTACGCTAGATCGAGAGTCTGCGATCAATGTGTGCCGATGTTTTATGCATTTTCTGGCCATATAAATATAAAAACGATAATTAATTTGAGGCTTATATGGCCAAACCATTGTTTCTAAAATAAAAGTATTTGTGAATTTGGATATAATTTCTGAAATTATTTTGTTACCAATATATCGTACAAAGTGTCTTAAATATTTCTTATGCATGGTATATGGTTACTTTTACTATAATATTATGTATTCACTAGGTGTGGCATGATGCGGCAAGTCAGATCTTCTTCTCTCTCTCAGCCTGCTGGGGAGGCCTCATTACACTCTCCAGCTATAATCGCTTCAATAACAATCACCTCAGGTAGGGAAACAAGGAATAAAGTATATAATAGTATAATCTTACAAGTAAATGGAAGTATGTGTAATATTCTTGCTCTTGTATTCGATGTTCCCTGGTCTGAATACAGATATATATTCGAGCAAATATCAAATAAAAAATAAGTGCTATTTAGTATCGAAATATTCCTTTTTCTTTGCTGACTTTTGTGGTGTAACATTACAGAGACACTCTGATTGTGACCTTGGCCAATTGTGGAACCAGTGTTTTTGCGGGTTTTGTCATATTCTCCTTCCTTGGTCACATGGCACACAATCTTGGGACCACAGTGGATAAGGTGGTTCGTTCAGGGACAGGTCTGGCGTTCGTTGTGTACCCTGAGGCTGTCACCCACATGCCAATCTCTCCTCTCTGGGCTATACTCTTCTTCCTCATGCTCATCACACTGGGACTCGACAGCCAGGTGCAGCGTCTGTTTACTTAATTCAGGGAAAGTAAACGTCCGAGCGAGCAAGACGTATCCCAGCAAACACAAAACATTTGGATAACATTTGTACAATGCTGGACCAACGTCGAAGACGTTGGGCCGGCATTGTACAAATGTTATAAAAAAAATTGTGTTTGCTGGAATGGATACGATGTTGGATGACGCTGATGCAGCATTGATCTAACATCGGATCTAATCGAAGTTAATAGAATATTGCTAAAATTCACTCAAATTATATTGGTTTTCGCTACGACTATGTCAGTAAAATGTCACCACTCCAAAAGCGGGTCCGTTTTGCTAATAAAATTTATGCCAAATCTCAACTTTAATTAACACCTACAAGATTTAATTCATTAATCCCTAATTGATTCAATGCTGGGGTAAATCATTTGGTTTGCTCAGGTAATAATTATGTGCGCCATGCTGTCTTGTTCTTGCTCTGTTATATCATTAACTAATTTGATTTCTTTAAAATATATTTTGAATACACAAGTTTCTTATAGAGATTTTAACTCTGAAACGTGACGTAGGCCTATTTACATGTACAATACAATGTTTATTTGTGCACAGTTTGCCCTTTTGGAGACAGTTACCACATCACTAATGGATAAATGGCCAAAATTATTCACCCGGAAGCGCAAAACCATGTGGATACTGGCGATTTCTATAACCTTTTTTTCTATCGGATTGGTAATATGCACAAATGTAAGTGTAGGCTACTATATACGTTAAAGTTACATCACAAACTATTCAAATTTGCATAGATTATTGTAAACAAATATTGTCCCTGTAATGCATAAAAATTGAGATTTGACGTGATATTGTATGGTCTGACATGTGTTCCTGATATTATGTTTAGGGAGGAATGTACGTTTTGGAGTTGATGGATAATTATGCAGGCGGTTGGGCAATACTCGTGATAGGAATCTCAGAATGCAGCGCAGTAATGTATTGTTACGGTGGGAATATTATAATACTATATCAAGTGTTATTTGAAGCGATTTATGTCCATCTTAAAGGATGTTAACGTATTCACCTTATATGCTAACTAAACAAAAACAAATAAAAAAACAAGAAGTGGATAAGCCTGTCACATGATGACATCAGCCAATCAACGCCGTCATTCAGTTTTTATTTAAATCAGGGGGTAAAATACCATACTTGGGTCGATTTTTGGAGCAGCAAGTCTTGACACAGCGAGACCATCTAGTCGGTCTGCGACCTTGCGGGGGAGGATGGATAGGGGTTGAAATTTTCCATCAAGTTTATATAGTTTTTAGTTAGACTTCTGATTCAACGAGATCTTGTCCAATCAAATGTCAAAGACCTGGTTAAATCCCGTAAACACGAGACGTTAAAGCTGGTTTCATGTTGGGTCAGCGTTGTAAAATGTGGGCCAACATTAAGCCAGCATTGGGTCAAAGTATTATGTTTGCTGGGTAGCAATAGAAAATTAAGGAGAAATATAAATCAGATAATTTGGTGGTCAAAGGGTCCATGATACCTATATACTATTGACAATTTAGCTGTGATGTTTTCTGTGCAGGTTGGAGGCGTTTCTCTGACGACGTTCACCTGATGACGGGCAAATATCCGTGGATGTGGTGGAGAATAAACTTGAGCTTTATAACACCTGTTCTTGTTCTTGTGAGTGTTAATTTTCAATTATTTTAAGCATGCTGCCCGGTAATAACAAACCATATAGGCCCACCCTCCACCACACCTTATAGAATACAGTAGAGCCTGCTATGAGCAGCCACCTTTGCGGCACAGCTAGAGTGACCTTTTAACGCAGGTGGCTGCCCATAATAGGTTCTTTTGTATACAAAGTGTCCATTCTGACCTCAGAGATGCAGCGGGGGTTTACCTGAGCGACATCTATGTGTGGAGAATGCAAAGTGTCATTTTGGGAATGGCCAAGTGGCCTGACATAGGAGATTGGCTGCTCATGAGAGTGGCTGCTCATAGCAGGTTCTACTGTAACAATATTCACTGAAAATGTTGTTTTCTGGACAACCAGACATCTGATAAAATAGGCCTACAAAATACAATACAATACAATTAATCACCCGGATGTTTTTTGATGCACTATTTGCATAAAAACTTTGAAATAAATTTTGAAAGCGGCACGGTGCCTAAACTAATAATATACGTATTTATTTATTTCACTGTCCAGGCAGTTCTCATCTTCTCCTTCGTTGACTACTCGGGCTTGACGTACGGAGATTACGAGTATCCAGATTGGGCTAACGGGATCGGGTGGGCGATCGCCGTGTGCGTCGCCATCCCGATCCCCATCGTAGCCTGTGTGACGTTCATCAGAGCCAAGGGATCTGTCACAGAGGTAACATATCCCGGCAAACACGAGACGTTCAACCAATGCTGATTTAATATTGGGCCACCGTCGCAGACGGTGGAACAACATTGAACCAGCATTGGTTGAACGTCTTGTGTTTGCTGAGATGGAGCCAATCTTACAGTTCCCGTGAAAACTGATTTATTTTATTATTGATATGTCGCCGATATGCTAATTTATAATGTGAACTGTATGATCCATTATTTCAGAGATTTAGGACCATCATACGCGCCACAAATGATTACGGACCAGCTTTAGTCAAGCATCGCAGAAGTGTTGCAGCTTACGTGCCTTCTGAGTATTTTGTCATTGATCCCAAAGCTAAAAGTGTAAGCTCTTTTTTATCGCTCACGTGGGACAAAAATGGGACTAAATTTTGGTATTATTTTTGCATTCCAGTGTTTTCATCACAGATCCTTTTCGTGAAAATATGGAATATTTCAAAAGTTAGACCATTTGACATGCAGTAAATTTATAATTATGACGCCCTTCTATAAACTTCATTCCGGTTTATTCTCAGAAATGTGTTACATGTCAAACGGTCCAACTTTTAAAATACTCACTGGAATTTCGCAAAATTTCGTAGTAATCGCTGAAATGGCAATACTCGAAAAGCTTGCTCGAGCAGACTATAGTTTCAGATTACCCCCGGGGGTAAGTTGAAACTAGTTTCAAAGTACCCTCCCCCCGGTATTTTTAAACTGAAAAAAATCCACTTTTAAGTTACCCCCTTCAACTTAGGACTATATAGCATGATTATTTCTGACCTTTTAAGAACCGTTAGACCTACATGTAGGCGCCACGATTCGCTGAGTAGGCCTACACATTGAAACCACATGCTCAGCATGGCCAACGTCAAAATCAAGGTCAGGGTTTAACCCTTTGACCGCCAAATAATTTCATTGGAATTTTCACTCACCTGAAGTGAGTGAAAATTATTCAAGTTTGACAAATGGAGGTCAACGATTTTGTGAAATCTTGTTGTCACGTTTTATCATGTTCAAAAGCTCGTATTTAATGTGCCTATAAAAATGAAGAAAGTAATATAATCGGACCGGCGGTTAAAATGTAAACGTTACAGTTTTTGACATGTGCGCACCGGCAATCTGTTCTGATGTCATAGGTGACTGACATTGTGTCCCAAGTATGGGAGTAGGCCTACTGGGGATGTGCCGCTGGACAGGGTGCCTGTTTGAGCTGCCAGCTTTGGAACAGGGTGTCTTTTTTGGGCTTCCAGAATTGGTACAGGGTGCCTTTTTGAGCACCCGCTTTGGCATGTTTTTGCTGATTTCTCAGGCCATTTTCAGCCGAATTCCAACACTATTGCCTAGTCTCACAGCAGATACCTTCAACTTTTCTGAACAAAATATTAAAGAGCTTGAAAATACAATTAAAACAAAAAGTAAATTGATATTAATTACACCTTAAACCAATCTATTAAATTTTTGAGCCATGAGAAAAATTGCCGCGACAGAGTTAGGTTTTGACAATGCCGTAGGCACACCCCTACCCATTTCTAAGGCCAATAAAAATGTTGTTATTTGTTAACAGAAAAATATTATATTGGTCTAAGAAGAAAGACAATTAGAAACATGGCGTACGTTTTATCTGCAATAGATAAATCAATAGATAAGAACGACAATGTTAAAAAACATGACTAATTTTTCCGTTAGTTGCCCTGGGGATCATAAGGTTACAGGAAGATTGAAATGTTTCAAGACCTAAAGTGTTTCAAAACATTTTGTTCGTTAGTTGTCATATAGATCAAAAAGTTATATGGAGTTGTTTCAAGATCTCGTGCTACTATTTTTTCTAGTTAGATTTATATATGCTAACATATTGTTTTGATTAGTTGCCCAAGAAATCATGAAATTATGGAAATCGAAGTGTACCCAACAAATGTCACAATGTCATGTGATGAAAATATAATAATTGTTATTATTGACAGATAACCAGTAAAATTGAGGGGGGTAGTTTGAAACTAGAGGGGGTAACTTGAAACTAGTTTCAGATCACCCCCGGGGGTAACCTCAGGGGGGGGGGGCGAGGCAATCTGAAACTCTTACACCGGTAAAGAAAATGTATGTGTCTTACTTGTTTAAAGTCAAATCAATCTTCAATTGTTTGAGATACGTAATAAGTGAACATTGCTACGTGATAAATGCATCTGATATATAGGCAAAGTTGATCAAAGCATGCACATGTGATTTGATCATGCAGTACTGTCCTGAGTTTGAGATGACATTTTTAATTGAAATTTTACATAGATGTATACACGTAGTTTGTACCTTTTCTACATTTCAACCAATTCATCACTGCAATATGAATGATCATTCATAGCAATCACAGATGTCATCATGGACCTTTATCTAGAAGGTGGCAATTACTATCTATATAAATATTGGGATTAACTGCATACAAATCATTTACTTCACATATCATAATTATAAGAAAAAATATGTTTATGTTCTCTTTCAGACTGATCAGTTCGATGCGAGTGGTCAGACTAACCAAGCCTATGATAATGTCTTCTAACTTTTGCGCACAAACTATTCCCCCGTGTTCTCCACCATCCATCAGTACTCAAATGAAAGAGCTCATCTGACGTGTACCGACTAATTGTGGTAGCAATGCTGTAAATACACCTGAAGAGCTTTCCATGAAGGAGCAAGCAATCTGTATCGTGTGTTATCTACCAGAGCACAGTACAATGAGAAGATTCCTCTTTAACCCGTATCCTGCTGATCACGACTATTGTCGTTTTCAATCTGTTTTATTAGTCGACCACATCACTGTTATTGGGAATAAAATGTGTGTCTAAACATCAAGATTTGAAAATAGTATTCCTCAATTAGTAATTTTCAGCCAATTGGAGTTGGGGGTCGCGGTAGCTAGCCACAACTTCAAGTGGGTGGAAATTTAAATAAATTAACTTAGCAGGATAAGAGCTAATACACAAGTAAACAACAGTGCCATACTTGAATTTTTACAAACATTTTTTCATACCAGTGTAGGCCTACTGGGCTTTTTTCCTGCCTCTTCATGGAACCAAAATGTGCTGTGTATATGATTTTAAAAGTAAGACATTATTACTACAATATGCATAAAAAACAAATTCGCATTGGTTAGATTGTATCTCTATTACTCTATAATTATTACCTTAATGTGTTTGTCTTCGGTAGCTTCAGCCCATCTAATCTGTAAATACTAATGAATTGGACCACAGCCAAGCGTAATATTTATTCATAAAGGTATAAAGTTGCATCATTATATCCCTTTCATCCGAAGCAGATTTTCATCAATGTGCAATCTCATTATGTGTCCACAGTATTAATACTGGTCGTTTTTATTGAAGAATGCCACTTAATTCTATTGACTAGAATCAGTGTACAGATCGCACAATGCTAATTGTTTAACAAAATCAATGCAGAACTTCAAATATTTGACTTAGCACTTTGATATGGGCCATGTAAAGTGAAGAGTTTGCTTTGCATATAATGATATATCATTATTATAAATATTTATTTCAAATAAAAATTAATATGCGCAAACTTAGGCACCGTTACCAACATTAGGTTTATAGGCCCTACCATATTTTGAACGTGATATTGAACAGTACTTATTTTAAAATCGGAATACTTGATTGCGTAACATATCGCAACAATTAAATTGGCTATGGTTATTTTGTTTTGATCATGTGTTCGTATAATTCGTATAATAAAGATTTTATCAAAAAAACGGTACCATCATTTGGGAAATGAAATAACGTTATTTTTTCATGGTATCTTCAGTCGCCCATCTATATCAGTAGATCAGAACCGACGTCGTCTAACACACACTGTCTTTCATGACGGGTGTATCGACAAAAAGATACAATAAGATAATAATTTAGACCTAAAATGAGTTTGAATATATTTGTGTTGGTATTGTAAATTAACGTCTGAACGACAAGGCGCAAATCAAATGTTTTCTTGTTGTTCATGTAGGCCTATGTGGAATTTTAGTAGCTTGACACAACTGGCAAGTTTCCACGTAGAAATGATTAATCGATTTTTTATTGATTGAATAGATGAACGAACGAGCGATCGAATGAATGAAAAAAACGTGCCTGCCTTGGGCTACTTTTGTGAGCAAATATGTTACACTAGGCCAGGAGACGCTAATCTAATAGCGCAACAGGCATTAACCCCTACACCAGCCCCCCCCCCCCCCCCGCCTTAAAGAGACGTTTTAGAGAGATTTATTCACATACGAGATTAAAATTCTTGACGAGGCGATTATAGTTGACACAATTAGGTATATACATAATTATCAGCTGTTCCACATGGGAAAGCGTGAAATACGGTAGTTACTAAAAATTACAATATTGTAGGTAATTGGAGATGTATAAAAGTATAACGGTGGAACTTGTAGTGATTAGCGATTGAGCTCACCTTTGACAGAATGATCGAGGTAAATATCAAACTAGAGGTGACTGTTTTCGGCACGAAAAAAATAAAAGCATCCCCGTTACATGACTCAAGCTTGGAGAGATTGCCACAATAAAAAGAGCTAAAAAATCACCCTCACCAGGTAATTGTTTTCAAGATGTCATCCGTCGGCAATCTTGTTTTTAATGGATTTTTCACAAAAGTTAAAAAGACCATTAGAAATGCCTAGAGAACCACTGCATCAAATTTGAATGCAATTCAACCAACGGTTCATAAAATATCGCACCCACAACCTTTTCGAGTGGCTATTTTTTCAACATGTCCTCCGTCGGCCATCTTGTTTTCAATGGATTCTCCCTAAAAGTTAATCAGCTCATCAGAGAACCACCATATCAAATTTAAATGCGATCCAGCCAACGGCTCATAAGCTATCGCGCCCACAAGCCTTTTAGGCCGCCATTTTGTCAAAATAACTTGCGTCAGCCATCTTGTCTTTGATGAATTCTTTCTAAAAGCTAATCAGATCATCAGAAATACCCAGATAACTATGCATCCTTTAAAATTTGATTGGGATCCATTCGGCGGTTAATATGCTATCATGCCATCCAGCTTTTTGCGCGACCATTTTGTAAAATGGCCGTTTATGGCTTGTTGCAAACAAATATATGAGAAGAATTGCTCAGACACAGGTTATGTATGTAAAAAAAATCATCACTTAACTTCTTAGTGAGTGCTAAATTCCGCATACGGCGGTGGCGGCGGAATAATGCTGAACACTATAAGCCCCCCGAAAGTATCGGGGATGCTTAATTAAAATATACTGGATACGTCGAATGAGCACTCTGTTCTGCTATTAAAGATCCTGAAACAATTTAGGAAAAAATACGATAATCTAATTTATTTAATGCTTATTTAAAAAAACACGCCGTGACAGTATATAATACATTTATTTCAAGCAATACCCTTCACATGCATTCTTAAAGCATTCTTAAAACAATTATGCCATGCGAAGGCAGTAACTGTTGACTTGAAAAGTAAGCAGTTACTGCTATTTGCTTTGCAGGGCAGAATTGCGTTAATCGACATTTTAAATTACATGTCATGTAAAATCATATATAAATATTATATATGTATGGTAAAAACAAATTAACTCAGAGCTTGAGGAAATTATATAGACTTTAAAAAACAAGCACACCCCCGCGTGTAGCTCGGGGGGGAGGGGGGAGGGGGGTATTCTAATTGGACGGGCAAAGGAACCAATCCACAAATTCAAAAAGTATTAACTTTGGCTTTAAAAATGTAGGCCTACTTCTTTTTGGCATTGTGGGTTGGTTCCCTTGTGCTTAACCAATTAACGCACAGGGCGTTGATTGGAATAAATAGGTAATTTGCTATTCTACTAAACCACAATACATAATATAAATAGTAATAGCTCCTTGACAAAAGTCAACGTTTATTCTCATAGAGTAGACGACATAAACAACAAATACAAGTCTAAAATACAATAATATTGTAAATGCTCACATGGTATATCTTCATAAGTAGACAAAACAATCATGTATTTTTTGTTGCAAGCCGGAAGACATCATCAGAAATGTTCATAAATTTGGGTAATTTTTTAAACTACTAGATACTGACACCAGTCTATACTTCATCTCATCTATCCTGTATAACGTTGTATATATTCTTGAAACAATCGATATTTGTATTTGATCAGTTTACCCACATATAGGCTACTATCTATGATCACATGTATCATTATGAAATTGTTCCCGGGTTTCGTGGTAAAAATTCACTCCTCATTTTAGAGTCGATATGTAATAACAATATGTTTATTAAAACCTTGTAGGCCTATTACTATGGATTTAATTTGTTCCTAACAACCGATTTGACAGTCGTTTTAAAACACATTTGGGCACACGAGGATACTGTTTCAAAAGGCGCCACCACTCTATACCGTTTATGTGGAAGTAATGCGCAAGTTAATATAAGTACAAATATAGTTCAAAATTAGCGACGGTGACTAATTTATATTAATACAAGGTAAACTTGTTGTCCTTGTATTTGTGGAAAAAAATAACACTTGCTGTCATTGGATTGCAACATTGTTTCTTCTGCAGGCATTGTGATTCTCGTGCCTTTGTCCAATAAAATGAAAACAGTGGATTCAAAAGAAGCATTTCCTCTTCACCTACAAAATATATTCACAGTCAATAATAAAGCCTTTTTTTCAAAATTTTGATTTATTTGTTTTATTTTATTTATTATTATGTATTTATTACAAAAAGAATGTAGATTAAATCAGTCTTCACTCTCCTATCAAAGATATACTGTTAGTAATAGCTATGTATAGCCAGTTACAGCAAAATTGAGATGTCACTTTACTAAATCAATGTAATAAATATAACAGATACATACGAGTCTAGCTATAATCATTTTCAACTGAGTGAGGTGTTGAATTTACCTTGTAGTTTAACACTGTGTGTATGGAATGGCATAGCAGTAAGGATCATTTGAATGGCACTGCCAATCATACAGAGAATCCGTGGCGTACATGCAAAATCCTACAGCTATGGCTCCTCCAAACATAGCGGGTACTGCCACCCAGGACAACCAGAATAACATGGCCATACCTGATAGTCCATGACCACTGCACACAGAAACAGAAACAAATGTTACGCGGTTAGTGATATAAATCCAGTCTTGCTTGACAGGAACATCATAATAATCAATAATACTTGGCGATTATAGTGAAACACATCCTGGAAAAATATATAGCAATAAATTATTAAAAAAAATAATTATCGATCATTCAGAATTGCGGCATGATGGTTTATGCATATGTAAAATGAAACAAATCGTTTATAAAGATCATCGTTATGGACATAATTATATTACTTGTAAATGATGCACGTATTTATATATGTGTATAAAAATAACCTTGTACACCCAGATCCAAATCTGGCACCCAACAGCAGACACATTCCGCCAAAAAATGCAGATGGGATGGAGACTCCTTGAGCTGTGGCCAAGGAATCTGAAGCCAGGGCTGAGAACAGCCCGCCAAAAATAGCTGACCCCACGTACACCACCTGGTGAGAAGAACGGTATTAGCAATTTAAGCAGTAATTATGTTGACATATTAGTCGTGTTATTAGTGTAGGCTCATATGTCACATATAACACTTTTGTGCATTTTGTCTATTAAAATTGATTTTTCACTTGATTCTGACTCAAAATATCATGAAGATCAAGAAAAAAAGGGATTGCATTTTTTTATGGTCTCACCACCCCAAATGCCAGTCCCATTGAAACACATGTAAACTGCCTCAATTCCGCAGGCCGATTTCACCATTTTTCACCCTATTAGATATTTAGTGTGACATATCAGGATAAAGCTTGAGATGTCCTTGTTCGAAAACAGGCCCGCTATGGGTATGGTTACCAGACAGATTTTGAGCTACGCCCCCTAGAGTGTAAAAAAGTCAATACTGTTAAAATTGGGCTATAATCCTTGACAAAGAAGATAACGTGGGCTTATTAAATATTCACAAAATTATTACTTCTTTGTATTTTATTTTGTTTCAATAGAGGTTGAAACAGCCGCATTAAAAATATTTTGTGTGATGATTCCATCATTAGTAGACACCTCCCTGGATTTCGGCTTATTTAGGGTGGTGAGACCATATGTAGAGATATAATTTTCTTTGATTATTTTATTTCGGCCTGGTATGATGCTTGAAGGTGTTCTGAACAATATAGTTTTTGAATTAGGCAAATATATTGAAAACTGTTGCCCTCGGAGCCCTTTGAATAATTATTGATATCATGAAAATCGGCCTGGTTTCCTTGAAAGTCGCATTGAATAAAACAGTTAAATGAAGTGGCTATTCCCGCCTCTATTTCGTCACACAAAGTCGTCATGGTTACCTTGTATTTCGAAAATTGTTGTTGAAATATGCCACACATATTAGAATGGACTGCTATTAGTAGCATCCATACTTAAATTCACCATTTTTTCTTTTTATTTGGGCCCATATGACAATCAAACTACCAACCAGGCATTTCATCTATGACTTATATCACCAAAACACGGCCTCTTCTGGTCTTTTCTAAACATGGTTATCACATTTATTCACCAATTATATACTTTCTAATCAAAACTATTACACTTAGATTGTTACAGCGATGGTAAAACTCAATAAAATATAGATATCAAGCTGCAGATTTTTTATCAAGCAGCTCGAATATGTCAAGAAAGGACCAGAACACGCAAACCCCTTGTGTCTACTGATGGTCTCGCCACCCCAAATGCCAGTCCCATTGAAACACATGTAAACTGCCTCAATTCCGCAGGCCGATTTCACCATTTTTCACCCTATTAGATATTTAGTGTGACATATCAGGATAAAGCTTGAGATGTCCTTGTTCGAAAACAGGCCCGCTATGGGTATGGTTACCAGACAGATTTTGAGCTACGCCCCCTAGAGTGTAAAAAAGTCAATACTGTTAAAATTGGGCTATAATCCTTGACAAAGAAGATAACGTGGGCTTATTAAATATTCACAAAATTATTACTTCTTTGTATTTTATTTTGTTTCAATAGAGGTTGAAACAGCCGCATTAAAAATATTTTGTGTGATGATTCCATCATTAGTAGACACCTCCCTGGATTTCGGCTTATTTAGGGTGGTGAGACCATATGTAGAGATATAATTTTCTTTGATTATTTTATTTCGGCCTGGTATGATGCTTGAAGGTGTTCTGAACAATATAGTTTTTGAATTAGGCAAATATATTGAAAACTGTTGCCCTCGGAGCCCTTTGAATAATTATTGATATCATGAAAATCGGCCTGGTTTCCTTGAAAGTCGCATTGAATAAAACAGTTAAATGAAGTGGCTATTCCCGCCTCTATTTCGTCACACAAAGTCGTCATGGTTACCTTGTATTTCGAAAATTGTTGTTGAAATATGCCACACATATTAGAATGGACTGCTATTAGTAGCATCCATACTTAAATTCACCATTTTTTCTTTTTATTTGGGCCCATATGACAATCAAACTACCAACCAGGCATTTCATCTATGACTTATATCACCAAAACACGGCCTCTTCTGGTCTTTTCTAAACATGGTTATCACATTTATTCACCAATTATATACTTTCTAATCAAAACTATTACACTTAGATTGTTACAGCGATGGTAAAACTCAATAAAATATAGATATCAAGCTGCAGATTTTTTATCAAGCAGCTCGAATATGTCAAGAAAGGACCAGAACACGCAAACCCCTTGTGTCTACTGATGTAGAGATATAATTTTCTTTGATTATTTTATTTCGGCCTGGTATGATGCTTGAAGGTGTTCTGAACAATATAGTTTTTGAATTAGGCAAATATATTGAAAACTGTTGCCCTCGAAGCCCTTTGAATAATTATTGATATCATGAAAATCGGCCTGGTTTCCTTGAAAGTCGCATTGAATAAAACAGTTAAATGAAGTGGCTATTCCCGCCTCTATTTCGTCACACAAAGTCGTCATGGTTACCTTGTATTTCGAAAATTGTTGTTGAAATATGCCACACATATTAGAATGGACTGCTATTAGTAGCATCCATACTTAAATTCACCATTTTTTCTTTTTATTTGGGCCCATATGACAATCAAACTACCAACCAGGCATTTCATCTATGACTTATATCACCAAAACACGGCCTCTTCTGGTCTTTTCTAGACATGGTTATCACATTTATTCACCAATTATATACTTTCTAATCAAAACTATTACACTTAGATTGTTACAGCGATGGTACAACTCAATAAAATATAGATTTCAAGCTGCAGATTTTTTATCAAGCAGCTCGAATATGTCAAGAAAGGACCAGAACACGCAAACCCCTTGTGTCTACTGATGGTCTCACCACCCCAAATGCCAGTCCCATTGAAACACATGTAAACTGCCTCAATTCCGCAGGCCGATTTCACAATTTTTCACCCTATCAGATATTTAGTGTGACATATCAGGATAAAGCTTGAGATGTCCTTGTTCGAAAACAGGCCCGCTATGGGTATGGTTAACAGACAGATTTTGAGCTACGCCCCCTAGAGTGTAAAAAAGTCAATACTGTTAAAATTGGGCTATAATCCGTGCTCTCTTTCACAGAACAGACACACATCATTTTAACCCACTGTATCCCTGCGAGGTTATCATGAAACAGTTATTTCTGATATCCTTGACAAAGAAGATAACGTGGGCTTATTAAATATTCACAAAATTATTACTTCTTTGTATTTTATTTTGTTTCAATAGAGGTTGAAACAGCCGCATTAAAAATATTTTGTGTGATGATTCCATCATTAGTAGACACCTCCCTGGATTTCGGCTTATTTAGGGTGGTGAGACCATATAGGTCGAGAAAATGGTCCAAAATGGCGAAATCCAAGATGGCCGCTAACGTATATTAAAATAAACATTTTTGCGAATAATTTTGCAATTACATACGCTAGAGACATAAATAATATGTGTATTCTTATGTTTTCAGGTATGAGAAAGCAAATTCTTTTATTTGTTTTTAGAAAAAAATATGGTAAAGTCCATATTTATGCAAATATAAGCAAAAACAACCGGATATTGCAGTGAAAGACTAACATTGTTTTGGCTAATAGTGGTGTTTTCTGTTTTGATTATGCTTGGCTGGTTCCCCTATAGTGATATCTGAGCGAATGTGGAGCTCGCATCCTTGTGGGTTTTTTGTAAGAAATGGAAATTCAAAATGGCTATCATAAAATCACTGAAGTTAAATTTTGACCAACAAACCATAATATTTTCATCAGGATACAATAAGACAAATCCTACTATCATTCGACATCATTATAATGCCTAAAATGCTACGATAAGCTTTATTATATATATTCCCAAGTAAATTACATACCGGCACATCTATTTATTATGCGTGTGTAGTAAGCCTACGAGTTACCCATAAATATTACCACCTGCTTGATAGGTTAGAATATGAACCAATCTATCAAGAGGGTGTAATTTTTCAGATACACTGAGGGTCCCCTTCCCAATGGGGGCTTTATAATGTCATTTCAATGTCACATCAAAAAAATCTTAAAAAATTAATTCCAATCTGGTATATTCTGCACATAATTATCATTCTGAATTGCAAGACGTCAACTGCGCAACTAACACTTCTGGAGGTCAAAATGTTAAATGATGTTATGTTACATGATAAATTAGAAGAGTGGAAGAACAAATGAACTATTTTTCATATTCAGATATTTACACAGATGCTTATACTGTTATAGGTATTAATAACTCGGTGCTATATATAGAATATTTGCAAAATGTCAACAACAAGGTCATATCATACTGTTTTTTTTCAAAACCGTCCCAAAGTACTTGCACAATTTGACCCAGAAAAGTAATTTTTACACATTAATGGAAAGTGGTAGGCATATGCTAAAGAAAATAAAGATTTATATCGGTTCGGGTTGCAGCGTTGGCCTTTACATTAACAAACAAATATCATACCAAGGACAACCTATACAAGGTCATTGCTAAGTCCAATAGTAGCTCATCATACATAAAACAACTTTTACGCAATTCTGGGATTTAGTTGTCATACAAGTCTAAACTATCCTACACAAAAGATATTTCAATCGTTTGTAGCATTCAATTCATTATTGTAGCTAGGCCTATATTTCTCTTCTAATTTGGTAGAGTTGAAACTAATATTGCTCATAATGTGATGGCAAAAGGCGGCAGTACCGTCTGGATCTTGCATTGCTGTTGTGAAATTCCTGGAATGTAAGTTAGGAACAGGCCTAATGTATCCTTGTGGCACGTATATCTAAAAGAATTACTCAACATTTTTGTGAGTTTGAACTTAAGATGACTTAACATTTAGTGTGTTTGAAGTTAAGATGACCTTAACTGGTCTGGCCTCGAGTTACTTAGCGTTAGAGTTATTGCCCTACTACGATGCATATTAATTTATTGCATAATATTATTCATAATAAATAAATGTACGGTACATTATACAATTTAAATGAGTTAATCTAAAAAGAAAGAAAAAGTAATCCGAAATAAAAGAAGAATATTATCTAATCGTTAGTTTTTAAAGAACTGCTATAGCTATGACCATGATTGTGTAAGGCCATTATCCTTTAATTTATATTGTAAACTATATTGTGTAATTACGGATTTTGTCAATAACTTTATGAAAATGATTAGCGATACATTAAATTCAATGGTACCTCAATATTACACTAACAATTAATACAAGATAGATATAGAGATGTAGTTATAATATGTAATGGCAACACATGTGTGAAACGTGAATTCAAAGTACGCACAGAGTCGAATCCTCTTTTTAAGAGTTGACCCGGAAAACCACTCTCAGAAACACTCTAAACATACTTTGTTTTTAATTATCTTCTTCTTCGATATATATTTAGAGAAATGATAGTTCCGATAATATAATCAGCATATGTTAAACATTCTAACTGGTATTGTTATATCAGATACATGAAGTGGGTGAATCACGCAGATGAGATTATAATCATGAAACACTTATTATACAAGCATTGCATGAATCTATGCACATATAATATGGTGCTAGTAACATAAAGTAAATCAAGTTACATGTGTTCGGGTTGGTAAGAATAACAGTTTAATAAGTTTTGTCATATTACATTATTTGACTGCTAGAATTTAAAAAAAATTGTAACCTTTATGAGTTTTTCGTAGCAGCATTCTTAATAATATCATTATATAACTTCATGTTCGACATGTTTGAGGTCACGACTCGAGTGGAGGTTCAAAAAAGTGATATTGACGTTTGAATCACAGACTGTTTAAACTTCTACATTATCGTTATATTATCATTAAAACAAACTGAAGTTTACTTAGTGCAAGAATTTAATTTTAGTAGCTGCCTTTAGTATTTCCTTGCATTGAAGATAATGTTTATGTAATATTTAAAAAATGGTAAATAATTTAATGATATTTCAGAAATGTGTTGATAATATATATCATGGGGGGGGGGGGGTGAAAATAAATGGGTAAATAAGTGAACGAATGCCTGGGGTATTCGGCCACTTGTTTGCACATATAAATTATGACGAAACTGGACCAGGATAACTATCCGTGTACATGTAAGTAAGTAAGTAAGTTTATTCAGCAATAGATTTACAATCTGTGTGCATACATATAGACATATATAAACAAGTGCATGTTTGACGCGTAAAATAGCGTGGCAACAGATAAAGCGTGAACAGAGATGCAATAAGGTGATACAATTTTGTTTGTGTTTGTATGCGAAAATTGGCTCTAAGACTAAGAATCACGTAGATATAAAAATTTTGCAAGTTTTCTCAACACAGATGGTTCTTCAGAAGATAAGAGAGAGGAAAATTTAAACATATTTGGCCTAAAAGTGTAATAGCGGGGTAACACATGTCTGATGTGACGTGTGTTCGCACATTCAAACAAACAATGACATTCATCTCCTAGGACATTACATGTTGGACATAGCCGCTCGTTGTAGGGTCTGCGATTTCTCCCTCTGCCTTGAATTACATTTGGTAGTGAATGATTCTTGGTTCGAAATCTTATAAGAGAAATTCTGTGCTTACAATTTGTTACCATATGGAAATAATTTTGACATCGAAAGTGGTTTGTCATATTCTTGTATATCAAACAGCTCGACCTGGTACTTACTGAAGTAAACCATTGTTGAATGTACTGATCACGTAATCTCTGTTTAAATAAACTAATAAAATAGATTCTATTTGTAACACCCTGTTGCATCCAGGCATAGCCAAAACCCAAATTAAAAAACATGTCTCTTACTAGAGCAGCCCAGTTAACAATTGTATTATTTGCAGTAATAGTGTGTAACATTATTTTATAAATTTTCTGAACCAATGGACTTAATTCTCTGTGTACAATTTTTAGCCAGTATTTCACTATGCGTACCTTTTTTTCTAAAATTAGTGGGCATCTTCCAAGTTCCCCGTATACCATTTCGTTGGTTGTTGATTTAGACACTTTTAAAACCCATTTACAAAATTTCAGATGGTGTATTAGAGCTGTACCGATTTCTGTATTTTCAAGATGTCACAATTTTTTAACATCAAAGGGTATGAAAATCACATGTACTGCATATTCAAGGGTCAATAAAATAACCCAGCCGTATTATGTGTTTATTCAAAGGCTGTTTTGTGTCTCGAACATTACGCCTGGATGAGTGTGCTGTGCAAAAAGCAAGGTTTTCATGTTTTTAGACAGTGACAGATTGATTGTTAAAACGTTTAGGCTATCCCGAGCATTTTGTCTATTCAGAAAGGGTGTGTTATCGTCCAATTCTGTGTAGGGCTATTAAATGATATGTTTTCGCTCGGCCTAGTTATTTTCGATAAAATTTGTATATTCAAAAAATATTTTTGGCCACAAATGTATATTCAAGACTAAGGGTTGACTATCCTGTCTGCACACCAAACCCAAATTTTCACCTAGTGCCCCACCCCCTATCGGGGAATAACCTCCTGAGCATGGTGAGATGTATCAGATGGCACTGCCCTCCACACAGTATTCTAAATTTCGTTCTAGGCCTAGCACACAACCTATAGGACACGTAGCAGATATTTTATGCCATGTTTTTTTAATATTTTTAGGGGTTAAATAGAGAAAAATCGAATTTAAACTGTTTATTTCCAAAATATAATGGTGTTACCAGTTTTCTCGCCTTAAAAACTATACAAATCGATATATTATACATGTTTTTGTGTTCATTGTTTCAAAAGTTATGGTGAGATAGATAATATCTTGGAAACATGGCGGCCATTTTGAATTTAGTCAATTTTCATAGATTTAAAGAGTTAGAAAAAAATGCAATCCCTTTTTTTCTCATCACTAGGCTACTATGTTCCAAATAGGAATAAACAAAAAAATCACTTTTAACAAACATTTTGCACGAAAATACATAAGGGCATATACTATATAAATGTGATCATATGGTCTCATCACCCTAAATGAGCCGAAATCCAAGCGGGGTGGCTACTGACTAGAGAGTTCCCACCCATTTACTTTAAATGGTTGTTTCCGCTTCTGGTGAATTAATAAAAATACAGGAATGTTGTAATTATGTGGATAAATTGTAAGCACACACTGTTTTCGATATCTGTGATATGAGGTATAACTGTTATGTGAGATTTTCGGATGGACACAGGGGGTGAGAAGCATTTGTGTCTTTTCTGGGAATGGGCGCAAGAATATTTAGGGAGATCTTGGCAATCTGGACCTTTTTCCACATATGGGGGCCTAGGTCAAAATCTAATTGGTGAGCATACTATTTTCGGAGCTGTATTTCCAAAAAGGACAGCTTATGTCTTATGATAGTGTGTCCCATTGGAGTGTGGCTAGGGACGACAGTGGTGAAATCGGCCCTTCGAATGTTGGCATTATACATGTATTTCAATGGGACTGGCATTTGGGGTGGTGAGACCACATCGTCTTTTTTACAGAGGGACTTGGGTTGGGTAACTTCTTTTGTTTCAATAATCTGTAATATTTACCCTATAACATTGTCACTATAATCTCTAAATTAGGCCTAATTAATTGTACAAGTCGGCAACAAATTGTACCATTATTGAGTCACATTACCATACCGTACTATTGCTAACGGCTGTGATCCGAAAGGAACAAAGGTAGGTGGTAATTATTAAATGTAGCATATATCGTGTATCGTCTATAGGGGCCTACATCTAGAACAATGATTACATCTTTTGTGATTCAGGAATTGCATACAACTGTACTTACTTGCCACCAATTGCCCATACCACACCGCGCTCTAGCCAGGTAAGGGAACCAGCCTTGTAGCCTTCTGGTCACCACCCATTGTGAAACCAATGTGACATAACTACTACTGCCCCCTAGTGTGTCTCCAACAGTAAGAACAATAAACAACTGAAGCACACCCACCAACAAACCTAAAACATCCACACACGTTGTGCATTATTGTGTGTTATTTGCAGGCACTGCTATCTTAGGCATGCTACCAAAAAAATCATACCACAAACTAGCAAATTTAATGTTGATACTTCTCATTTTAATTATCTTGTTCAAAGGACAAACGAAACGGATTAAAACGTCTATAGACGTGATTAGCGCGGTTTTTTTTGGTTAAGTGAAGATTATCTTAGCGATGGCACCTAAAAATACCAGATGTATCTTTAGGTGAGTCATTTATTTAAATATTGCATCCCAAAAGCTGCCTTTCTAATCACTGGAGCGGGATTGTAAGCCTACAAGTATGCAACACCGTTTCTGTATGTGCACAAAAGTGGCCTAAAGCCCGATTCATTTCATTTTTTCTGTCAGGTCAGAATGCCTTAATTAGCGATCCATGGATCCTTTGGAGCTCTGCTGACTCCAATAGTTTTATAAAGGCCACTAACATTTCACTAAGGAATCTATCGAGACATATTATAAATAATCATGACACTCTATAAGTGTGATATATTTAAAACGGATCAATTTAGCTGCCCACCATATACAAGTTATTTTTCAAATATATGTCGTAAGAGTGTGCACATACAAAAATTCAGCTCTATTAAAAAATAATTAGTGGTAAAGGTCCAACAATACAATATGAACGCTAGGTTATTGTTTTTCTTCGCAACATAATCCCCTGGAAACAAGAGCACACTTGAAAACTAGCCCGCCGCGATTATAGAACTTGTGCGATTACTCGGGATAAATCGGCCATTTTCTTTTTTTCAGCAGTAATTGAACTTGTCCGAGAACTGGTTATTAGCAACATGCAGAACAAATTTCAAAGCAGACAGTCATTATATAACGTTACCTGAAGCTGAAGGAGGCCAAGACTTCATAACAAATATGTTGGATGTTTTGTTAACATAACTATTCCGATTCTGAAACAAAATATAAAAACGTGTTATTTGCTATATTAATGAATTTGTGATATATTGCTAAGGGGCAGTCACATTGTTACGTTACGTTGTCCCCGATCCCATAAAGTTGTCGAAACGTAAGAAGGACGTGGTATCTGGCCTCGGAACGCATTTATATAACGTATCTGCCACGTTCGTTCAGTCCTGAACTTGATGAACGTAGTGTACACCTGGATCGTAGTGGCTTAAAGCAGTCGACACCTGTCGGAAGGCCCGGGCAGTCTGGTTACAGGGCTCGCTAACTAAACAAACTGCCGTCTGCTACACGTCACGCAGTTGGCACGTCTATAGCAATGTTAACACGCTGCTAGTGCGTTTGCCAGGCGGGCTAGCAGTTCGAAAAAAGACCAGCCCGGAAATGATGCAACGGCACCACGATCTATAAATAGGGGACAAATTCTACCTGTTTTATTTAATCCCTGGCTGTCAACCCCGGCTGGCAACATGCTTAAAGGAGGATCCAAGCTTGGTTCCAAAGCTGAAAAAGGCAAAGGAAAAGACAGACCATACACTATAACATTACAATTTTATCTTATAAAAATAGACAAATAAAGATCTATATCGCCTAAATATTTGGATCCTAATCGTAATCAGACTGATTACATAGTCATATCCGTCTGCAGTTGTCGTCAATTTTCAGCACGTCATTTTCAAGTGAAAATGTTTGTATGCGGACAGACCAATAGCCTACTGATTTCATAGATTGTTAGGCCTACATTTAATATGATAACGAATACCAATACGATTTTTAATATAACTAATTGCCACCTTACAACCATTATCACCATAAATGTGATAAGTGCATAGATCATAGTGGCATTTACAATCATTTAGTCGAATTTTCACCTACCCAGCAGTCGAGATCTTCTTCCCAAGGAATAAAAATCTCCATTAATAACACCGTCAGAGCGAGCAAGAAACAAACAGGTCCCGCCACCACAGCAAAACTCAAATTCAACTTCTCGTGCACGCTGTATAGTTTAAAGCGAAGACAAGAATTAGATATAACAAGCATCACCATAATATAGAAATGTTAATTTATTATTATAGTAACAAGCACGCTGTTGTGTTGAAATCAAATAAGAAACACTTGAAACAAGTGATCATTGCGAAATAACGTGTCTATTAAATTTTTTTAAAAATACAAAAAAAGCCTTTTCTAGATCGGTCTGGGATTATAATAAAGCCGACTGGGAAGGTCTGAACACATCTCTATCAAACCATAACTGGGATGACTATTTTACCGCCGGCGACGTCAGCAGCTGTGCCCAATTATGGACGGAAACGTTCTTGTCTTATGCGCGCCGATTTAACCCTAATTTACAATACGTTAGTTAATTACAATACGTCCATGGGACAAATCATGGTATAATAATGAGCTCCGTTCGAAAAAACGGAAGAGAGACCGAACGTTGAAAAATAGCAAAACGCAGTAACACAACATCAGACTGGACCAAGTACCGGCAATGCAGGAACGAGTATGTTCATGCACTTGAAGCTGCCGAAAATGAATTTAAACAAAAACAAATAAACAAAATCCACAGCGGCACCGTTAATCACCGTAGCTGGTGGCAAACTGTTAAAACATTTATCAGCTGGAACAAAACTTCTTCTATCCCTGCCCTAATTTGTGATAACGGTGACACCACAAACAACTCTACTGAAAAAGCAAATTTATTAAATAAATCTTTTTTAAATTATTCCACTATTGACACATCCAATGCAACTATTCCTGAAACCGAGTATCTGACAAATGAACGTCTAGAAAATCTTATTTTATCCGAAGACGAGGTCTGTAATATTCTAAAATCTTTGAAAACTTCAAAAGTTAGTGGACCCGATGGCATCAGCCCTGGAATGTTAAAAATGACGGCTACTTCTATCACCAAACCCATGACCCGTCTATTTAATAAGTCGCTACGCGATAATATATTTCTAGATATCTGGAAAAGAGCGAATGTTTCACCAATGTTTAAGAAAGGAGATCCACACCTATGCAATAACTATAGACCAGTCTCACTACTTTCTGTTGTAGGGAAGTGTCTTGAAAAATGTGTTTTTAAGTATTTATTTAATCATATTCGCGAGAATGATCTTCTCTCAAAATTTCAATCAGGTTTTCAGCCAGGTGATGGCACTGTAAGACAACTTGTCCATATATATCATATTTTATCTCGAGCTCTTGACGAGAAGAAAAAGGTCCGTATTGTTTTTGGTGATATTTCAAAGGCTTTTGACCGTGTACGGCATCAGGGATTGCTCCATAAACTTGAATGTGCAGGTATCACAGGTAATATCAATAATTGGTTCTCCAGCTGTTTGTCAAACAGGCTACAACGTGTCGTCGTCAAAGGTGAATACTCGTCTTGGGGTACCGTTACTGCAGGTGTACCTCAAGGCTCGGTGCTCGGCCCAATTCTATTTTTAATATACATAAACGATATAACGAAAAATCTCACATCTGGAATCAGTCTCTTTGCAGACGATAATATGATTTACATTTTAAGCAATAATTCGGCCAGAAACGACGAAATTTTATCGGCAGATCTAAAAATAATGGAGGAGTGGGCAAACCAGTGGCTAGTAACATTTAGTCCATCTAAATCATGTGATATGACTCTTGCTTTACGAGGAAGCCCAGAATCCCATAACTTGTTTTTCTTTGACGAGCCAATATCCCAGGTCAAGCACCATAAACATCTCGGCATTGTAATACAGCAAAATTTGAAATGGGGAACCCATATTGATAATATTTGTGCTACCACAAACACCAAAATTAACATACTTAACCACATCTCACGGAATGTCAATCGGAAAACGCTTGAAATTTTATATAAATCATTTATTAGACCTGGCTTAGAGTACTGCGATATAGTTTTCGATAACTGTACAAAAGAAGAACAAGCACACATAGAATCTGTACATAAAAGAGCTGGGAGAATCATCTCTGGTGCCATACGCGGTACGTCTAGTAATGCTATTTTTACTGAACTCGGTTGGGAGAACATGCAAAACCGCCGACAGCAGCATAAATGTTTGTTTTACCATGATATTATAAATGGTGATGCACCCCAGTATTTAATTGACGATCTACCTGGTCATGTTCGCGATCGAACAAGATATAATTTACGCAACAGAGATGACTAATTTATACAACTGCAAAACAGAAATGAAATGAAATGAATCGGGCTTTAGGCCACCTTTGTGCACATATAGGCTAAACTGGGCCAGGAGAGCCTTCTGAGGATGGTGAGATGATTGAGATGACACTGTCCTCCAGACACAGGATTCGAAATTCGAGCCCTGGCGGTCTGAGGCCGAGCACGTTACCTCTCGGTCACGAAGGCTCCCCACAATACTGACTTTCACACGTGGATGGGGAAGAAACATTTGTTTCTTTCAAACCGCCGAGACCGGGAACCGAACCCCGAACTCTGGCGTGAAAGGCAGCGGTGCTAACCACTGCCCTAGGGCCCCCGCAAAACAGAAACATTCAAGAGTTCTTTTTTCCCAAGTACTAACGTTACTAGATTCTGGAATAATTTAGATGAGTCCATACGTTCAATTGAATCTAAATCAGGTTTAAAAGCAAAATTATCGAAAGTTATCGCACCTGTCCCCCCTTATTATTACAGTGGTCGCAGAAAAATAAACATAACACTCGCGAGAATCCGCATGCACTGCAGCGAATTACATCAGCATTTGGCTGACATGCATATTATCGAAAATAACTTGTGTGCATGCGGACAACCAGAAACAACAGAACATTTTTTCCTTACTTGTCCACTTTATCAAGATGACAGACACGATATGCAGAGGTCGTTCATTGACATACAGGTTGATTTAAATCTACAAACTATTTTACAAGGCCATCCAACTGGAAATGAGAATATCGTTCAGATTGTTGACACTTTCGTAACCCGTAGCAAACGTTTTTCTATTATCGAAAAGTAACCTCGACGTCTAGATATTAGTTCTGTCCTACGCTCGATTCATGTGCGCAACTCGAAATGGAGCCCACCAGTGCGGCCGCAGAGCCGCCACCACAGCAACATTATAATGTCCTCTAATTTTGTCCAACCGAGAGGAACCTGTATTACACTTTGTATTGTTCCAATTGGTAAATAAAAATATGTTTATACTAAATAAGAAACATGCATTCAGCTGAAATGCCTTGTCTAATGAAAACATTGGCGATGTTGACCCAACAGAGCCAGTGGCGGATCCAGCATAGGGCGGAACTGGCGTACGCCCCCCCCCCCCCCTTATTGGTGAAAATATTGCATTATCATGCATTTTTGGGAAAAAAGTGAAGCTAACACCCCTTTTTTCAGCCAAAATGTGGCTTACGCCGCCTCCTCTTGCACATTCTGGATTTGCTACTGAGAGCAACTATCTCGGACTGCGTAGCCTAAAATCCCTCAATATCGCGGGATGTTTTTTATCGCGCAATCTAGTTATCGTGCACTGTGTAAAATTACCATAGAAGTGTTCGTGAGGGAGGGGTGAGGGTAAAAGTCACATAAATAAAGAGACGTGGTACAACGGCTAGAGCGCGTGGTGCAGGTTTGCAGAGCAATATGATGTTTCTGCCCTATCGAAGTACAGACATCGTTGTTTTCTTGAGGAATGCACCTTTTAAGGCCACCTTTGTGCCATGAGAACCTCCCGAGGACGGTGAGATTAATCAGATTACACTGCCCTTCAGACACAGTAGATTCTGAAGTATTTTCCCGTTAGGCCTACTTGGGACATTCTATTACAATGTGTTTGGTTTAATAGCTAAATATTCTAAAACATAGGGATGGTATAAAGCTGATTGATTGATTTCAAGGTACCGTAGCATTCCAGTTCAGGCCTACCTTTAATGACCCTACTCACGTCTGAATTTGAAGCGGGTTTTTCGGCCTGCTGATTTTCACAATCCATGGAGCAAACAATCCATACAGAAGAGCTCCAATCAACGCGCCAATGTAAGTCCAGACTAGAAATATAACACACCACACAAGTTAGTACGCGCGATCATACTTATAAGTTGTTACATGTATTCAGTACGAATTATGATAAACATTAAAGCAGCTGGGTCACATATGCGCCCATAAGCATGATAAGCCTGTTAAGCGAGTCAGCCAGTTTGCATAAGTGTACGCGAAACGCTCCAACTTGTAGCGTCATGGTGATCTGAGAGTAAGTAGCTACTCCCTTTAGCCCTTACAACGCTGAAATATTTTTGTATAAACTATGGAGACCAAAAGAGTTTTTTCAATTTGAAATCATAATAAATGTCTTGGTTAGCTATTGACGCTTTGAATACCTATGTTATAGGTCTACGGCCATTATAAATATTTAAATTCTTTCCGTGCGTGGACCGTCTTTAGACGTCAGATTCTGACGTATAAAGACGGTCCCCGCTCTGAAAGGGTTAAAAGTGAACGAGTTTTCGTCAAATACCCTACATATCAACGAGGAAAAAATAAGCCTTATTTAAACAGCAGTAGGGCATAATTATGTTATTATACCGCAAACGATTTTGATGATGAAGTAATCATTGTATCACAATTTTGGTGTGATTTAGAACATTGAGCTGTAGTTAGGCCTAATGGCGATGGATTTCACATGCATTCTATTAGCAAACTCTACGACACAAAGATAATAAAAGCTAGTCTTCCGACAATCTACAATGAATTAGGTCTACCTTTGGACGGCGACCTCTATTATTTGACAAGTAATACAATATGAACATCTTAGTGATGTAGAGGAGAATCCTAGTAATTATAATCCTAGTATAATAGTTGTATTGTTATAAGTATCTACAGTTTCTGTGGGTATAATATATTAAATATAAATGTGTGTTTTTCGACGAAACCAAAATCGATAGCAATAGAAAATGTGCAGTATGTACAGAGTTAGGTGTATTAGCCATTAATATGAAAAGTGTAGATAACATGACTGATATTGATTACTAAGTATCAGCATAGGTAATAGTAAATAGTGACAGTGATGCAACTACATGTAACTGTAAGTGCACGTAGACCTACATATTATCAGTGCGTCATATTAGACAATAATGCAGGTTGATCAAGTTGTACGATAATGAGGGCCGGCCCAGGTATTTAATAATTTCGCCATGTTTGATGATATATTAAACTATTTTTTATTGAATGGCCATTATCGTGAGGTTTGTCTGATCGATTGATACATTTATTTATTGATTAGTTCGTTCGTTTGTTCGTTCGTTCGTTTATTCATTCATTCATTCATTCATTCATTCATTCATTCATTCATTCATCCATTCATTCATTCATTCATTCATTCATTCATTCATTCATTCATTCTTAAATGATAATTTAGCCATATCCCAGGACGAGAAGTATATTGGTTTAATACTTCTAGCTTTTAATTGCCGCCAACTTTCTTCATACTTATATTAGTGCTGTCAGATGTTAAGCCTGATTATGGCATACATGTAACCTAATTTCCACTTTAATTAAAAAAAACTATAAATGCCTGGCCATCATGTGCAATAATAGGTAAACAATAAACTAAATCTGCTCGTACCAAATTCATAGCAATAACATTAAATTTTCAAATAGAAACTGATAAAAACACTCACTTCCATTCTTAGCCCAAGCACCAATCTGTATGAGGACCATTCCAGGGCACTACAATCATCAACATTGTCCTAAAGTTACAAGCTAATTTCACTCAGTTTTATCAATGTAAACAAAACTATTGCTCAAAATTTGTGGATATTTCACAAATGCAAAGTATGCAATCTTTGAACATGGCATACATTATCGACATGATCCAAGCAAACGAAATACGCAAACCCAGCAAACACAAAACATTTGTATAACATTTGCACAACGCCGGCCCAACGTCTTCGACGCTGGTCCAACATTGTACAAAATGTTAAACAAATGTTTTGTGTTTGCTGGGATTCTCACCTCGCGGTGGATTAAAATTACACAATTGTATAAATATATAAGTAGTTATACAATGATATCAAAAAGAAAATTTAGAACAAATTGCATTATTTTTTATGAAACTACTTTTATTAAAATTTTACCCTTAGAAACATACAGGTAGGCCTATGTGACACTGATAGGTAAAGGGTTAAAACTACACATATAGTGAGTGTATCTATCTATATAAGCCGTATTGTTTTTTTTTTTTGGAATGTATTGACAACCACTTACTGCTCCAGATAGAGTGAGACCAATACCCAGAATAAACGGCCCAACACTGCACGTCAAGAATCCCTTGTCTGAAAGACTGCACCCAAAAGCCACCATTGACTCCTGAAATCTCTGTTTTGTAGATGGCACGAGAGAGAGGATCAAAAGAGTTAATTGCCCTGCAAATGGAGGACAACAGTTAGGGCCTACGGTTGTTATAACTTATATTGCTTTTCTCCAACGATCTATAAACAAATGTTTCATTCCGTTCGAAAAGCGTATAATAGTTTTTTTGCATAATATTCTTCAATCCAACATCACTTGATCAAATATGGTAGAAATAGGCCTATATGTAATATCGGCAGGCAAACAATCCAACAAGCTTTGTGCAGCCGTGACAAAAGTACAAGCGTTGACGCCGTGACCATGGGCGAAAAATCACATTTTAGTTTGTTGTAGTTCACGTTGCGAGGTATGAGCCTCCGAGCAGCTTGCATATATCGGTAAGAGCTTGGACATGTAATGAAATCAATTTTAGGCGGCACATTATGAAATCGAATGTAGATAACATCGGTGGGGATCCAAATGCTACATTCTACACAGATGTGTAGCCAGAGTAAATTTTCAGTTTCATACACTGCTGTCGGGGCCTCACATGTTCGACAAAAACATCCTTTTTTAGTTTTGTTGCTGAGGTAGACTTACATTATGAGGGGACATTACAATAGTTTGATCTTAAAATACAAAAGCCTGGTAAGGAG
>OZ024902.1:101597681-101767681 GCA_964017125.1 Flabesymbios commensalis
GGTTTTATGGTTCGGAAATAATAGTTAGAGCAGAGCGGGGATGTTTCGGTTGAGCTACCCCAGACATAACATGCACGAGGCAACGTTAAAGAGCTTGAAGTGCACACATATTACTCAGGCCCAACTGCACTTTAGATAAAACTGCTCAATCAGTCAGAGCTCTGCGGGTATAGTGTGACTGTACAGTGGTCTTTATTGAACTCCGATAGACTGCTTAAGACATGGTGTAAATAAAAGGTGTAGAAAAAAAATAGGAATAGAAAATTTCCGAGATGTGCCAGATCAACACCAGAATGACATTTAAAAATTGAGTCATTTTTTCTCATCACAAAACATTTCTATATCGATATTATGGGATACATCCTATTGCTATGAATATTTGTTGTAGTAAGGCACGCGCAGTGTAAGATCTATGATCATAATCATAAAAATATATTATACCCTGCCGACAAATTATGTTAATTACCCACATCCATCATGCTGTTGATGTAAGGGCGCGCACAAAAATATTTTGTATCAACAACTATTTTTGATTTGTATGTAATTTTCACTGAGAATTACGAATCCAATGAATGCAAACGGCAACTGTAACATCAATAGTCCTTCTGATTCCATCAGCTCAGCTCTCAGGCTACAACCTACTCGTTAAACCCTTGTCCTGCTACGACCCTATATGGCTTTAAGCATATTTTACGCCAAATAATATGTCACTGAAATGGATAATATAGTTTGTGGTAGATGCTCAGCTAGTCAAATAACTCAGAGATCTATGTATATTTTCAAAAAATATAAATATTTTTCGTCATTTGAAGCTGGAAATTGCGTTAGCAATTCCAGCTTCAAATGACGAAAAATTCAATTGAAACAAATCAGCAGGACAAGGGCTGGGCTGATCAGACATCAAAATATTTATATAATTTAACTACATGTACCGTAAACATGTTTGCCACCCTATTTACATATTTTTTATCGCTGTATTGAACTGGCTTTTTGAAGTGGTAATATAAAGTGTCATAAATGAGGGTAATTGTGTAAGGTATTTGCATACTTGTCATAGTTTGTATTCAGGCTTTATTAATAGGATTTTTAAATAAAAATGTATGGTGGCAAAATATCTCCGGCAAAGGGGGCTATTTTGCCACTGTAGCTAATTTTGCTCATATTTTGAGAATTAAAACCATTTGTCAGAATACAAATAAAAATAGTTTGCCATATAAATATTTTTTTAATTCAAAATAATATAATTGAGCGGCTAATCAAATAAAAATAAAATCAACTGAACAGTCAGTAGACATTTTTATCAATCCATTTAATATAGAACATAAATCAAGTAAATGTACCATACCATACCATACATACATAAACATGACATATCCAGTGAAAAAGTAATTATTTTTCATGAATTTTCTTTCATTATTAAAACCAGTGCCTCAAATCTGATATGTAAATATTTATATAGTGTTTAGGGGTCAGTAAGTCTAGTGGCCAAGTCCGTTTTCATATCGGACCGAAAACGAGGCTCTGGTATGGGGTGGGATGGGGTGGCAAAATAGCCCCGGCTACTTTGAAGTGCTCAAACAGGCTCAATATTTAAATTTCATCAATTAATTTTTTTTATGTGATAAGGACCCTTCAAATACCATAAAAGAAGAATATACATGTACGTTAATATAATGGATAAATACCATTCCAGAATTCAAATTTGTCAAATTTAGAAAAAAACGCGTAAAAAATGACAATTCGTTAAAATATTTTTTCTGGTGTTGAAATATTATAAAAAAAATTGTGATTTAATCAATTTTCCGAGGGGGTGCCAAAATAGCTCCGGGGGTGGCAAAAGAGCTCTGGTTTACGGTACTTGCATAGTGTGACTAAAAAACAAAATCATAGCGACTGAATTGATTGGTAGGCACAGGGTGGTTAAATGGTTGCATATTGAAAATCAAGAAGGCGCTGTATCATTTAGATGAATATATCTAATCCACATGGCTGGATAAACACATCATATCACGCTCTGAAGTGGTATCTTGTTATACTGTAACTATGTAGTCAGTGTAAACATTGGTGTAAATGATCTCATCCACTTCTGTAAAATCGTGAAATTCACACCATGAACGGGAAGATAACACGTTGTCACAACGCTGGATCAGCGTCTTACATGTTCTCTCAGCATTGAGACAATGCAGACACTGAACCAATGTTGATTTAATGTTGGCCTAGCGTCTCCGACACTGGGCCAACATTAAATCCCCATTGCCTCGGTGTCTGGTGTTGGCTGGGGTCATCTGGCTAGGAGTTCAGATGATGTCTGAGTCTGGTATGCCACCCTGTTATCATGTCAAGTGAGGTCAAGCTCATTCAGCGGCCAGACCGGAGAGCCCGCCGACACCAACACCACCTACTGGTCAGCTCCCCGCCGTTAACAAATACAGCACGTTTAAGATGCCGGCTCAATATCGGGCCAACGTCCGAGACGTTGACCTAGCATCGAGGCAGATGTTTTATGTTGATTGTGAGTGTCTTCGTCAAGACAAATGATATCCCCGCTGTGAAATGGAGAGGTAATATTATAGAGAACAGTCATGTTGTTCCTACCACTCACCAGGTGGCCTCCACATCACTTGTAAAATCGTAATGCTCACTTGGTGGTGCTTCAATAGCTTGTTGATCAGGGTTTGACTTTTTGTCATTTCCACGCGATTTCACGTCACGCAACTATATGTAGGCCTATTTGATATATGTAATTTCTTTAGAAAATATGACACAAATGTATACGAGTTAGATTACGGTACCAGCAGTTACTTACTAGTTCTGTGGAAGATTTGTATTGGAAAAGCTTGGACAATTATGTAAGGCCCCGGAAAAACGTATACCCCGGTAGTATATTTTGCATAATTCAGGCATACATTTCCACACAGACGGCAACAACTGTTCATGATGACTCGAAATATTCACGACATCATCACAAGAAAAAAAACGTTGAAGAGGGGAGCCTGGAGTGGGGTCTCAAAAGAGCGTACGGTTGTAAATGTGTTTGTAATAACGATGAACTTCATAATAAAACAACATTAAATCATAAAAGTTTTCTTATAAAATAAAGATACCGGCTGCAGTCATCTTGGATTTTCCCCGATTTTTAGCATCTGATTTATGTTTTTTTTGAGGTCAGGGAATACATTACTTTATTTGACGGGTTTCTACTAATATTTGAAAATAAATCAAAACCGGAAACTTCAATAATTTACTTTTAGTAAACTAGTGGATTCAGATAATACATAACTTTTAGTGCCAGAGCAGTGTTTGTATATATATACACATGGTATAGGCATACGAACAGCAACTAGACATTATGATCGTGGTTATTATTTCCTAGTTGAATAGAAAGATACATATAACTTTTTCTGTTATGCTACATGTACCAATCATGGTATAGTATGTGTAAAGCCTGTTTCAAAACAGACCACATGAATGAGCGCGCTTTAATAACTTCTATTTTCACTTCTTTATCATGGCAAAATACATCAGAGTGACTAGTGTTTAACATCTAAAGTGTGTCAGTTTCTGTGGATTTTCTCACATTTGAATCTCCAGTTAATAATGCTATATCCAGTCTTAAATTGGGGAGAATATTGTCTATTCTAAACCTTGCAGTCATTTGACTAGTCAAATCACAGCAACGCATTATTTGTATCGGGTGTGGGTCACATACACGATTGAGCACCCGTATAATCATGATAGCTCCACCCTTGGAAGCTCTAAATTAGATGTATTACTGGTACTGACCTGGGGATAATCCATGTCTGATTCACCACTGACTGGCCTGTGGTCCGCCATACTGGTCTACACCAGTCACTCCTCACCTGCCCTACAAGTCCTGTCAACACACAATATAACCTGATTAGTTTATATGATACAACATATGATGGTGAAGTAAAGTAATGAATCGTGTATGCATCCCAGCAAACACAAAACCTTTTTATAACATTTGTACAATGTTGGACCAACGTCGAAGAAGTTGGGCCGACGTTGTACAAATGTTATAAAAAAGTTATGTGTTTGCTGGGATAGTGGTCAGTGGCCAGTTGCATTGCTGGTGTGAACAATCTCAGAATAAAATACCCAAACTATAAGTAATTGGCCGAACGTCCTAAGAGTGGCCAGCCAATCATGATACACTGAACGAATGCTAGATTATTGCCGGCTACCGTCCTCGACGCTATCACAAGAATAAACCAGCATTGGCCCAACGTCTAATGTTTGTTGGTAGTAAAACTACATGTATTGGTGAGTGCACTGATCCAGCTGACTGATATATCATATAATATTATTATGGCAATATAGCGGATTCGACCAAGAATAAAACATCAATAAGGCAATTCAACTGTCAGCACGACCTCTTATGTCATTTCTGCCCAGGGCCCGTATTCTCGTACAGGGCTAGACACTAACTGATTGGGCAAAAAATTTGCTTGGCTCCCCTAGTTTATCACTTGCCTGACTTGCCACTGACATGCGTTGTCTTTTGTGACAGTCATTGAAATTTAAAGTGCTGCAAATTGAAGTTATTGCCCAGGGGGCCACTGTCTGTATTTTTTTACTTGCCCCCCCCCCCTCTAAAATCGGTTGCCCTGGGCAATCGGGCAACCGTTAGTGTCGAGACCTGTCGTATGATATATCAGGTATATATGATGTGATGTTTATATAATTCTTAGCAAACAATCACCAGGTGGCGCTTACAGTATTATGAAATTTAACACAAATGCGAAGGGATTATATACTAAACGTTATTTCATAAAAGGCATAACACAGTAGATAGTCAAGTTTTTAACACTAAGCCACATCTTTAGTACAACTATTTGAAAAGTCAAAATTGAAAACTTGATAATAACAGCTTTAGTTTGTATTTGTTAACATTCATATTCAACTCTACAACATCAACATTGGGAAAATAATGCCCGACCCATTACCAAGCACGCAGACATCGAACCAATGTCTATTTACTGTTTGCCAACAGTCTACAACGCTAACCCAACAGTAAAACAACATTATTTCAATGTTTCGTGCTCGCTGGATAGTTAGAACATGGATGAGCATTTTAAGTAGAATATATCATGTATATGTAGCTACATCAGGAAGTCACCCGTTCATAATGATAGAAAAAAACACTGACACAACCGAAACAAGAGGTGGAAAAATCCTATTCCTAATTGTATGACACTTAAAGATTGATTTGGTAATAATTCTCACCAAAATAATCATATTATGTTTAGCTCAGTTTATAAAATCGGGTTGATTTATTGTCCGTTACAGAGGTTGTCTGTATTTTCAATCTCCCGTCAGCTGTCACACATAACAGGTGAGGGCATGACCTACTTACCAGCAAACAAGACATATTGAGCCAGTGTTGGGGTAACGTTGGGCCAGCGTCGCAGACGGTGGCCCAACGTTACCCCAACACTGGCTCAATGTGACGTGTTTTCTGGGTTAATGTACGACTCCCAAACACCCCGGGATGTATTCAGTAAACTAGTTTTTAAAAAAAACTTGCTTTAGATATATTATAAATAATAGGGCATTGCAGTACGATAACAAATAATGTATTTTTCACTTGATGTATCTTGACAGACACAATCTAGGATAAAAACGGAAAGAATTTTGAAATTAATCATTTATTCACATACCATTTATCCAGTCGGTAGATATATCTTACGGATCATTATCAGTAAATGGGTCGATGTCGTTGGTGCTCGCTGAATATTTAATAAATTCGATATTCTCCAATAAGCTTCCTGACAGTTGAAAGGGGGTACGACTGTTACATGTAGAGATGCTGGTGCATTGAGCCAACCATTACATTTTAAAATGATTTTTTTTCGCTATATCCGCGTGTCCTTTGTGTCATTATATTTCAGACGTGCTTTCATTGTTCTATTAGCTATTCTACACAGATGTCCCCCACATGGATAGAAATGTTTTGATCTAAAACAAACTTTGCATGTTGAATACCCTCATAATGAATCAGCCGAATTACGGAATAAATGTTTTTATGGAGGTTTACATTGTTGTTATATTATATGGCATTAACTATTGCATAGAGATGATTCATTCCTTTACTTAATTATATCAAGGCCTAAACTATTTTTCTGCATGATTGAACCACTTCTTTCGAAATATTATATTGTCTTAAAGATTCACCCTATTTTTGCACTTTGGCATAATACGTATGCCGTATGACCTGAATTAAATGTCACTTAGTACAAAAATGGTTTAAAGCCAGTGTTGCTGCTGTCAAATATTGTCTAAAATGGGTTAAAATTAGGGACTTACTTAGCCAGCCTACCATGTACACTGAATTAGTCTTGCGTTTACAACAGGATGATGTAATAGCGTAATATTGTTGTGCCGCTCGTCGGGGAAGGTGGGTTACAACTCCCAAACCATCAAAACAATGGAATTTTACGTAAAATCTGGCATTTTGTAGTGATCATAAAAGGTTACGTTCGCAATATATAACAAGTGATGATAACATGAGCTATGCAATACGACGTACATGACAGAAATCACATCCTGCTTCGTGTGCGGTTTATATTAAGCAGACTTATCAGAGAATAAAAACATAGCAGCTGCACATCCATTATTATGTAATTGACGTGGCTGAGTAACCTGATAACGTACATTTGAAAATTAAACAAAGAAAACTTTTTAATTATATTGATCTGATGCTGAAGCCGCAGTTATCAATGATCCAGACACCCATGTGTTACAAGTATCATAGACGGAGAACTTGAATAGCAGTATGTTTTTGGACACGAACCCAGCAGACACAAGACGTTGAATCAATGTTGATTTAACGTTGGTCCAGCGTCGTAGACGCTGGACCAACGTTAAACCAACATTGATTCAACGTCTTGTGTCTGCTGGGAAGTTGACCCGTGTCATTGTACCAGGATCTGATGGTGTCAGACAGATAAACTGGACCTCGCCAAACTGACTCCGTCACCCATTACTGCCAACATCCATGCCCTGTTAACTGTCCACAGACTGATCAACTCCAGTCAAACATACCAGTTTTCTGATATAAACTCAGAATGTGCTATCTGCCATGCTGGGAAACTGGTGACCTGACGTGAACGCCGACGACATTCAACTGTTTTGTATTGCCCAGCGTTGTAACATTGGTGGACCAGCGTACGCTGGTCCACCAATGTTAAAACGCTGGGCCAGAGCAGGGTGTATATCAAAGTTGAAGTCACTAAAATGCCGCGTAGAAGAATACAAGTTAAAATTTGTGATAGATTTATAGTGTGTGTTGTCTCTGAAAACATTAAGCCATACTCCAAAATAAATGGCTCAAGCTACATATTATCAAGTACTTAATATTAGCAAATGTGCAATAAAGTGTGCATTAAAATAACTGAAAAATTAAGCCTGCAGACCTAAATCTACTTTGACTGCGTCCACGTTGACATACATGTCTTTATTTACCCTTCTCGGTCTCCCAAAACTTAAGCCAGATTGACGGTTGTTGATAGGATGAGATCAGCCAATCAGCAACCTTAAAAGACTGAGTGACTTCATTATTTTGTGTCTCAAATTAGGCGAAACATTGAAAAATATTCAATTCTAGCAGAGATGCATTTCTGATACTAGGTAATATGTAGTATGTACACTTATTCAAGTATCCATTGTTTCTGACATCCATTTCGTGGACGATGGAGCTATCATTTAAATAATTTTACGATCCCTTGGTGATATATATAGATGATGTTATAATAGAGGGTACACAGAAGATATTATTACATTAGTCGGTTATATATCTATTTTTTTCTATCAGTTGTTTTCATGTATTGTTAAATATTTTATAGATACGTCGTCATGACTTTTTGTATTGTTAAATATTCTATAGCAGATAATGCTTATCACAGTGCCACTCCACCAATCTGTCAGGTTGTACCACTGTTATTCGGTCAAATGCCTCGCAAGTACAGATACGCGTATACCACAGTTCAACCAAACGATCTAGCAGGAAGACGTCGTTCAATTAATGTTGGTTTAATGTTGTATCAGCCTCCCAGTGGGGAGTATGAAACAGGAATCCACCGTAGCCAAGCAACGGCAATGCCATGAGTCTGTTATCAATTTGAAAAACAATGACACAACATGACACTTGGTAGAATAACAAACATAGAAGTGATGCATATAGACCCTATATCATATGATTTTTAGTTTGTTTTCTGAAGATAATACTGCCTGATACTGACAAACATTTCGCGGCAAACACGATATCATTTTCCACATGCAAATATAAACCGCACTATTATCAAAATATGATTATATAATAATAATCAGACCTCATGTACAGGGCATGGCCTGCTTGATTTAAGCATGTCACACGACACATTCGCTAAAACTAATCAAATGAATTCCATATTAGACAGTAAAGAATAGTGTAAATCACTATTTAATGGCTTCAATATTCTATGGAAGAGCACAGTCAATGGTGCAACAGCCAATGGATGATTGAATTAAATTGAATGTATCATAGTTATCTAATTTTTACATTTTAACCATTATAAATTCACAAATCATGCATATGAACAATCTCTATAATCTAAACATATACAAATGGAACAAAATACATGTACGACGATGTAACATTAAATACACCCGCTGATTCAGTTCATGCATCATTCATCAGAAAACAAAAAATATTACAGCCACACCAGCATTATGAGTGGAATTACTAATGCCAAAAATGCCAGCAGTCACACATGGTCAGCACATGGCAAACAGAGACGGTGAAACCATGGCCAGGTACCAATATCCCAGCAAACACAAGACATTGAACCGATGTTGTTTTGATGTTGGCCCACTGTCTACGACGTTGGCCCAACATCAAAACAACATCGGGTCAATATGTTGTGTTTGCTGAGGAGCCAGTACTGACCTACACGTCGCTGTGGTGAGCCCCAAACACCTGTTGAGCTCAGCTGTTCCAGAGCCAAACAAATAATGACTCTCAGATCTGACAGCTGAAAACGATATTACTTTGGTTAAATGTTGGAAGTATAGCATCTACTTCCACGGTTAGATCCGTCCATTTCAGTTTTTTATATTAGTCATTACACGTACAGATCCATATCAATTCATGAAGTCAACACTTTTGGTTGAAAAAAGTACGTTTTATTAGAATTGAACGGACGCATGTGCTACTTCTAAAGCGGCAGATGTGTCACTTTGATCTCGGTGGGGGGGGGGGGGGGGGGGGGGCATATAAAATGTATACATATTTCAAATTTACCCCAAAGTAAACAGAAAACGTTGAACCAACGTTGTTTTATTGTCGGGCAAAGGTCCCAGACGGTGGCCCAGTATTAACACAACATTGACTCAATGCCTCGTGCTTGGTGGGTTCGAATCCAGTAATTGATTCCAATGCACACAAGTCACAAATGCACATAAACATCTGTTGCTTACTATCTATCATTCATCATGTTCATTCATAACGATTTAAATGTACTACTTAGTAACTAGTAGTGTAGTCCGGTAGAGACAGTTTACCTGGTCCACGTATATATATCAGATCGTGTTATATAAGTCACAACGGGATCCACTGCATCCAGGCAGGGTGAAATCCAACAATGGATATTCTATATTATATAGAGCCTCTGTAAAAATACCTTGTTTTCGTATCTCAGGCAATAGAGAAATGCACATTTTAAGAGCCGTGCACATGGAAAAATAAGCAGCGCTTATTTTTTACACCTAATCAGTTTTGCTCAGACTGGATTATTGACGTAGCTCTCTATTTCCTCCTAGCAGCTCTCTCATTGGTTATGGCCTCTCAGCATCCGAGATAATTGACAAGCCATAATTTGGCTGAAATTGTGGCAAAGTACATTTCCTGTATACGTGATCCTGGTATAATTTGGACAGGGCTAGTTAATATGGCCTGTAATAACATCCCAGAAAAGTGTCAGGTCCAAAGTTGATTCTATGTAGTCAAAGTTGGCCCAGTATTGGGGCAGCGTTGAGCGAGCATCACGTGTCTGTTTGACTATATATTGACCTAAACCCAGCAGGCACGATACGTTGACCCAATGTTGGTTCACTGTTGGGCCGACGTCGTAGACGGCGGACCAGCAGTGAACCAACATTGGGTCAACGCCTCGTGTCAGCTGGGAATAGACAGTCGTGTCATGCTCCATCCCACACTTCTATGGCAAAAATGTGGTTAATTAAAAATCATTGCAGGACATATCTCCCATGCTACAAAACACAGTGTTCTGTTTGATATACTGTAGTTATATTTACTCTTTAAAGTAAATGCGCTTTTACTGAGCGCCACGAGAAACTGAGACCAGGCGAGACAATGCACTTCAACATGTTTACGTAAAAACGTTTCTATCGTTAAGCCTATATATACATTTCTTTTCTGGTCTACATTCGATTGTTTCTATTATTGGCTGTCGGATAAGTTAACAACGCCCAAATAATAGTCGACAGAAACAGCGCTGAGCGCAACATAGCATATGCAAAAATCTTGCATTTGAATTTAACCATAGTTTTTATGTGACACGGATACGCCCATAGTTATCAATATTTTTATTGTTATGAGTCACTATGAATACAATACATATTTATATAATATCTATTATCTATTTTGGAAACAGTAAAATAGTTTAGTTTTTTTCAATAGATCAGCCATTCTGTGACTACGAAATACAACAAATAACTTCTTCGTAAAATAATGTTAAAATGACAGGAGCGGCTTTAGAGGGGGTTGAGTGGGTTGTCCCCTTATCGTCTAAATTCATGGAATATTTATCAGACGTGCAAATGCATCCCCCCCCCCCATTTTATGAAATCGCGCATCCACCCCTTAAATGTATCACATAATTATCCAGAGAATGGCAAGATCATCTAGTCAGAAGTAGCCCTCTGTTACCACCAGGCGGCCATTTTGGATTTAATGTATGCGAATTGGTCATGGGTTAGCATTGTGTGATGTTACACAGGACAGACTTAATTAACAAGTTTAATACTACTACTCTACCTCTCTTGCAAGGTTCCTGAGACATAAGATCGCCCTAGTAATTAAAGTGTTGATTATCTAGTGATTAAAAAGTGGTAAAAACAAATTCCCCGGTAATGTGCAATGGCTATGTGAAATATAAACAAGAGGCCAACGGCCACCATGATACCCTGCCCCTCCCGCGTTATAGAATTTGTTAGGGTGCATCCCTCCATGAACTTTCACATTTTGTTTGGCAGTAATGGCCTTGGCCGTCTAGCTATCTAGAACAGTTCGCCAGATATTACACAAATTAAAATAAAATCAATTATGATCGCTATTTTAAATGGCTATTTCGAATGTGATAAAGTTGACATTTTTCAGGGCATATCTCTCCCAGATCCGCACATTTAGTTTTATAGTAATGGTCTAGCTATCTGGCACGGCTTGCCAAATATCAGACATATTAAACTAAATAATGAAATTGGTCGAGTTAATTTTCTTATGGTGCATCCTTCATGAAGTCTCATATTTTGTTTTATAGTAATGGTCTAACTACTGTATCTGGCACGGTTTACCAGATATTACGCATATTACAATCAAAAATGCCTGCAAGTCGGCCATTTTGAATTTTATCGAGTTGATTTTTTCAGGACATATCCGAACGTTCTGTTATTTAGTAATGGTCTAGCACAGTTTGTAATATATCAGGCATATTAAACTTGAAGTAAATAATAGCCGGCCATTTTTTTCAGGTCAAATCCATCCCCGAAATCTCACATTTTGCTTTATAGTAATGGTCTAGCTATCTGGCCAGATATCAGCAATATGTATTAAAGTAAATAAAGCTATCTTGGCCGAGAGCTGTAGGTCAAAGGTCATAAACCCCCAAAAGGCACATCTACACCCCTAAGAGATGTGTGCGTGCAATATGCGTGTCACGTGGGTTTCCGAGATATGATCTAGAAACGAAAATGCAGAACGTCCGGGGTGGCACGACATAACCTCCCGCCCCCAACATAGCTTTCTTGCTATTTAGAAAACAAATAAATGCAGTGGCGATGTGTGGAATACAGTAAGTATCCCGCCTCTGGTGAGGTAAAAATGAAATAAGAAGAATGGCGTTTTAGGCCATATTTGTGCACATGTAGACTAAACTCGGCCAGGAGAACGCTCTGGTGAGGCCTGCTTAATAAGTTGTATTTCATATGTTATTTTGCGCGACTAAAATTTTAAATAATATTCTTCGCAAGAAGCAATTCCATATTGGATATTGATAGAAAATGTAACAGAGTAAAAAATCGGGAACATAAGGATATAAAACTTAACAATATGATATTAGATATTGATAGAAAATGAAACAGAATAAAAAATCGGGAACATAAGGATATAAAACTTAACAATATGATAAGTTCACGCAGATGTTCAATACGTAGTGTTTGTACAATTTTATCTGCATCACTGGTCCTTCGGGCACAATTTTAATACAATTTTGGCTCAATAAATATTGAGTTATGACAGACAATTTCTGTGTGCAGATAACCAGGTGCAAACACGACATTTCAAGACTATGTAATGTTAGTTTAAATATTGAACTAGCATCGCAATCTGAGACCAAACACGTTACATATCAACCAGGTGATTGCGAGGGAGCACAGCTAAATAAATAGACATCATCCTCCGTATATCTTACTTTGTCTCTATTGTTTGACTAATACTACTACCAGTAGTCAACATTAAACTGAACATAGCTCAACGTTGAGCCAGCACCAAAGCGCTAAGACGTTGGGTTAACGTTGAACCCAGTTTGACATGCTTTGTGTCTGCCAGGAGATTTTTAACATTCTGTTTAACCCTTAAAGCACTGGAATGTTTACTATAAACCATGGAGACCAAAGTGTTTTCCTAATCTGAAATCATCATAAATATCTTAGTCAGCTCTTTCTGCTTCATTTAAATACCTATGTTATGGGTTTACGGCCATTATAAATAGTTTTACTCTTACAGCGCGGGGATTGACTTTAGACGTCAGAATCTGACGTCTATAGACGTCAGATTCTGACGTCTAAATTCGACCCCCGCGCTGTAACGGATAAACGCTTCAATTCAGTTAAGGTTGAATATCACGTGACCATACATAGAGTGTGACTAATACACCCATGGATGATTATACAATCACGATTACATAATAAACCTAAACATGATATCAGTAGAGAACAATACTGCCGTGCAAATGCAAACAGCAACAACTTTTCATTTGAAAAGTGAGTAGTTACTGCTGTTTGTTTTTGCATGGCAGTATAGAACAAATACACAGCTTATATGCCGCACGTACCTCAATAGTTACTGACAAATCTCCGTGTTTACTCTAGATTTCACGTGAGATCACCTCACAAACACGAAAATAGACAACTCTCCTATTTTACACTGCTAAACACAACAAAAAGTAACTTTTTCTTTCCGTTTTCGCTGGTCACTGTGTATATACTACGAGCCTTGCCTTGACATGGCTCATATACTCATATATAACGCGGTCACAAGTAGAGCAGTAACAGGTAAGAGGTCCTGGTGACGTTTTTCAACAGTATAATCCACAGAACGTAAGCTGTTCAAACAGTGCACGCATCAGGCTGTCCGAGCCTCCAACAATGACTGAAACTCATGCAGGTGCAATGAGAGTGGTATGTGGCATATAATGTGCGCTGGCTCTGCCTAACCAGCTCAGTATCCGTGTAGCAGGGGAGGAGGAGTCCAAGGGAACAGATAAAACGACTGCTGCTCAACAAACACGGACGCTGGCTCAGTGCCGGGACAGCGTCGGAGACGCTGGCCGGCAATGAGCCAGCGTCGGGCCAGCAGTTGGTGTTATTACATTCATGGGGCTCCATACGTGGAGGGTGGCGGCAAACACAATGATAGAAAATAAAACTGGCATGTTTATCATAGTCTGTGTTTGATGCCGCCGACCACCAAAGGGTATGGGCGGTAAATACGCCGTACAATATGTCCAGAAGTTATAAAACAGAAACATTTTACAAAACAAAATTTGGGCAATTACAACATGCTCCCCTCCCCCCACACACATTCATGCTCAGTAAACAAAGTAGACAAGTAGTCAGCTCGAGCAGTACCAACCGGCCTACACACCAGCGAACACGAGACGTCGACCCAATGATTGTTCAATGTTGGCCCGCCGTCTCCGACGTTAACCAACCATCGGGTCAATGTCTCGTGTTTGCTGGGTAATAATGCTGTCCGGGTTTACAGAATAACTCTTTACTGGTTTTAGATGCACCCCTTCACTCTCTATCTGTGTTTCGGATGATATATATCAACCATTTCTCATTACATATTATAGCTGAGTGGGCCGTGATGGCTTACTATTATATTTGTGCTATCTGGCAAATCAGCCTCGAATAGCTCCTTTCGTCACTCGCTCTATTGTCTGGCTGATAGCTTTTAAATAATAGTACAAAATTAATTTAAATTCAGCAGACAGTAATATGATGGATAAAATATATTCGCTGGTAAAGTATCTAAAAAGCAGCTCTTGCTATGTCCTGAATTTAAATATTCAAAAAGTATTACATAAGAGTTTTATGCAAGCTGATAATGCATTATAATGCATGAGTTAACACATGTCATGCTTCCACAAACAATTTTCACTATCAACGATTTTAGCAGATGTATGCCCTTATGTACACGTGTACGAGAAATGTATAGAATTTATTGACAATAAACATGATTGTGTATCGATGTACATTATACTGCGCTGCATCGAGTAAAGCAAACAATATGAGCTTTACTCCCCGCCAAAGGCAAAAATACATATTTGCTGAAATTGTTGTCGGCTGTCAAGTACGACCTGAATATCACGGCTCTGTGGTAACGTACTTTTTGCCTATAAACATCTTACCACGGGGTCCAAATCTGTACTGGTGCCTTCCCAGCATACACCAGGAATCGACCCAATATTGGAGCATTGTTGGGTCGGTGTCGAAGACGGGAGGGATAACAATGAGCCAACATTGTGTCAATTCCTTGTTTGCTGGGTTGCTAACATATAATTCCACTCAGTCGAGTATGTTTACCTCTTATAAAACAGGGCCCGTATTCTCGTACAAGTTATGATATAATATCGTAGGCTTCTGATAGGTCGAGATGGCCATCTCGACCAATCAGAAGCCTACGATATATCGTACCTTGTACGAGAATACGTCCCCAGGCTTATTTACCCCTTTAAACCCTCACAATGCATTAAAGCATCATTTCGCATCTCTGAAGAATGACTTAATTTCCTGAAACCTAGTGGTTTTAGAAAGAAAATTTTCATGCAACTGTTTTAAAAATAACAGTATATTTTTTCATTTGTCACCCACTTCCGGTCATTTTCATCTACTACAAGTCGAGAATTCCGACAGCAATTCGCGGCTTGTAATGGATGCAAATGACAATGTTAAATTCAGGCTTCAAAGGGTTTAAATATGCTACTGTGATATAGATACAGAAGGGCTACGTCAACCACATTGCGATATTAAAGCAGTCTTTACGGAAATAACGCTTTATCTTGATCCTATGAGCATCAATCATGGGCAAAACTAGATGGTACATTTGCAGTGCAAATATGAAAGTATCCACCTTCCACAAAAGTGTATTGCGAATGCAGTAATAATGGGAGCTATATAATAGAAGTGCCATGTCAGCCATCTTGGATATGCAAATTGGTTGATTTTTTAAATTTAACCAGCGCAATCCATCAGTGTTAAAAAGACAATAATTTATTGTGAAGAACGGATGAATATTTGCGACTGCAGAGCGTCTATGTAGATTTGTAAGGAATAGCTGGGGCGGCCATCTTGGATATGCAAATTAGCTGATTCTCGAACTCAACCAGCGTAATCCAGCACAGGGTGTTCAGAATTTTTTTTGAAGATGATCGGATGAATATTGGCGACTGGCGAGCGTTTACGTCGTCAAATTGTTGAATAATAATAATAACTATAATTTTTTTCGTGAGCACCTACGAAAAAAAAATAATAATAAACTGGTTGATGCAATTATAATTTCTTATTGTAAACAAGTAAACGCTCACATAAAATATTATAGTCACTTCCGCGTGAATTATTAACAACTTAAATACATATCTAAACGGTTACCAGGCACCAAAGGGTCGTTATTATGTGGGCTAGATCAAATATGCGGCATTTAATTGTGCAGGCTTTGGGTGCAGCTCCGCCATACTGCCTAATCATACATTCACTGACTATATAATACATCAACTTGTCCGCCCTCCACCTATTAATCACCGAAATCTAACAGTAAGCGAAACTCAAATTACCTCTCGTCTCAATGCATTGGACTGTCCAACTCATATTATTCTGTAGTCTTCTGTACTCAAAATCTGAAAATGTTCTGATTTAAAAAGATTTTTGTGGAATGCAATATTGATAAATTATTATTCTTATGCTAAAATGTAACACGTCCTGTTAAAAGTCTTTAAAGTGTGTTCCATACACATTCGCATAATATAACCAGGCATAGTTTAATAGCGCATATTATCTAACATTTAATAACACCAATGAGCAAAACTATGTCCCAACGATGTGGCGATCACCACTGACGAATATGGCCAGTTCTCTGCCAGTCAAGAGATAGCCTATTAACTCTTTCAGTGCGGGGACCGACTTTAGAATCTGACGTCTCTCAGATTCTGAAGTCTAAAGTCGATCCCCCCATTGAAAGAATTACAAATGTATAATGGCCGTGAATCCATATGATAGCTAATCAAATGAAGCGGAAAGAGCTAACTAAGATATCTATGAGGACCTAAAATTGAAAAAACCCACTTTGATCTCCATGGTTTGTACAAAAACATTTCAGCGTTGTGAGAGTTAAGACAATAATTCAAACGACAGTGAAAGTATTGAGGTTGTAAAGAGTATTTGTTTTAGTAACTAATAGTACAAGTAGATTGACGAGGAATTGCAGGGCTTCAGTGAGAGGCGTCCTTTCCAAAAAACCGCCCATAGTAATGTGTGCTGTGCAGTATTACAGCAATGTACATGATGTAGGGTCAACGTAACACCATTGGCCCGACATTGCGCCAGCAATGTATTTTTCTGTTTGCTGGAGTGAGTTTACACAGCTATCAGCGTGCACACAATCATTCTGATCTACGATTTTCTCACAGGAGAGTAGCAGCACAGACCCACGCCACATACTGCCTATTTCACCAGGTCACACAATACAACTAACCTCACAGTGATATACTGGATAAGTAGACTATTTTGGCGACATATTATATCATTTTTTTATGATCGTCAATGATAGGATTGAAACACAAGCGTAACCTGTACCGTGCTGTTTAAACACCCGCCAACCCTCTACTTTATTTCTAAGCGATAGGAAAGGGTCGATCATAAGGAGCTATATAATACTAGCTTGAGCTCGTGCTGCGCACTACGGGAAAATATAGTTTTTACTTCCCATGCTTTAGCACAAGCATTGACCATGATATTTTTATTCAGTTTAGTAGTAGTGTCTTCCTTTCAAGAAAGCTAAACATATAGCTGGGAAAATGTCGTGAGATTTTAATATATAATATTAATATGGCGTGTCAATCTGATACGATGTTACTGCTATTTGGGAGGCATATCAGGTGCCCTGCAATAGACCAACGAGGGGAATCACTGTTCAAATCATTGCAAGCTAAGAATTATAGTATAGAACATGTAGACAGCCATTAACAAACTTTTCGAATGAGCACTAATAAAATTGCAACAAGAGGGTTGACGCTTACAACACCCCACAGCCAGTCAACGTAAGAGTCATATACATTTGCAAGCCTTTAAACAAGCACCAATTTCATATATCATATTTTGCAGTTCAAAAATAACCCGAAAGGCACCCCATTTAACATATGGTGAAAATCCATTAAAATTTAAGTGTATTGTAAGACATAGCCCAGAAAAAAAGGGCGGGGGCCCTAGGGTGGTGGTTAGCACCGCTGCCTTTCACGCCAGAGTTCGGGGTTCGGTTCCCGGTCTCGGCGGTTTGAAAGAAATAAAAATGTTTCTTCCCCATCCACGTGTGAAAGTCAGTATTGTGGGGAGCCTCCGTGACCGAGAGGTAGCGTGCTCGGCCTCAGACCGCCAGGGCTCGAATTTCGAATCCTGTGTCTGGAGGACAGTGTCATCTCAATCATCTCACCATCCTCAGGAGGTTCTCTTGGCCCAGTTTAGCCTATATGTGCACAAAGGTGGCCTAAAGCCCGATTCATTTCATTTCATTTCATTTAGCCCACAAAAAAACCACAAAAGTATACTAGAATTACTAGTACCACATTTGGTGACAATCTACGGAGTAACTTACATATGTTCAAAGATATGAAAAGTGCCCCCCAATTTTTTTTTAACTCGGAGAAACTACTGCAATAAACAAAAATGATCCCCACCCCGACATGTCATTTTTTCAAGATGTCTCATCTGCCGTCAGCCACTTTGTATTTAAGGGATTACTACCAAAAGCTAATCGGATCATCACCAGAACCACCTGGAAAACCACCATTTGAATGCGATTCAATCAACTGTTCATAATATATCGCGCCCATCTTGGAAAATGGCCATTAATGGCTCGGTGCTCCCCAAATATATATGGGAAGAAATACCCAGGTACATAGAGTAGTTCATATCTGTGAAAAAAAATCATCAGTTAACCTTTTAGTGAGAGCTAAATTGATTTGCGGACACGGTCGGGACGACGGCGGAAATATGCTAAACACTATTAAACATCCCGAACCTCACCATTTCTGTTCAAAGATCCATGTATAACTTATCTGATGTGATCACAAAGTTTATGCGATATTATGTGAAAACCAGAAATAAATTCGAAGTGACATACCATCTGTTTATTCGTTTTCTAATCATAAGCATGATATGTTAATACAATCCAGTTTTAACGTTTAACTATGTACAATAAATTGAAACTGAAAGGCAATGATAGAGATTGACATAATTATTATGTGTATTAATATATAATGACTTGTTCTTTTTACGGTGCAATTTAATGCTCAAACGTGGCCTTTCGCTCAGCTCTATCCACATGCTGGACTAATTCAGTGCAAGGGCCACTGTTACTGATGTGAATTGGCTCTGTTGTTGAACTCAAGGGCGAATCAGGGTACGCCACTGTCTACCAGCCATCGGCTGTAGGCAGACTCGATGAAGCTGCATATTTTCTTGGGTGGACTAGTGACTCCGTATCATGCTACATAGCATGCAACAGACAAAAGCTAAACACCTCCCTAATGAGCTCCCCATACTAGGACCATCTAACAATAGTAGTATCCCAACTGATTTGCTGGTCAATGCACTCTGCTAGAATTTCGTGTGTATATATAATTCTGAATTAAGAGGCATCCAATACACACATTAATATTATGTTATGGTAATACCAGACGGAATACATGTACAAACAGCCTCCAGGAGATATAAATACCATTGCATGGTCAACAGGATGCAGCGATGTTCAACGACATATATACATAGAGATAGGACGTTTGTTAAGATTCTGACTAGATCCATTGATGATCGTAATATCACGCTTGGTACACATTCGAATAATACCTTGAATGGACACTTCAAATAGACTGTGATATATAGCTTGATTTGCTTTATGTCTTTCTAGAATAATGCCTCCTCTGACATTGCAGCATAAATTTACGTCACATGTTATGATGTGGCATATCACATTGTCTATAAGATAGAACAGACCTGTGTTCTATCATATTAGTTTTATTAATGGTCACTATCCATAGTAGGCCTACCTTAGAATATTCACACTATTCTACAATATTGTATATATAGTGTATCATACTTAATGTTTTTTCTACACACATCAGAGAATAGCATCTCTGAAACTACTCACTGAAGTCATAATTCTATATTTATTTATTATCAAACATTGAGATAGTGTTGGGCCAATCCCCTGTGATATTTGGTTTGGTATAATATAACGCTAGTATGATAATATGAAATATTCTCTCAACACTTATTGTCAACAAAAATATCAGTGCTCCACAGAAGTGCAGTCCCGAGTGTAGCCTTTCCTGGCAGAGCAGTGACTCGTGTGCCGTACATTGAATGTACAATTTATTAAGACCAATTACATTTGATGCGATAAGGAAAGAGCCCACTATGAGAAGAACGAACCATTATAAAGAAGAAGAAGTAGGGAAGCAACTGTGGCAGCGTTCAAACTATGGCAGCGTTCAAACTATGGCGGCGTTCAAACTGTGGCATCGTTCAAGAGTCAGCTGGTTGACTAAGTCTACCAGCCTCTTTCCCACCTCCAGCCTTATACTCCACTTCGGAGGTGCGGCTGGAGTATATACTTCAAAGTTCAAAGCAGGGGAGTAATGCAATCCCTGGGAAATAATTTAGTATTTTAAATATTGTGTAGTTCCGACGTAGTAGTAGTAGTAAATCATTGCTTTACGTCACTTTTCGGCACAAAAGGTCTTTTAAATGACATTGTAATACGATAAAAACGTTGTAGTCAATTGATGAGATGAAATGATGTACAGATCTATGATGATGTGAGGGTGATAGGGCATGGTGGTTTATAGAGTGCGTTTTCCTACGCTCGCCCGATAAGGGGTTCTGGGCATGTCTAAGGGATCTACCCCCAGATATGCCCAAACGGCCGGAGACTTGGGTTTCACTGTGCAATTTAATGGCATTTCGCGCAGCTCCGCTATCCTCGGGTCGGATAGTCCCCAGAATAACAATAGAAAGGATATCTCCCTCTGGGTAACTCCATTCATCCCACGTGAGAGACCTAATATCAAACACGCTATTGTCGGTTATTTAAGGCTACCACAGTCTACATCAGCGCCAGCACCGATGCGAGAGCTGCATTAGCATTGCAGTTGAGCGGAGGAACCAGGGTTCGCCACTGGCAATCCGCCCGAAGATTATGGCCAGATACGAGGAGGCTGCAGCTTCCCTTGGATGATTGCTGTAGACTAGTGCTTGCGTACCATGTCATACAGCATGCAACTGACGGAACAGATCCCTAATGACCTTCCCCGGATGGGGGCAAAAAGTACTACTACTAGCAGTCATCCCAGTACCCCAGTTCCGACGTCACTGCACCATGGTACATATCCGCTGTAACAATACACATAATACATCCAACCCTAAAACCAAATCAATCCACTTAAGTTCTGCATGTTCTGTGTCAAACAATGAAACTTGACACTACAACTGTTTGTCACCCAACAGTGCAGTCAATTGTGGCGGAACATTGAACCAATGCTAGGCTCACTTCTAAATTGGTTTCAAAACAGAGAAAAAAGAGGCTGTGGTAAACCCACCAAAAACCAAAAACCAGCGTGCAGATACCAATGGTAATACATTTCGCTATACCGCTATTTCTACACGAAATAGGCCATTTTCACAGCTTGAGGCGATCCATTCAATCGTTGTCAACTCTTGTAAATTAGGAGAGCAGCTGTCAGTTGGTCATATGAGGTCAGATGTTGGTGTTGATAATACTCTCAGTGGTAATGACAGTCATCATTGTGTTTATGTTGGCCGCCATAATCATCATCGTGTCAGAATAACGTGTGTTATACTCCCCTCAAACAATCACCCCATTATCATCGGCTGCAGACACAGCTAGGCTTTAGCTGCGCATGTCAGATCAGCCCATCGTCAAGATCCACCACACTGATAAAAATATATTGAAAATAACAAACTGTTATACTGACAATAAAACGGTGTACAAGCTGCATTTTTTTAATATCCATAACAGCAGGACAAATGAACAACTACAAATATTCGAGTTCCATTTAGTGGGGCTTCTCTATAATATAATAATGTACAAGAAAAAGCGAAGGTGCTGTAGTTAATTCACATACTAAAATTAGATAATATTAATCTGTTGCATTATGATAGAATGATATAACCTCCTTATCGATTATGAATTGAGTCAAATCTATATACAGCATCCTTGCCATCGTAACCCGGTCTATTATGTGGATATGTAGAGTTTATTCTGCATGTTGCATTAAAATATAAATCAAAGAAAAACATTGTATCTAATAGACGGTAATGAGATAAAAAAAATGGGTTCTGTTGCAAACATCCATTCATCAAAATTATTCCGTTTGAAAAGGATCGCGCTGAGATCTGGCTCGACGACCTGGAATCACCCAGTGATTTGCAGTCATTTATTGTATTACATGTGGTTTATTACGGAGGGCTGTGATCAGGATTTAACATGTCCACGTGCTAAAAACGTTTAAAAAAACACATCTAATCTAAAACATCTAAAAATATCTAATTGTATATAATATAACCTAGACGTTATATTTCTGGACAAAATAAAAAAGTTTCCACCCAGGGCGGTCATCTTGGATATGCACATCAGCCAATCTTCGAACCTTACCAGGGTAATCCACCAAAAAGTGTTTAGAAAAAAAATTGTGAATATCAGATTGGCGACTGTGTTTATGTCGATTTGTAAAGAAGAGCCTTAGCAGCCATCTTGGATATGCATATTAGCCGATTTTCGTACAGATCCATCAGAATTAACCCTTTTACTACGAGTATTGGCACAGCGCCGGTGTAGCCGTTTCAACGTACCCCCCCCCCCCCCACCCCTTCAGCGCTAACTTAGGTGACAGCACGGATTGTTGGCTAATGATGACGGTACAATGATGGTGGTTTCAAACACACTGCTCAGAAATCAAAAGCACAACTCAAAAGGGTCAGCCCTTGCCCTTTCCTCTGGAGGCTGATCGCTCAAACAGCTGTTTCCATATGGTTCAGCAACCCTGGTTCCTTGTCTCCCAGACTTACGTTAACAATGCTTTGTACAATCACCTACCTCACTAGGTGAAAAGGGAGGGGCACTATAAGGTTTATACCAGAACTAGTGCATAATCTAGCGTCAGCCCTCGCTCTGTCTCTGTCAGGTTTCTGTATAAGAAGGTGGGATAGACATATGTATATATATTGATAGATTAAGTTGATATAAACAAGTAACAAGAGTAGACATGACAGTTCAAGTTGATGACAAAAAAGTAAGTGACAAAATGTAGAAACGTGGGATAGACACGTCTGATGACAGTGATATCAATATAAAACTAGGTCGTTACATTGAAGAGACAAATTTGAGTTGAGATATTATAGATGGATTACATAGAGCTTTCAATACTGGATGAGAATATAAGGGTGACAAATGTAAGAAAATGAGACAGAAACAGCAGATATATAGATGATAGCATAAGTGACAAATATAGAGAGGTGGCAGAGAGACATACACTGAAATATTTGAGATATTGAGCTGGTGAATAAGGACTGTGTAATACACAAATATGTTATGACAAACCTCAAGTAAGTGAAAATATTGGAGCAGTCATTGAAGTGCCATTGTAATACCTTAAATCAATGCAATATATGTAAATGAAAAATGAAGGATATCCATATGACTGACTAGATGAAGTTTGGTTGACTGGGTATGGAGGTCTATTGACAGTGTTACCAGATAAAGGGTGCTGGGCATTTACCACCAGCAGGACACTTCGGCTTCACTGTTATTAATGCTGAAATGATGTGGCATTTCGCTCAACTCTACCATGACAGACAGACAGACAGATATTTTATTGACAGAAATAAAAGTCATTACAGACTTATTTGTCATAGTAATAAGAGAGATATATGTACATGTATATACAAGAATGTTAGTTTGTTAAAATCATATGAGTCAATATACATAGTATGATAAACAACTAAAATCATGTTAGGTGGCATTGCCATAATAAAAACTGGGTATTTCGGTGATACAAATGACTACTTCTTAAAATAAAATTAAAAGGCATAGCCAAGATAACATGGGGGTCTATCATTTTGCTTCCCGCACCAAAACCAGAGATAAAATAGCTACTATGTTTAATATACTAATTATATATAGTAGCAAAAAAGACACTCTGGAAAGCGTAGAAACCAAAAATATATACAGGTGCATAATTATGCTACAGTAACTGGAGTATGAAATAAGACAATGGTAAAAATTATATGGTATTTAAAAAATATATATATGTATATAGCTTATAACGCAGTACAATTAATGTGGCAATCCGCGAAACAGGTAGCTCCGAGCCATGTGACCATGCAAGCACAGTCGCTATGAACTCGGAGATTCCCTGATAATGACTAGTGGTGTAAACTTAACAACGTAATAACAGTACTACTACCGTAACACAATATATACATACTAATAAAAGTCGGACATTGTGGTTCGTCGACTGCCAACAAAGTATAGCATCAGAACCATCCATATTATCGAGTGTTGCAGACTTGTGATGTAATAACAATGACAATTACGGATAATAATTATGTGTGCCATTCACGCAGGACATGGCACTCACACAATAACATTAAAGTTTATTTAATTAACTAGTGATTTATTACCTATATGGCCCTCGCACAAAAAAAAAACATTACAGCTTATTTTAATTCACTATATTGTTTATTTCATACCATTTCACTCACGACCTAGTTAGTACCACATACTCGGAGTTACAATCGAAGAAAAACATTCCCGACCTCATAGATAAAATCAGCTGTCTTAGCAACTCTGAAATCATCCATAAGGCCCCACCTCGTCTGATAACAAAGGCGACGGAAACGTCCCTAACCGGCCCTAAAAAGCCAAATAATAAATCCGAGAGCAACAGCCGTCCTGATATGTGGTAATACCCAAGTCAGATCATGAAGGCATGATAATATGGATAATATAGCGATAGGTGACTTTGATTTATTATACTCGGTGTTTTTAACAATTAATTTGTTTAAAACAGCCATAGATAAATTGCGCTAGTGACTTCACCACTGTTATGTCTCTAGATGTCATAATTTGTAGAAACATTTCATTTGTCGGCTGTATATTGATAGTTGCGGTTACCGAGTTAAACAAGATTTTGCGTTCATTATTCATAGCGTTACAGTGGAGAAGAAGATGTATTTCGTCGTCAATTTCGTTTAATTCACACCTTGTGCATATTCGCTGGTTTATTGGAGTGATTGGATTATTGTATCGTCCTCTTTCTATAATTAGATCATGTGAGCTCATTCGGTATCTCGCCATTGATGTTATGAGATGGTTACCCCTTGTGTGTAAGATATATGGTTCAACACAGAAATACTTTTTTACTAATGCATATGTGCGCAGCTTACTCGAACTCTCAATATCTTTTCTCCACTGCTGTGTAAATATTCTAACAATTGATTCTTTAAATAAAAGCATGAATTTATTTGTATCCCCAATATTCTGTGATTCCCAAATTTGATCAAGCCCGGCTCGTTCGAGGACAGAGCGGATACGGGAACACCAATTCGTGAAGCCAATGCCATCTAGCTCAAGAAGCATATTGTAGGCATTTCTGACTGGATGGCTCTGAGATAGTTTTAGAATTCTACACCAATATTTTACGGCTTTTATGTGTTGTCGGATGATCAGTGGAAATCGTCCCGTGTCCCCATATATTGCAGGTGTAGGTGTTTGCTTTCTAACTCCAAGTGTAGATTTAATAAATTTTAGATGGATTTTTTCCAGATCGTTAACATCATCGCCTGTGTACCATATATCACTTCCATATTCTAGTATGGGCAATATTTGACAATCAAATGCCTTGAACGCAATAGTGGGTGACAATTTACCGACCACAGGACGGGACTGTTTACGTAGAGAAAAAATTGCTTTCCCAGCTTGGGAAGCAAGATGAGAAAAAGTTTCTTTTAACACGTTATTAGCAGACTTGGTGCTATACACCACACCCAGGTATTTATATTGTTCAGATTTTTCTATAATGTTATCACCATAGTGGAAGCTTCCGTGTACTTTTGTGTAACGCTCATTAAAGATTAGAACTTTTGTTTTAGGAATGCTTACTATGATATGCCAAAGGGAAGCATATAAATACAGAGCAGTTAGCTGTTTTTGTAATCCCTCAGCAGATTCTGAAAAAAGGACAAGGTCATCTGCAAATAACAGATATACCATTAGTAAGGTGTCCACAGGGATACCTTGATCTTGGTCAAATGTTGCGGATATGTCTTGTAGAAATTCCGTGAATAGTTTGGGACTGAGCATACCGCCTTGTAGAACCCCATATTCGCTTTTTAATATGTCACTGATACGCGAGTCCCATTTTACACGACACTCTGCTTTAGAAAACATGCTTCTTATTATGTTTAGCAAATTGCCGTCTATTCCCCTGTTCAATAATTTGTAGTATAATGCTGTTCTATCAATATAGCCAAATGCTTTTGTGAAATCGACAAAGCATGTATACAGGGGTTTAGAAAGACACCTTTGTTTATCTATGATGGCACATAGTATGAATATATTGTCCGTAGTTCGCGAATTGCATTTAAAACCAGCTTGATAAGGATCATTATCATTACACACTTCGTTTTTAAATGAGAGTCTGTTATTAAGTATAGATTCAAATAGTTTCCCAATACACGGCATGACTGTGATTTTCCTGTAATTATCAGGAACACCATGGTCCCCCTTTTTGTAGACAGGGTGGATTATACCGGTAGCCCATCTAGATGGATATTCACCATTGGTAAGAATGGTATTGAACAACAATTCTAATGCTGGCAATAGTTCATTACATCCATATTTGTAAAATTCGGCAGAAATACCATCTACACCCGCTGCTTTCTTGCATTTCAACTTTTGAATTGCCTTTTTAATTTCTTCTGCAGTTATGGGACTGTTTAGGAACTGTGTCATATTAGATTTATCGTGCTCTACATTATGTTGAAATGAAGTAACTTGCTTTATAATATTATTCATGTGTTCATAATCAAAATAATCCACATGTGGTGGGTAAACTTGTTGTTCAAAGTATTTCACAAAGTCTGCCAAAGTAGGCCCTGTAGTAACATTTCTAGGATTTAAAGATTTCCAGAATTTCCAATAGGAATTAGGATCTTCCGTTCTCATATTTTCCAGCTCACTAAGTTTGGCTTGCTGGTATTGTCTTTTCTTTCTTTGGATTAATTGCTTATATTGTCGTAACATTATATTATATGATCCAACCGTATAGTACCCCAGAGAAGAAATAGCTAAGTGGTAAGCTCCATGTGTCTAATTAAGATTCGACCAAATGTTAAACTCTAGATATTGTTTAAGGCCATATGACAGCCACATAACTGATGCAAAATTTTCATGACCATAGCCGAGCGAGGGTCCAAGGGTACACAGCTGGCTACCAATCATGAAGGAATATGGCCAGGATCTTGAACTGTTTCTTTTATTAGCGATGTTTTTGTTCACATGGACACGTTGCACAATGTTCATAAGTAATTGATGGTAGTGATGAGTCATTAGTTACTTTATTTCTTAATTGTTGACTCTTTTGAGACTGCCACATAGGAAATCGATCACTGGTGAACGATCATTAAATACTTAAAATATTATTTAAAAAAACTTTCATAGACAGTCTCAAAAGAATTAATCATTAGATTTGGAATAAACTAACCTAAAACAACATTTTATACCCATTACATGTATATCACTTACCAAAAGAGAACAAATAAACACACTTATTAATCACCTTGATATAGTAGAGATAACATAAGCCTATTATTTAGTTTTTAAATTAACCATATAGCCTGATAACTTGGACTGGATTTTTTGTAGGGCAAATAAGAAAAGAAAAAAATAGCATAAAATGACCCTAGCTAAATCAAATAGAGACCATTTAAACACAAAAAGTGATAATGAAATGAAATTAACCCTTTGTGTATGTGTGAAGGATTTGAGACCCCAGCATTATTCATGGATCATAGTGACTGACAGATTTACAACCCCAGATGGTTTATGGGTACCTGAACCAATGGTACCAAGGCACGTGGTGCTGAACTCTGTTGTTTCGAAAAGTTTAGTCTTAAATCTCGATATGTCCATCCCTTGCAAAAGTTCTGATATCGGATGGATGTTCTATCAGATTCTACGTCACAATGATACCTCTTATGTGACCCGAGGTGGCAAAATGAGACGTAAGTCACACTTTCAGAAATGATGCTAGGGCCCTTCAAAGCTAAAACAACCTTGCATTGACGTATTTTCAATTTTTTAGTTTTTGTTTTCAAATGGTGACTTTCAAATCCTAAAATTGTGTGGCATAAAAGTTGATGTACATCTTGAAAAAAAATCAAATACATCAGTTATTTTAATTTTAGTCTCAATCACAGTCCAATCAGTAAACTGATGATTTTTTGTTTGCATGTTTCCATGGAAACAGTCACTAATAAGTAGGAAATATTGCTACAGTGTTAAAATCATGACGATAAAAATATCCGGCACATACTTTTGAAGCTCACAAAATGTTATACACATAGTATAAACGAAAAATAGTTTTAAATTGTGAAAAAGGTGACACAATATAGGTATGAGGATGTTACCATGGTTACTGTAGATCTGGTAATTTTCCCGTGCTTAAATTTTATAAAACAAATTTTGTCGAAGTTTAGAATTCGCGAATTTCAATTTTTCATTAGCGCTAATATAATAATTTTCGGGAGATTAATGAATTCACAAATTTGTCCTCCATGCGAATTTCGCGAAAATAAAGACCTCGCGAATATGACCATACCTACATACCTACCCAGTTCAAGATGGGAGCCAACGATAGAAAAACATTTGTAAATTTTATTTTCAATGTTTTTGCTTAAATTCTATCTGATAAAAAAATACAACAAACGGCTTTAATTGGACATTGTAATGAAAAAAAGGCCTTTAGTTGGATATTGTAATGAAAAAAAGAAACTGACTTATTCTATTCTGGAACAAAAAAAATGTATTATCTTAATTTGAAAAAAAAAATTGAACACCCCCCCCCCCCCACTTTTTCTCACTTGAAATCACAGCTACGGTATGTCCACTCCCTTGCAAATTCTGGATGTGGCCCTAACTTGCATGGGAAAAAAAGATATTAAATGTATGTCAAATATACTTTTTTTCTTCATTTTTAGTTACAAAATGGGCGCAAAAATGATAATATCACCAAAAATAAATATAATACAATTCATAGATTTGTACTACATGTACAATGACAAAATTGACATTGATAATGAGACGCTTTAACCATATTTACATTAACAGATTAGAAGGAATGTATGTGTTTCTATGTCTAAAAATAAATATTTGGGCCAAATTAGAGTCATGTTGACAGTTCCCTTGAGCCATCGCATCCTTGACGGTCCTGGAACCGCCTTTGCTTTTCAATGTAGCACAGGGAAAACCGTTTGTAGTAATATTGATACGAATACAATAATCAAACAACATCAAATAAAATACCAATTAAAAGCATACAATAAAATTCTGTTCTTGTCCAATTGTAATCAAAACCTGGTCATAGTGTTATTAGTAAGCTGAAAAATAGTTCAAAGTGTGACACATTCAAACTATTTTTCTATGGCAAATATATTTTTCATTGCGAAAAGGGAAATTTAACAAATTTCGAATAAAATACTCACTTATATAACATGTATAAGGATCATTTCATGATCATGGTGTTTTTTCAAATCTCGCTATGTGTATACATACGTCTATCTAAACAATAAACTATGCAAAATGCCCATGTTGATGATTCTAAAAGAGAATCTCAAAGAGAAGATGCGTACTGAGATGAAAATGGTTTAACAATACCTCTTCATAACTTCATTATTGTCACGGCTTACAGTGAGCTGGCTATTGGCAATATGTTGATTTTATTGTGTAAACAAGAGGCCCAGGGGCCTTGACGCTTGTCAACACCATTGCAAAATATCAGCTACAGATGTGTCAGAGAATGTATATCTATGCTCTAAAATGCATTATCATGCATTATTATTAGGCTTATACCCAGTGGTATAGCATTTATATCCTATACATGATTGAAATTTATATTATATGCTTGATTCCCATCATACATTTAGCTGATTTTACACACATTTTGAAGTAGGGCCCACTGCACCTAATACGAATAATGCTTAACAAAGAATCATTTTACAGGACTACAGTGTTAAAGGTATGGTCAACTGTCAAAATTTGAATGCAATAGTGCCCCTGGGTAGGCCAAGGCCCTATTCGATAATAATACTAAATATGCGTTTCATATCCAAAGCCTCATTAAGAGCAAGTTCTCAAATCACAGCAAGTTCATATATACTTGAGCGACATCTATGAGTTTATAATTCAAAGCCCTTAGCCTTGGCCCCTACATGGTCGCTGGCTTGCTAACGAACTGACTGTATTACTGCGGGGATGTCGAAAATTTCTGACCCCAAGCTTGTATTGACACCCAGTATTTGACACAAAACATTTGTATGACTTTATACAATGTTGAACCAACGTCAAAGACGTTGGGCCGATGTTGTATAAATGTCATACAAATGTGTTGTGTTTGCTGGGCAGGAGGACTTTCTCTCAAACATTGTACATTTCTCCAATGTTGGTTCAATGTTGGGTCAGTGTCGCAGACGTTGGACTAACAGTAAAACAGCGTTTGGTGAGTGTCTCGTTAGAGTAGTATCGATAGTCTTATAATCAGGTTATAGCTACTCAGCTGAATGCAACCAACGTATAGGCCTACTGTATAGCCCCAGCAGTGACTGTACAGACCTTGCTGGAAGAGGGGTGAATTCTTAGCTATACTGTATAAATCGAAGGCCTATACACGTGACCTGCGCATGCTCATTTTGAAGTTGACTGGCGGTTTAATGTCTGGCCGGCGTCATAGACAGTGGCCCTGCATTAAAGCAGCACTCATGCCAGGGTCAAACTTGGGTCAAACAGAAAAAGTCCCCACTCCAATACTCAATAGATGGTTTTAACACTGATTCAGCAAGGCCTCGGTCTACAACTTCGGGAGCAGCGAGCCTTGTGTGGGAAGATGGATGTCTAGACAGCCAAACTGTACAGCCGCAGATTATAATCAGATAATACCTGAATGTACAAATCACACAGCGAACACGGGACAATTACCCAATGCAGGTTCAAAGCCGATCCACTGTCAACAACGCTGGTACAACATTGAGGCAGAGCCGCTCCGCCGTATCCCCCCCCCCCCCCCTCCCCCTAGCAAGCCGGGCACACCTTCAGCGCACCCGAGAGCACGCATCCTGCGACCTGGTCAAAGCCTACCCATTTTTTTAATAACAAGAACCCTGCGGTTTTGAACATCATTGAGAGTTATTTTTTGCATCAGACTGAAGTTGATATTTAAGCAATGGGCCATGTAAAATTAAAATCAAAACAAATATATATTTTCCGCCAATGACTATTTTTGATTTTAAAAAAAATTAGGCGCACAAGTGCGATGTGTTTTCTTTGTTAGTTCACATGGTCCTTGTCTATATCCCGTAAAATAATACAGTCAGCATGAGGTCATATGAGACCAATGAGATGGATAGGAGATGTTGACGAATCAAAGTTTGAGCACGCCTGTTAATCAGCCCTGTCGTTGAACTATCCATATGACAATGATTTGTGTCGGTAATACGCATATAATTCATGTAAGAAATATTATGATATTATATTCATAGGATAACTACCAAGCCTGAGTGCCTGAAATGGTTAAACATGTTCCAATAAACTATATTCCGACTTTCATTTATGGGGGGGGGGGGGGGGGTGATGGACATCAAAATAAGCTGATCAATACAAAAAAAGCCTTCTGTAAAAAGTTACGCTCGTAAACTCAACTCAATTTATACATGTACGTGACTCATCATATATTATAACCACTATTATGAAAAACGTCGTCCCCATGTCTGAGATATGCGGTTGGTCCATCAATCTGATCCACTGTCATAGCTATATTGTCTTCACGGATATCTCGAAAACCCCCTCGCCCCACGACCCTCAACTTTATTAAAAAAAAAATTATATAGTTTATTTATAAAATTCGGGAAACAATATCAGAGCAATATATATGTTTGCTCAGCTGGCAACATTTGCTGAACGTCTCGTGTATGGTTTAGGGAGAGGCACGATACGCAATATACGGGCACTTGATTAGGCCTATACACTGCCATATGAGTCCCACCACTGTCCTACAATAATGCTGGCCCAAAATTGTTCCAGTCCAATGATAGCTAAGCACAGCAAACACGAAGCATTGAACCGATGTTGAATTAACTTCTGTAACGCTGGCCCACCGCTTGCGATGCCGGTGCAAAAGCGTGTGACTGGATGAAGCTGAGAGGCATTCAATCCCATGCTTGGATTAAAGTTAGGCAAGCGTCGTAAACAGTGACCAACATTAAAATGTGTAGGCCTAGGGATCGATGGCCACCCAGTAAACAAGACACATTAAACCAACGTCGGATGAATGCTAGACCAGCGTAGCAGATGGTCGGCCAACATCACTTGATAGCCAGGTTAGCATCACAGTAGGCCTATACCCTGCAAACACGATTCGTTAATACAAAGCCGATTTATTGTTGGGCCGACGTCTAAGACAGCGGGCCAACATTAAATCGGCATTGGTTTATCGTGTTGTGCTGGCTGAGATAAGTTTCTCGAATGTTGTTATTATACAAAAGTTATAATTATATAAACAAACATTTTTTTTTATTTAAGTTGAGGGTCGAGGGTCGTGGGTCGAGGGTCGTGGGTCGAGGGGGTTGAGGGGATCAAGGAGGTTTTCGAGATACCCTGTCTTCACTGCTTATCGCGGACCGCAGCACAAAAATGTAAAAACTTTTGCAGTTCTAGTCTATGTACATGTGTACATCATATTGTCATATTAAGAAGCAAAAATAAAATCACCTATTTTTTATGATTTTAGCCTTTAGGTTTCACATACCACTTTGTTGTAGATGTTTTTTTAACACTGGGACAACGTTGTAGAGGTAGACCAGCATGAAACCAGCATTGAATAACACGTGTGTTTGTTGTATAAATAATCAACTCCACAGACCGTCTGCTGTGAAAACATTCCTCAGTTCCCAAATTATTAACACTATACAACAAGTTAATGGCCTACATTCGACCTGTAGGATGTGATGATTATCTACTTTCAGAAACACGCAGTCCGAGAGTAAATTATTGAATATATATATTTTTTAAAATACTTATTTGGTAATCGTATCAGCAATCAATCCATGTGGTTCGCATAAGCGTGGTACGCGACGACCAACTTGGGCATTGGTTGACAGCCAGCGTCATGTGTTCACTGAGAATGCGCGCGCATTTTCCAATGCCCGCGCCAACCCTGTGACTGTGGCATGTAGCAGCTATTATGACTGAAATACCCTAACAAAATATAATGGCGATGGTACTCAATCGGATATTCCGACGATTTAAGAGTCCAATATTTGGTTTAATAAAATTATTAGCAGCATTTCCTACATTTTGGAATCAGCAGCTCGTTTTCTGTCATAGGCATACTGCAATTAAACGTTGTTGGCATGTTTTGGGTCATTGAATGCTGAAACTTCCTACTCTTCTAACAACGCTGAGGGCGGGAGCCCTAGGGTAGTGGTTAGCACAGCTGCCTTTCACACCAGAGTTCGGGGTTCGGTTCCCGGTCTCGGCGGTTTGAAAGAAACAAAAATGTTTCTTCCCCATTCACGTGTGAAAGTCAGTATTGTGGGGAGCCTCCGTAACCGAGAGGTAGCGTGCTCAGCCTCAGACCGCCAGGGCTCGAATTTTGAGTCCTGTGTCTGGAGAACAGTGTCATCTCAATCATATCACATCCTCAGGAGGTTCTCCTGGCCCAGTTTAGCCTATATGTGCACAAATTTGGCCTAAAGCCCTATTCATTTCATTTCATTTTCTAACAACGCTGAATACTCCTGTGAAACTATTAAATCTCAATCATATCACATCTTCAGGAGGTTCTCCTGGCCCAGTTTAGCCTATATGTGCACAAATTTGGCCTAAAGCCCTATTCATTTCATTTCATTTTCTAACAACGCTGAATACTCCTGTGAAACTATTAAATCCATCGATAAACATCTCACAATTTAGGGATACCCTTAAACAAATTCCCTAGTTCCCAAGTTCCGGGAACTTCAATTTCGCAATTTTCAAGTTCCGGGAACTTCCAAGTTCCAAAATTCCGAAAAAAGTTAACAAAAAAATGTTTTCCCCTATTTCAACAAAAAACATTTTGGATACTGCCTTTCGCCTTTCCATACATTATAGTATTGCCAAGCTGCGCGCATAATTGGAATTAAATGTGCTTTTCTAGACTAGGCCACCTTTGTGCACATAGGCCTATGCCAGAGGAGGGTTCGAACCAGCGATCTCTGATTTCCAGGCTTTAACCACTGCATCAGAGACCACGCAGGGCGGGGGCCCTAGGGTAGTGGTTAGCACCGCTGCCTTTCACGCCAGAGTTCGGGGTTCGGTACCCGTCTCGGCGGTTTGAAAGAAACAAAAATGTTTGTTATTATTTTTTTGTTATTATTGTATGTGTTTGTTTTGTGTTTGTCTTATCTCTTATACACGTAGGTAATGGTACACATACTGTACTAAGAGCATGGAAATTTTCATATATTATAAGGTATAAATTACAATTTCACTTAGGAGATCACCTAGCTAATGGGACCACTTTTGCTAAGTCCCTTGGGTGGTACGTTTAGCGAGGTTCTACTGTAGTACAACATGCCGCTATAGGCATAGAAAATATATAATGATATAGGCCTCCAAATCACACCTCTCAGATGTAGTCTCAACGTTGGTCCTTAAAATATCAAGTACTGTCACATGTCATAATTTCTCACGGGTCGAGATGCTTGTTAATTGCCGGGAGGGGGGGGGGGGGTTGGGGGCGTTGCAAACAGCGTCGCGCGTGGAGGAAAGACCTCAATAGCGCTACAGGATACAAGATATCAGAAATAGATATCTATTACTGAGGATATTAAATAATATATCCCATCAAATACAACAAAGACCCAATACTAGTAATCGTTTAATAGTGTTGTTCTATCGTGTGCGACCACCACTAGAACATAATCAGGCTGGTTAAATATCATATTGTAATACTCTTCCTTTTAGATTTTGTATAATAAATTTGCTGTTCTATTGTAAATTTTAATTCATACCTGTAGGCTTATATATCTAATTTCACATCGTGAAATGTTTGCCAAGATTGCCTAAAAAAAAAATATAAATATGTGGAAAATTAACCTTAGTCTACAGCGCTTAAAATTAATAATGGGTACCAAACTGATTTTCCGACCAAAAACGATTTTTGTAAAATTTAAAGAGACCCCTTGGGATGAGACATTTTCAATATTGTCAATTTTGAAAATTTACCTTATATGAGGCTATAGAGCCTTCTCATCTGAACTAAAAATGCAAAAAAGTCAAAAAACAATTTTAAAGCACCGAAAAAGAGTAAAATAGTTATATTTCCAGGTCGTATATTGCCATGTAAACAAAACAAGTCAGCAATATACAGCACTTCACACCACATATTCCCACGTCTTGGCCGAGGAGATCAAAGCAATCGCCGCTAATTGGTGTCTGATTGGTGTCTTATAGTCAGGACATGAGGTGATACACCTGCAACACTGATTGTCTGCCCAACGCTGGGCCGATGGCATCACCATGTGGCCCATTGCTGTAGGAACATTTAATCGTCCTTCAGCATGTGTTTAGGTATACAAAAAGTTTGTTTGGGTTTTGAGCGGTTTCATAGAAATATTAATATTAAATATTTGTAAAAATCTAAAAACTCTGAAAAAAATAAAATCATGATCTGGGGGATACACTACTTCACTATATAACTCAAAACAAAATTGATGTCATCCCAAGGGGCTGCTTTAATAATGTTTATATATATTTTTTCAATTATTTTGGAATTTTTGAACTTGAAGTTCCCGGAACTTGAAATTCAGAACTTGAAGATCCCGGAACTTGGGAACTTCGAAACTTGTTTAAGGGTAGTCCCCACAATTTGACAGCGTGGTCTGTATTAATGGTCACATAGGCCTACACATGTACTGGCGGAACCATTTAGGTTAAACCGGCACTAAACGCACGCCAGGCGGTTCAATATTGATAAAGTGGCAGCGCTGATATAAATATTCTTTTACTGGGATATTTTGTCGGCTTGGAAATATAGATTTTTCTTTAAAAAACTCTAAAAAGACTTAAACTGGTAATGAGAGGGTGATCTGTGATTTAAAACCAATCTAAAACTAATCAGCTAATCAATGTTAGGCCTCTATATATCGCCAAAACAGACCTGTCTGTATACAGGTATATACGCTGGAAGGTTCACTATCCCAACGTTTTCTCCGCTGCAAAGGCAGTATTTACTTACTTGTAAAGTGAGCAGATACTGCATTTTTGTTCCACACGGCATTTTGTTATCACGTGGTTGCCAGCAGCGGACCCTATCAAGAATAGGACACTTCTGCGACGTTGGCCCAGCATTGAAACACTACTGGATCAATGTGAGTTGTTTATTGGTCTATTTCTCTAGCGATGTGATTGACCCAGATAACGTGTGCGTGATTGGGCAAGGAAGGCTATCTCGTCCATAGTTTGCCGAAGATGTAGGTCAGCCCCATTAAGAATTTTTTTAACCATGCTTGTGGCCGTGGTGTCAGATGCTATTGAGACCCATGGTTAGATTTTAAAAGGCAATATGTATCATTGCAAAATATTGTATCGATATATATTTGCTTTGGAAAGTAGAACATCTGCTAGCTTTCCCTAGTTTAAAACTCTCATTGTGGTGGTTTCTTAACATTATATTGGCCTAGTTTCATCCTAAGGTAGGCATTGTTCTCAGTAAAATCTACAGGCTATCTACAGGGTATAAATCAATGGCCCAACACACAGCTCAAAATTTCAAGACCTCTGTCGTAAAATTGACGACGAAAATCCTAATAATTCGGCAAATACAGATATTTATGCTTATTCAGAAACAACTTTTGGTTGGCATACTGTAGGCTATGGAATGCCAGAAAACTGAACCTATGCGTTTTGCCGTATTTGAGAAGATGTGAGTGATAGTCATTTGGGACACACATTATATGAACACAAAAAAACAATGCCCAGAATCCGTTTTGTGAACCATAATAAAGCATTATTGGAATAAGTTCCCATAATGTAAAAAGGTTGGCAAGTATAGGGTGCGACAAAACCCCATAATAACCCGGAATAACCTATAATAACCCTGAATAACCCATGATAATCCGGAATAACCCATAATAACCTCATAATAACTTACAATAACCCTATAGTCATTAAGAAATAGCCATGGAGAGCCCAGATAATAGCATAAATCAATGTTTGAGAGCAAATTCTCGCTGATATCAGGTATTTCAGCAGACAATGGCAAGATAGTGCACAAACTGAAATCCAGGAATAGTAGGGCCTACCCCCGAAAAACCTTTTTGACAAAAATACCTATAATAACCTTATATTAACCCTGTAATTGTTAACAATCGCCCAAAACAACATAAATAATTGAACATAACCAGGAGAATATCATGACAGGAAGAATGATTGCAAGCATGATCACAACTCGGTATTTTAACATGTTTAGCCAGTCACGCTATACGTAAGGTGTGAATTACATTGACACGTAGCCTTCTGAGGTGTATCCAGTCACATGTCTTGTTTTGTTCTTCTCAGATTACGTGTTGTCGCCAAATATATTCTGAGCAAATACAATGCTGTAATGAGTTATTATGGGGTTATTATAGGTTATTATGAGGTTATTATGGGTTATTCCGGGTTATTATGGGTTATTCCGGGTTATTATGGGGTTTTGTCGTACCGCAAGCAGGGATGCAAATTCACATACGCCACGGGCGACAAGAATTATGTAAGGGCGATTGTAAATCAGCATGTCACTAGCCCTGCTGGCGACTGATTCCCTGTGCGATCCGCAGATCATGTGTATGTGGCTCTTTTACGCGTAACTGCAGAGCGCCGCACAGCATGTACAGGTGTTGTCGTTGGGGCGCGCTATAGACAGAGAGTTGTTTTAGCTCACACGTGGTTGTGTGCATCAGAGACCTTTACGCTTGAGGAGCACAGAAGCGCACATAATTGAAGATTTGGTACACTAAAAAGTGAGCAACTGAATCAAGTTTGATGCCGACACACGTGGACATAAAAATCATGTTCACCAAGTTGTTAAACAAACTACTGACCAGTATAGGCCTACGGCCTGGTCAATCAGCGGTGCGTGTGCGCGTGTATTGCATACATGTGGCCCGATCTGCGGTAGCCATGACAGCCCACAGCGTCACTTATTGCTTCGTTGTTCCCAACATTTGTTTCACCCGATATTTCACAGTTCAAAATGGCGCTGATCAAGAAGATCATTTATCTAGTTTGCTGACATACATGCATGCTGACAACATTTCATTGTGGGTGAATAGATGCAGTCTTGAATTATTGCTGATTCTAAAAGACTCATGCATTATTGGCCTGATAAATCAAGCATTAATCTTAGGCTACATAAAAACGTCTGCAAAAAAGTCCTTGCAATTTTTTGTGAATACAAGCTGTGGCTAATACTCCAGTTTCAGTCACACATAGGGCCGCCGCTGGCACATGTATGTCGGCGCAGAAACGATGTGAGTAACTGGGCATAGGGGTGTTAAGATTTAAGAAGGTCTAACCATGCTAATAGGCCTAACACAAACTAAATTACACCCCCAGGAAAGGCCTAAAATACACCTGAGATAACCTTTTTATCCCAGTTATTTTATGCCTTGCTGTGTCATGATGCCATAGGCCTAGAGGCTAGAGCTCCATAGACTTCCCTACTTCTTTGTTGATAGGTCTACATATCAAGTTCAGTTACCTTGAATAGCTCCTATACACGATATGAAAGAAGATATATATTTTTTTTTTCAAGTACGCTTATTTGACATCATTTTTATGTTTAAAATGACTGACTTTATTATATTTGCAGAACAGTTTACGTTTTTTTAAGCAACATGGCCCCCTTCTTTCTCCAAGTTGGAATGAACACTCGTGAACCAATGTCAGATTAAATTAATTGTCTGTACATGTAATAACTATGAGTAGCCAATTAAATCTAAATGAATTATGGAAGGTGGGGTGGCCACCAGCTAAGAAAATAAAGAAAACTAGAGAAGAAATGCTGGTTCAATAACGTAACTTTATATGAAGATAAACTAAAGTCTGACAGAGACATTTTCAGGTGGGGTGGCTGGACATTTTCACTGGCCCATTTACTCTGACGTCACTAGAGCTTGAACAGCTGCAGATTTGCTAATTAAAGCTAAAATGCCATGCTGGTTCAATAACGTAACTTTATATGAAGATAAACTAAAGTCTGACAGAGACATTTTCAGGTGGGGTGGCTGGACATTTTCACTGGCCCATTTACTCTGACGTCACTAGAGCTTGAACAGCTGCAGATTTGCTAATTAAAGCTAAAATGCCCACCTGGTGCTCAGACGAAGCCTGAGGAAGATGGGTCAGAAGGGGAAAAAATCATTAAACAGTGATTCAGCCATATCGCCCATAGTCCGGCAATTTTTTTCATAAAAACATTAAACTATACCACGATTCACATTCACTGTGGTGGATGAATTTCGCCGATTACTCCGTCAATTCTCAATCAATTTTCATTAAATTTTACACACACTATTTTCCATTCATGTCGTGACTACCCTGAAAATTTCGCGGTGTTTTGATAAGTATTTTAAAAGTTAGACCATTTGACATGTAGTAAATAAATAAAAATGTTGCCCTCTATAAAGCCATTAGCTTCGTCTGAGAATTTTATTACATGTCAAATGGTCTAACTTCTACAATACTTATCAAAACTTCGCAAAATTTTCAGGGTAGTTACGACATGAATGGAAAATAGTGTGTGTGAAATTTCATGAAATTTGGTTGAGAATTGACTGAGAAATCCGCGAAATTCAATAATCCTGGTTGATGAATTTAATGTGAATCTGACTATAGTAAGGGCGATTAAAAAATCATAAGGGCTAGTGGATTTTTAGTTCCACTAGCCCGGCTGGCTAGTGGATAAAAATGACGATTTTTTTCCCTGCGCAAGTATGGGCCCTATCGTCTATTCTATCTTTTTGACCCCTCGTCACTCGTGTCTTTTGAATTTTCAGTAATAATGCCAGCCCAGACCTGCCACCTGGTACTTCCTGTGGTATATAGTCAAATATTTCTTTTAGCATGTAACGTTAGGCAGTTACGAAAAAAGGCTCAGCATAATTTTATTGGACAATTTTCAAATTTATTGAATCTACCTAGTCCTAGATCTACCCACGACCCGGTATAAGCCGAAACGTGTTGAGCGATAATGAATGACGCATGCCATTGACGGGACTCCATCATCCATGCCCATGGCAATGAAGTTGATCAATCGGGACTCATGGGACATGGGTTCTAAGAGATACATTGATCCTAGTCCAAGCTGGGGACTCTTGCGCTATGCAGAGTGGATCAGCCTGATCTACATTGATCCTTGCCGGGAGTTAGAGAGCGATTGACAAATTTGTAAGGCCCGGGCAGCCCCACTTGAGGGCTAGCTATCCCAAACAAACAAACAAGCAAAAAAACACGGGAGACGGGAGTGGCAACGTTCACAATCTCTTTCTAGCTCAATTATTTATCTTCGCCATTAATGGAATGTTGTGTGAAATGGATTAAAGTAGAAATAAAAGTGCATTTTTTATAATGACAGATTAGTCTTACCAAGAAAAAGTCAAATTTTATCAACAATAAAACTAGGTCAAAAATGTGTACAAATTGTGCACAAATTGTAACACAGCGTCTACGAATTATCGGAAAGAATTATAAGTTTGACAAAAAAACAGAATTATGTGTCAAAAGTAATCAATATCACTGGTCATTTTCGTGCTATACTCGCCGTCAAATTAAAAATGATCAACCAGGATCGCATGATTTTCGGCGATTTCTCCGTCAATTTTGAACCGATTTCCTTGAAATTTTGCAGAGGCCATTTTCTATTAAAATCCTAACAGGGGTGAAAATTTCGCAAAATAATATTTTATATTTCAAAAGTTAGACCATTTGCCATGTAATAAAATTCTAAAATTAGTTTAATGGGGTTAAAGAGGAACGTCATAATTTCAATTCATTACACGTCAAGTGGTCTAACTTTTGAAATACGCTATATAATTTTTCGAAATTTTCAGGGTTGTTAGGATTTGAATAGAAAATGGCCTTTGTAAAATTTGAAGAAAATCGGTTCAGAATTGACGGAGAAATCGCCGAAAATCATGCGATCATGGTTAATTTTAAGGCGAGTATAAATTGTCACCAGATCTGATAATTTTGTTATTTAAAGCAGTGATGTCGTCGTAAACAAGCGAATATGCATGTGTGGTTGCTCAGTATCATTCTAGTGGTCCACCAGTGGCTAAACACCGGTCTCACACAGGCAACAATAGGAGGGTGCCCAGCTAACACAAAACGTTTTAAAACATTTTAAAAAGGTTTCAAAAAGGTTTTAGCCATAACGTTTTGCAAAAACATGTTTAAAACGTTATTAAAATATTTTACTGAAATGCTGAAAAGGGTTCAAAAAGGTTTTACTCATAACATTTTGCAAAAACATGTTTAAAACGTTATTAAAACATTTTACTGAAATGTTAAAAATGTTTCAAAATTGTTTTTGTAATATTTTGACACTATGTTTTATAAAAATGTTTCAAAAATATTTTAAAAATATTTTGACACTAAGGTTTTATGAAAATGTTTTAAAAATGTTTTAAAAATATTTTAAAAATATTTTGACACTAAGTTTTATGAAAATGTTTCAAAAATGTTTTAAAAATATTTTGACACTAAGGTTTTATGAAAATGTTTTAAAAATGTTTTAAAAATATTTTGACACTAAGTTTTTATGGAAATGTTTTAAAAATGTTTTAGAAATATTATTGCCAAATGTTATGGACAAACATTTCAAAAACATCATGGGGATATTTTTAATGGTTCCTTGGTATTACAATATATATCAATACAAATCCGTCGAATCAGCAGATTTTGTTAACATTTCCGAATCATTTATTACAAATTATTTTATTTGGAAAGCCAACAGTCGTTTTGTCAACGTCAGCCCACCGTCAGCTAGACGTCTATCCTCCGTGTATTTGCCGACATTGGGCCAACGTTGGCTCAAGGTAAAAAAACCAACAGTGTTTTTTTCCCATGTATATACCGACATGATTGTCCTAGTTTTATATTTCTCTCACAAAATTAACATTATAATGGGCACAAAATTTACGGAATTATCCAATATTGTTATATCTTTTTAACAAAATCTTGCTACATTGTAATCCAGAGCTGAGGACAATGCAAAAAACATTCAGCAATATTGAATTTTATGCAGCTGACAACTTTCATAGTTGGAGTGCGCCCCCACCCACCCAAAAAAACGTGCTATGTATAGGCCAGCGCGCATGCGCTGTAATTAAAGTACTGTAGTGAAGTCATGGAATCCATACATTTCTGATTCAATTCGAGTTTTGTACGATTTTCAGACCACGAAAAAGCACAAAATCTGGCCTTGGCTATGAAATCTAGAAATCCTGTCAGGCCTGGCCTACTATGAGGTAGGCGCCGGCGATCTGGATCAGCCATCAGGCCATTGCATTGTCCAAGCTTGACATCCTTTTTGTAATTCCTCTAGACCTATCAAGCACTGTTCAGTCAAGATAAGTAAGTATAAAGTTTCAGGGGCGGATCCAGGTGAAAAAGGAGGGGGCGCAGGTGGCTCGGGGGGCGGGCGAGTTTTTAGGCATATTTAGGCCAAATTAGGGGACTTTTTAAAGAATTTGGTGCAAAAACGGGTGGGCGTGCGCCCCCCCCCCTCTGGATCCGCGCCTGAGTTTGCAGCATTTTTCTGTGTAATTCTTAGCATGCGTTGTTTGTTTAACTCACATTGAACAAAAGTATAACTTTGAATGGATTTAACGTTTTTAAAACGTTTTTAAAATGTTTTGTATTAGCTGGGTTAAATACGTTTTTAAAACATTTTATGGAAACGTTTCAAAAACGTTTTTAAAACATTTTATAGAAATATTTTAAAACGTTTTATAGAAATATTTTTAAAACGTTTTTAAAACGTTTTATGGAAATATTTTTAAAACGTTTTTAAAATGTTTTAAAACGTTTTGTAGAAATGTTTCAAAGACGTTTTTAAAACGTTTTGCAAACATTTTATAATAATGTTTTCAAAATATGTTAAAAACTCCACAAAATAACATTTTCGTGATATTCTCTAGAAACGTTTCGGTGATGTTTCCCGAAATGTTTCTAAAACATCATTAAAACATGATTGTGTTAGCTGGGTGTGCCGGCATATCGCCCCCCCCTAACACAGAACATTCAGATAACCTTTCCCTCAAGGTTCGTTATGGGTTTGTTAACTGGTAATCTTATGCGAACGTTCTAAGAATATTCGTTCTCCACATAACCCTAGGCGAATGTTCAACGAACGTTTTGAGTAATCATTCCCTCAAGGTAAGCTATGGGTTTGTGAACTGGTAATTTTATGTGGACGTTCTAGGGAAATTCTCTCCCCACATAACCCTAGGCGAATGTTCGACGAACCTTCCGAGTTTTTATGGTACAACTGAGGTCAATTAAACCCTGAGCATGCCAATCAATCAACTGGTAATCTTATGCGGGCCCGGGCGATAATAAAGGAATGCCAGACGCCCTGGCCCTTTTCCAACTCTCCCCCCCTTACCAACTCGCCCCCCTTGCCCAGGCTTGGGCTTACCAACCGGACCCCCGAGGGGGGTAAACTTAATGAATTTTTTTTACATTTTTATCAGTAGACTAACGTCAGGCCTAGAGTAGACAGAGTCACAGACTCTGTCTCTAGACCTAGGCTATTCAACATTGTAAGCCGGTCCCGCCCCAGGAGTGCCAGACAGGTGCCCCGTCTAGACCTGGGCCTAGTCCTAAAATACAGACAGTCTACACTGTCCACACTACACTACAGTCTGTCCGACGGTGGGGGGATGGTCCAAAATGGAAGTTAGCTTTCCGGTATCCAGTCAGTCAATTCTTCAACGATTTTCATGAAATTTTGCATACCTTATTTTCTAGTCATTTGGCATCGCTCCTGAAAATTTCGTAATAAAAATATTGGATAGTTCAAAAGTTAGACCATTTGACATGTAGGCCTAGTAAATGTCTATTTATGACGCTCCTCTATAACATGTATAAACCCAGTAATTTCATTCGGGTTTATTCTCAGAATTCATGTACATGTCAAATGGTCTAACTTTTGAAACTGTTGCCAAATTACTAGATAATAATGATGGCGAAATTTCGTGACAATCGCTTGAGAATTGACTGACTGGATACCAAAAAGCTAACTTTCATTTTGGACCATCCTCCACCCTCAGATAGACTATAGTCTCTAACCTCTTCAGATTTAATTATTTTCGGGTGTGGGGGGGGGGGAGGGGGGGGGGCAGGTGGGTCAAGCAAATCATAAAATGTCAAATATAGTCTAGACCATATTTATTAGATCGAATTTACTTATATTAGATCTATTTAATTTTTTTTTCAAAACATCTTCGGACTTAGTCTAGTCTAGATCTATTTATTTAGACTTTTTTTAATTTTAATTTTTTTTTTGAAAAAGGTGGCCGCCTAAGTAATATTTGAAAAATAAGAATATTGATTCTAATTACAGGGGTAATAACTTTAACTTGATAATCATGATGAGTATTTTTCATACAACAACATGAAAGCTTCATTGATCATTTTTCTCAGACTCAGGTCACATAGCTCTGCTGAGTGCTCACGTACAAAATACAACAAATCGTTTCATTTTTCCTGTTTCTTTTTATTTTGATGGATATTTTAATGGGTAATAATACTCCTCAGATTTTCTATCAATGAGTTTTTTTTGTTTTTACATGCGTATTTTACGCATATACGCATGTTATCTGGAGCACTGATCTTAGGTATATTATTCTATTCGTTTGACCAATCTGCCCTCCACCCCATTCGAAAACAATTCAATCTGAAAAGACTACTGAAATTTTTATTTTGTAAATATTTGCCTTCACTCCCACTGCTTATTTTTTCAATTTTTTGTGACCGGTCACCAGCCCCCCCCCCCCCCCCCACCCAACTGAAAACAATGGAATCCCAAGAGGTTATTGAGAAAAATAAATTGTAGAAAGTTGCCTTCACCCCCCCCTCTTATTATTTTAATTTTGTTGTGATCCCCGCCACTCGACCCCCTTCTTTTTTTCAAATTTGTTTTGACTCCCTGTCTGCCCCCCCTTTGGAAAAAAAATCAAATGTCCCTCCCCGCCTGTAAAGAAAAGAAATCCAGAGAGGCTACTACGTTAAATGGAAAAAAAAACTTGAAATAAATATTTGTTAACCCCCCATGTGCCTCCCTGACTGAATTTTTTTAATCGACCTTCATTAGGCCAGCCTTAAAAATATGTTTGTTTCGGATATCACATCAGCTAAAAAAGTCATGCGGAATTTAACCCTTACACTGCTATGTGCGACTATAGTCGCCCAAAATAAACAAAGCGCTGTTGCCGAGTAAATTCTTCTAAAAAAATGATTTTTTTTTTACTTTTGTTTTGTGGTGTCTTTCTGTTTGTTTGTAATATAATGGCTTTTAATATCAGTTGTTCATCAGATGTTTGTGCCAGATATTACTTAGTAGGAAACCACACATGCTGCAAATTTTATGCAGCAGCTGCAAATTTTATGCAGCAGTGTAAGGGTTAAAAACAATCCTGTCAGGCCATTAAAAAATGTTTGTTTCGGATTTCGCAGTGGTTACTAACATCATGAGGGAGGGATGGTGATTTTTTTATCGCTTGCCAGACCAAAAAGTAACCAATAACATTATGTAACACTGTTTAAAACCCCCATTTTCAAAATTTCATTAGGACTGCTTGAAGAATTTGGGTTTTAGACGAAACCCAATCACTGCATTTTAACTGACTGACCGAATATTTTCGGAAAATGACTCCCAAAAAAGATTCTGAGATGAAAAAAATATTGAGATGTGCAGGTGAAAGGCTATAAGTAGTCAGTTCTAGAGTGCATGTTTTTCTTGTCCTTACCACCCCAAATTTATTTTACTGGCTCGTTGCACGAAAAGTGGTCAAATTGGTTAGCATCACACCAAAAAAAAAAGTTCTTCCAAAATCCATCAAAATTTCAGAGATGAAGGGCCAATGTGTATATTTTATGGGATTACATTTAAAAAAATATTTATCACAGCAGAAGAATTTGAAATAATGTTATCATAATGACTGATGGTAGGAGGGGGCCGGACGTGACACAATTGCACTTACAACATACAAACAAATGTCTTTTAGTTTCCCCAGACCAATTGCAAACAATTTTTTTCCTCAACAGGCAAAATTTCAATAAAGAAAAAATCACACTCTCATTACTGAACATAATTATGCTGCCACAGTACTTAATGGTGTCAATGACATATCAAATTGGCAGCAAATTATGCAATTATTCAAAGAATCATTATATTCAAGAGAAACAATATTATGAACATGTGTTATTAACATGAATAATCAGAGGACCTTACAATAAATATGTTTCACTAGATGATATTCAATAAAATAAGAAATCTAGACGAAAAAAACAATATACAGACTTCTGATCTCCTGTTGGCCATTTTGGATTTAATATTCTAAATTTTTGTTATGGGCTAGCATTGTGTAACCGTTTATTTAATACTGATCTTCTAACTATTTTATAATTATTTAATACTGATAATCTAATTAGCATTCAAGGTTTCCAATGCATTAGCAAAATTAAAAAAATGGGACTCTCGGACAGTCAGGCATTTTGAATTTTACATCTCTGAAACTTGACATGTATTAATTGTCCTCATAAATATTATTCTAGTGTGATATATATCATTCTATATTTTCAAGATAATAAGCAAAACCAAATAAGAATGCAGGCCATATGCAATATAAAGCACAGAAATGCATACCGTTGTAACTGAAAATAGAGCTGCATACAAGTTACATGTATATTACCATGATTTATTTTATCCACAAAATATTATTTCTAAGAGGCAGTATCAAGGAGAAACAAACAATGACATATTACAAAAGTGAAAGGTGGTTATGAAGAGAGTCACATAAACACTATATGCATGTCCACCTTAATAATGTTAAGGTAGACTGTATCAAGGAGGATCAAACACTTATCTGATATATATTATGATTGTAAGAGGTGGCAATAAATATCATCAGAAATAAACCATATTCATAACCATATCTCATGTACTTGTCCGATTGTCTTCAAATTTTACACACAACACCTCTAGGGGGTCTAGTTGTGCCTTTTTGGGTTTTTAAAACTTTGACCTACTTTTGGTTCTGTACTATGACCTATTTAGACGTTTTGACACACACTCCGTTTCCGGAGCAGATCTCGAAAACTACTGGGCCGATTATAGTCATATTGCACATACATGATCTCTAAGGTCCCTAGTTGTGCCTTTTTAGGTTTTTGGACCTTGAAGTTGACCCAGCACTTTGACCTAGTTTATAACATCGGTAAATCCGACTGAAAAAAATTGCGGAATATCATGCACACCGCTCAAGATAGCTAACACCATTACTATAAAACAAATTGTGAGGTTTCAGGAGAGGGTGAATCTTTAAAAATTTTGACTCGATAAAATTCAAAATGGCCGCCTATCAGCCATTATTTACCTCGACATGCCTGATATCTAGTAGACCGTGATAGATAACTAGACCATTACAATAAAACAAAAGGGGCTATTCAACAATTACGTAGCGTTTTTTTGAGAGATTTTTAACCCCCCCCCCCTTCGTAACGCTTTTTAACGTTGCGTTGACTACGGTCCGTAACGCATCGCTTAACCCCCCTCGCCCCTCTAGGCGTTACGTAATTGTTGAACGGCCCCAAATGTGACGTTTCAGGAGAGGATGCATCTTGAAAAATGTTCACTTGATTAATTTTAATATGGCTGCCTATCGGCCATCATATTCACTTTCACATGGCCGATATTTGGTAAATCGTGCTAGATGGCTAGACCATTACTATAAAACAAAACGTGAGATTTCAGGACAGAATACATCTTCAAAAATTTCGACTCGATCAAATTCAAAATGGCCGCCTATCGGCCATTATTCACTTTCACATGGAGGCTCAGTCTATAAAACAAAATGTGACGTTTCGTGAGAGGATGCATTTTGAACAATTTTGACTCGATCAAATTCAAAATGGCCGTCTATTGGCCATTATTACTATATTATTACTATAAAACAAAATGTGAGGTTTGTGAGAGGATGCACCCTGAAATTTTTTAACTAGATCAAATTCAAAATGCCCGTCAATCAGCCTATATTTACCATTACTAGGACCATTACTAGGATATTGATTAAGATCATTAATTTTAATGGAGGTTTGCCTCTCTGACTGACTTTCCAGTTCTTATCTTGCTCTTAGACTGAGCCTCCTAGACTGAGCCTCTTAGACCTAGTTGTCTTGCGTCTTAATTTTTCACCTAGCCTAGGACTACATTAATAACACCACACAAAATCACTTCAATCAAATTTTACTTCGGAGCAGAAGCTCCTGGACTTATGTAGTCTTGTTTCTTTGTAGCTGTGGATTGCAGTATTACAATTGAACAGTACACACCACATATAAAAAAAGCTTCATTGTGTTTTATGTTTTTGTTCTCTAAAGGCATGCGAAGAAACTTATAAGAAACTAAAGACAAGGGACATGAATGAGGAGCTAATCGAATTCTTTCGATATGCACCCCACAGACCTGGGGGCTCCAAGTACAAGGTAAATTACCGCTTGTGCTCTGTGTGCACTTCTGAAGATGAAAAAGCGCCTTTCTACATCATCCATGTATATGCATCTATCTTAACTAGCGCTTGACAAACTGTCATAACTATGTTACATTTTTTTGTTGACATATTTATTAAAAAACAATTCAAGGGCTATACATTTCTGACAAAATAGTACATGTTTATATGCAAACATTTATATATATGTAGTTAATGGTTTAAAATGTAATACCCAATTTAATGGTGTTAAATTTTGTGTAATACAGTGTAACCTGTTATGAGCAGCCACTCTTATTAGAAGGCAGTTTGCATACAAATGAACATCTTATGAACAGCCACAGTGTGTTATAAGGCCACTTGTCCTGTGTCACAAGGGTGGCTGCTCATAGCAGGTTCTACTGTGGTTCGTATTTTTATATTTTCCCTGCAACTCAGTATTTTATCTCAATTAGTGTAGGGTAGCACATTTGTATCTCAATTCCATTAGCCTAGTGCCAAATTCAACTATCCATTTCTCAGGAACCCCCACTATAGCCCTTAATATATTCCACTAACTACAGGCTACATGATTTTTTACAGGAGTTTCTATGAGCCCCCCATGCATGATCTTCTTTTCAAAATAATCTGATTAGCATTTAAACAAAATCTAATCATGTTACAATATGCTACTGCCTTTTTGCAAAACTCACTTTTGTGATTTTCATTGCAGAAAAAGAAATAAGGCAATGACACGAGAGGGAATCAGACAGAGGAATTTGTATAACATGTACAAGAAATGTTTATAATAAAAAAATAATCATATTCATTACTAGTTTTTTCTTTCCGAAAAAAATATTGAAAAATACCTAACGTTCCCATAGCCTAACAAAACACCACAAGAGAACGTTCCCATAATATTTCCAAAGAACACTTATAGAACGGTACTAGGAACGTTCTCTTAATGATCTCCTAACGTTCGCAGAATGTTGAGAGAACGTTCCCTTGATGTTCCATTAAAGTTTTTTCCTAACGTCCACACCTAACGTACTGAGAACGTTCTCCTAACGTTCGCAAAATGTTGAGAGAACGTTTCCTTTATGTTCCATTAAAGTTTTCTCCTAACGTTTATGCCTAACGTACTGGGAACGTTCTCCTAACGTTCGCAGAATGTTGAGAGAACGTTCCCTTTATGTTCCATTTAGTTTTTTCCTAACGTTCACACCTAACGTTCATATGACCTAACAAAAACTCCACAAATGAACGTTCTCATAACATTCCCAGAGAACGTTCATATAACCTCACGGGGAATGTTCTCCTAACGTTCTTAGATTGTTAAATTGTTAGCTGGGGCCATGCATAGCCTACTCCATAGGCCTATGCCACTGATGGACGACAAGTGGTCCACCACCGGCAAACAATGTTGCTAGTGGACCACCAGCTAATTGGTACTGACGGGCAGCGGGACCGGTCGACAATGTTGACCACCGGTGGCCCACCATTATGCTGCTGTCTGTGAGAGGGCACCACCACAAAATCATTAAAGGAAGAATAATACCCTGAACATAAAAAAACATCAGTCTCAGCCTTCCCAAAAACATTAGACCAATAGAAAGGCTAGCTGTATGTATAGGCCTACTACATATAGTTGTGTCATGTAATAGGCCCTCTTAATGATAATTATGTGGTTCTAGTTCATTATCTTTTAAACATTCAACTTTGTGTAACGAGTAGGGTGTGTCAGCTTAATGTGCTGCTTTAGCTGGCGCGGTCGCTGGTCCCAGCCCCCGTGTCCCAGCCTTGCTGACAAGCTGCTAATTATTGAATTTCACTAGAGACACCAGTTCGATGTTTGCCTGCCAACATCGGACTGCTGATAGTGGTCTACAATCAATTTGAGACGTTGTGTGCACCAATTTTTTATTATATTTCAGGATCATGTTTAGAAAATATAAGCAATTCATAATTCGAATCCCATCGATATAAACAACACCAAGCTCCCTCTTTGGAAACTAAGTGTCTGACAGACACCCCATCTAGTGTTGCCTATAGGCACACGACACGGCCTACTTCTACCCGTTTTCGTATCACTTTATTATCTGTAAATGTTAATGTTGTGTTGATGCGTAACACACTATACCAATGTCTCGCGCTTAACTTAATTAATAGTTGTAATTGTGACGTGTTTAGTGGAAAAGCCATGTGTGGTCGTGCGCGTTTGTGTTTGGTCTGTGCCCCTATCTGGCACGTGTCCGCCCTGTGTCGGCGGTTGATTTTCAGGCCACTACTGCCATGCAGTTCCTGCTGAGCCTTCACAGGGAACAACCATATGTCCCTGATTGCTCTCCTCATGAGGTGTTGGACAGCATATAACGGGCTTAGCTCCCAACATTATGAGTTGACATTTAATAAGATTGCCTAATGGCACTATTTCTTCAGTTCCGAAAGTTCGAAGTACAGTAGAACCTCGCTGAGCGGACCACCTAATGGACTTGAGTGGTCCTATTAGTGGTCCCATTAGCGAGGTGGTCCCCTAAGTTAAATTGTACATTATACGTTATAATATATCAAAATTTTCAAGCACTAAATACAGTATGTGTACCATTATAACTAAGTGTATAAGATATAAAACAAACACAAAACAAACACATACAATTCTAAATATCTTTATTCAATTAGCACTACAAATAATCAATAAAATAAAAACATTTATGTTATATTCATTGAAGTTTGCCACAGTTTGTATGCTGCCTCTTACAGCACCAACACGCAAACTATCTTGAGAAGTCATCAACTTTTCAACGGTATCATATAGCCTTTTTTCACAACAGAACTCGCTAATAGAATCTATCCATTCTGGAGCATCTAACAATGTTTTAGGCGTAGAAGACAGATCTCGTTGGTCATCCTATTCTTCATCTAATCTGGTAATTGTCGCTGACTGGGAGTGCGACTTGCATCCATGAGATTTTTTTTCTTTGAGCGTGAGCTTATTACATCTAGCTTTTGCCATATTGATGCACAACGTTGAATGACTTATTAAATTCAGATCCTCTTTTTATATCTTGTAAGCTGTAAAAAAAAAACATTAAAAATACAATACCAGAAGCGATCATCAAATGAAGGCGAACATTTGTGCTTGTAAAAAAAGTTGTGTTTACCGGTGATTATTGACGCTTCTGTGATGTCGCTAAACAAGCTAAATGTGACTGGGAGTAGCTCAACACTGTACTATGACGTGTCATGTTGACCCAATGCTGGCGTATAACATGATAAATCACATGCGTAATTGCCGTCTCTAAGTTACGAATACAAATCAGTTTATTTGTCAGGTCATGTACAGATCAGTTATACAGAATAAAAATGGATTATTGCAACCCCGAGAGTGCACAAAAAATGTATAACTCTGATATGTTGAGCTCTGAGGTTAAAATTCCCAGTGGAAGAGACAACAGTGTTGTTACTTCCAATTAATCACGATAATGATATTATAAAAAAAAAATCATATTATGAGATAACCACACCTCATTCACCTCACAGCGGACTCAAACATCAGTAAAAGTGACTGTTTTTATCATGTCACTACCTCAAAAAGATACTTGCGATCAAAAACACGCATATGGCCCAGTCTGTCACACTTAACCCAATGATTAAAACACAGAACATCTACACTTTGGGTCAATAACCGCCACTGATGAGTAATTTCTGATTTTACCAGATCTCTTTCTATCATGGATCCATTTCGAGGTGACCACACCTTACACCGTACCCAAACACCAGTGAGAAATGTTGATTTTTTTTAATCGCAAAAAGATATTTGCGATAAGAAACAATGCAATTAATGGCCCAATCTGTCCTATTTCAATGAGTAAGTGATTTTTTGATCAGATATGTTCTATATGGACCCATTACGAGATAACCAAACCTCACTCCCCTCACAGCGGACCCAAATACCAGTGATTTTTTTGTCTTACATGTCACTACCTCAGAAAGATACTTGCGATCAAAAACACGCAGTATGGCCCAATCTGTCCCGTTTAGTCCAAAGATTAAAACACAGAAAATCGCAAAATTCGAGACCACACATTCAAATATCGACTCAGATGTGATACTGATTCAAATTCTGAGACGTGGCAATGCTAAAAACAAAACTCTACACTTTGGGTCAGTACCCGCAGCTGGGCAGATTCTGTCCCTTTTTGATGAGTAATTTACAATTTGACCAGATTCAGTTCCAATGCTAATAAAAATGCTAATATAGTCGTACTTGGTAAATGATTTAGATAGAGATGACAAACCGTCACCTTCAGACTGAAAGTGTTATTTGCCAGTTTTCAAAGTGGCAGATAGCCCTTTGAATCCAAAGTAGACGAAACAGTTTTTAAGTGCGCTTACACTGTGCGCTTATCTCTCTTCGCGTATCCGCAATAACAACAGCAACAAAAAACGTAAACAGGTTTTTATCAACAGTATACAGTTTATTAAAAGTGGCAAAGAAAGCGTCAGCCCATCTGCAAGTTATTCCAAGCAATAGCAGAACCTGCAACAAGTCACAAAAATACATTTTTATTAAATACAGATTTTTTAAATAACCAAGGTGGTCTGCCATTGGGAATAATTATGTAAGATGACACTTTCCTTACATGCTATTTGCATCATTTAATAAATTAATCTCCACAGCCATTGTTATTAAATAGTGAAATTATTATACATATATATAATTAATTTATAGAGAAAATAAAACTAACAAGAGCACACTCGACAATAGCCCGCCGTCATTATTGAACTTGAAGTCATTATTGTTGCCACAAGGTCAAATTATTGACGTAAAATGCGAAAAATGACAATAAATCTGCCATGTTGAATTTTTTTCCAGCTATTATTGAACTTGTCCGAGAACTGGTTATTAGTAACATGCATAACAGATTTGAAGATGATACATGAAAAACTTTTCAAGTTATCGCACCCACAAAGTCAAATTATTGACGTATAATGTGTAAAATCACAATAAATCGGCCATTTTGAATTTTTTCTCAGCCATTATTGAACTTGTCAAAGAACTACTTATTAGTAACATGCATAACAAATTTGAAGAGGATATGTGAAAAACTTTTCAAGTTATCGCGCCCACAAGGTCAAATTATTGACGTAAAATGAGAAAAATCACAATAAATCGGCCATTTTTTTTTTTTTCAGCCATTATTGAACTTGTCCAAGAACTACTTATAAGTAACATACATAACAAATTTGAAGAGAATATGTGAAAAACTTTTCAAGTTATCGCGCCCACAGGGTCAAATTATTGACGTAAAATGAGAAAAATCGCAATAAATCGGCCATTTTTTTTTTTTCGGCCATTATTGAACTTCTCCAAGAACTACTTATTAGTAATATGCATAACCAATTTGAAGAGGATATGTGAAAAACTTTTCAAGTTTTCGCGCCCACAAGGTCAAATTATTGACGTAAAATGTGAAAAATCGCAATAAATCGGCCATTTTTTTTTTTTTGGCCATTATTGAACTTGTCCAAGAAATACTTATTAGTAACATGCATAACCAATTTGAAGAGGATATGTGAAAAACTTTTCAACTTATCGCGCCCACAAGGTCAAATTATTGACGTAAAATGTGAAAAATCGCAATAAATCGGCTATTTTTTTTTTTTTTTCGGCCATTATTTAACTTGTCCGAGAACTGGTCATTAGTAACATGCATAACAAATTTGAAAAGGATATGTGAAAAACTTTTCAAGTTATCGCGCCCACAAGGTCAAATTATTGACGTAAAATGTGAAAAATCGCAATAAATCGGCCATTTTTTTTTTTTTTCGGCCATTATTGAACTTGTCCGAGAACTGGTCATCAGTAACATGCATAACAAATTTGAAAAGGATACGTGAAAAACTTTTCAAGTTATCGCGCCCACAAGGTCAAATTATTGACGTAAAAGGTGAAAAATCGCAATAAGTCGGCCATTTTGAATTTTTTTTCAGCAATTATTGAACTTGTCTGAGAAGTGGTCATTAGTAACATGCAAAACAAATTTGGGAAGGAAACATGAAAAACTTTTCAAGTTATCGCGCCCACAAGTAAATGTTAACCCCGACGCCGACGCCGACGACGCCGAACTTCAATTGCAATAGCCCACCTTTTTTAATTCAAATTAAAAGGCGGGCTAAAAAATCATAGTCAATCTTATATCCCGTCCCGTAGAATAATAATCAAAGGGGAATGGACTCCTTGGTAATTTTCGCTATATTTTGATAATAGGCTGTTTTATATATTTTTTATATATTTTTTTATTCGCCATACAAAGTAGGGGTCTACATGCGAAAGCATTAGGTTAAAAAAACACATAGTACAATATGGCAGGTTAAATGAAAACAATAAATATGCATATGTCCACAAACCATAATTATACAATTTAAACTATAATTAAACAATAATAAATAATAATAATAAACCACGATTACAGATAGAAAGGTTTTGTCGGCGCAAAAGCTAAAATCAAAAAGAAAATTGTGATAAAAAAACACGCAATCAGGCCTAATCTGTCCCATTTAGGCCTAACTCCATGATTGAAAAACGAAAAATCACCTGATTCCAGACCTTCCAAACAATCAGATATCAAATGAGATGTAGGCCTCCCATTTAGGCCTAACTCCATGATTGAAAAACGAAAAATCACCTGATTCCAGACCTTCCAAACAATCAGATATCAAATGAGATGTAGGCCTACTATACTGATATTTAACTAATTCATGGGAAAAAATTATTGAAAAATTATTGTTTTTTATCGGAAAATAATATTTGCGATCAAAAACACGCAATATGGTCCAATCTGTCCTATTTCGATGAGTACCCGCCACTTTGATCTGTCCCATTATATACCCACTGGGTTTACGACGCCGGCCCAACATTGTTTCATCATTGGGTCGATGTCTTGTTTATGCTGGATAAAAACTGCCTTCCAGACAGCATGTGACGACGGCCCGAAGCAGTGCCAGTGCTGGGCCACCTTCTCTTATATCACTGACAAGACGCCCTGTGGTACTGTGTCAGTTTTTTTATAAAACCCCCTTCCCCAACACGCCTGGAACAACCACGATGGTCTGACAAACACACAACGTTCATTTGATGTTGGTCCACCGTCTACGACGCTGGCCCAACATCTAATGAACGTGGCTTGTGTTTGTTTGGGTCTAGCATTTGGCTGATGTCTGTGTTTGCTGGGCGCAGACCACATGGCTGTCCCGGCCTAAGCCTAAGGAACCGTCCCATGATTTCACTAACAGCAATAAAGGTGGAGTATTTCCGGATATAATGAACATCACTTTTATGGAAAATCATGCGTTTTCCAATGTCCAACACTACATTTTGGGCGGGTGGTCTAAGCCAATACTAAAAAATATACTAGGCCTCCTGAAGTGTGAGAATATTTGAGACGGCCCTTAGGGTATAGCTATCCAATGTTGGCCGATTTCAGACATTTTTGAAAGGTCACTTCCCCGGATGAACAGTTATTTCCCCTCTGACGCATTTCCTATGACTTGACCCAGAAAATTATTCACCGGCCTCAATAGCACAGGCATGATAGTCACGTGACTAAGAACCTTGGCCAATACCCGGCCATAAATGAAATTGGCCGGGCTCGCCAGGCAAGCGGTGCGCCTGCTTGCGTCAGCTTCTCAAAATAGCAACATGCTCAGAGAAGCACGTGTGCCTGTTAGTCCACAGAGAGCGTGTCACACACTGCTGTGCAAAGCCAAATGACAGCATCTGCGCATTTGTAAATCACGCAGATACTGCCTTTTTGTCCTTGCACATTGCTTGTTGGCATGCATGTATTTCTTGCGGCAGAGTCTGTGTTGCCTGAGATACCATTAAACAAGTTCCCAAGTTCCGAAGTTCCCAAGTTCCGAAGTTCCCAAGTTCCGGGAACCTCAAGTTCCGAAATTCCAAAATAAGTGAAAAAATATTTTAAAACAATATTTGCAAAAATCGTTTTTGTCGGCAAAACAGTTTGGTAGACTACCCGATATTAATTTGAAGTGCTGTAGACTAAAGTTAGTTATTCACATATTTATATATATTTAACTTATTTATGGCCTTAATCACTTATTGATATATCTGCCTTGCATATTCGAAGAAATGGCGGTTTAACTTTGGTATTGCCAAATCTAAATGCATGATTTCAGGAGCCGATTTATTCTGTCGTCAACCATCTTGGTACTTGGGCTCTCAGCGTATGGAAATCTCCACTGAATTAGATGTTCTTGGTATTATATTTACCAACGATGGTAAGAGTGAAAAACATGTGAATAAAAGAATACAGAAATGTAGACAAGCATTTTACAGCATGAGTTCCTCTGGTATGAGCTATCTTGGTCTGCCTACAGACATAAAGTCACACCTGTGGAAAACAGTCTGCTGTCCTTCACTTCTGTACGGCATGGAAGCTGTTTCTCTGTCAAAAATAGCCTTTAAAAACATTGAATCAACCCAAGGTTCCTTAATTAAACAGTCACTTGGGCTCAGTAAGTGCTCTCGTCACAGTAAAATTCTGACTGCCTTAAATGTTTCTCGGTGCGTCGAGACTATCAATAATTGTAGAATTAATCTGTGGAGGAGGATTTTTAAAGTGGACTCACCACTACGTAATTTATGCTGTTATTTTGCTGCCCGATATATTGGGCATGGTGATGTATTTCCTCAAACTTTGGCTGCTAACGTAATTAATATGGGGGCTCCACTTATTTTGAATGCATTTAAGTGTAAGCACCACAGACGAAATGTAGTCAACGTCGAAGAAGATGGTGTTGTGGACACCCTCAGAGTACTGTTACATAGTCATGGCTATGGCCTCAGACACTCCAGACCACACACTCTAGTCACATTGCTTACTAGATTTTAAGATATTTTATTACGCCATTTACATATTACATTTTAGTATATTTGTATTATGATGCTGTTATAATATGTTGTATTTGTATGTTTTATTTCTCCAAATATGGAGGTGCAATAAATAAATAAATAAATTTTGTTTATAGGCGATCTTGGCAAACAGTTCACGATGTGAAATTAAATACACAGGGGCCTAGCCCTAGGCCTTCAGGTATGAAATACAATTTACAATAGAACCGCAAATTTATTATACAAAATCTAAAATGAAGAGTAGTCTATTACAATATGATATTTTTCCAGATATAGTAGGCCTATATCCGAGCTCGAGTGGTGGTGGCCGACGATAGAACAACATTATTAAACGCTTACTAGTATTGGGTCTTTGTCGTGATTGATGGCATATATTATTTAATATCCTGTAGAGCTTATGAGGTCTTTCCTCCACGCGCGACGCTCTTTCCATCCCCCCCCCCCCCCCGGCAATCAACAAGCATCTCAACCCGTGAGAAAATTATGACATGTGACAGTACCTTACAACAACAGTGGAAACAGTATCGATGATATTTTAAGGACCAACGTTGAGACTACATGGACTCCTTCCCAACAAACACGACGCATTGACCCAATGCTTGTTTTATGTTCGACCACTGTCTGCAACGCTGGCCCAACGTAAAACCAGCATCGGGTCAGGGCGTGGTGCTTGCTGGGAACTGTCATCTGCGAGGTGTGATTTGTAGGCCTAGGCCCTATATCATTATATATTTTCTATGCATATATGAGGGATTCTATAATTTTAGGCACCAGTGATGATATTTTCCTTGATATATGAGATTATCTGGATATTGTCAAAAATTTAAACACATGTCAACTTAGCTTTGTTTATTGACATAGCGTTGTCAGCAGAGCTTAATTTCACTTTTAAATGATTATTTTTATCAATTTAAATTTTTCTTACCGTTATGGAGAGACTAATTTACCGTTATGGAGAGACAAATTTATGTTACGGAGTAATCTTCAAACTTAAATTTCTCAGTGACCCTTCTACAAAAGTATACAATATTTAACAAGTAGTTGAACATGGTTATTATAATGTTGATCACTTAATTTAGAAAGAATCACTTTATGACAATAACCCTTAAATAATGAAATAAGAATTTCTCTCCGTTACGAACATTGTCGTTATGGAGAGTAATAATAACGAACATTGTCTCTCCATAACGACAATTATTTCTGTTATGGAGTGACAATAAACAAATACTAAATATCGATGCTAACACAATTTGAAAGACAAAAAGAAAAGTTACTATTTCAACAAGTGTCACTTGTTGGTTAAAATACCAAAGTCATAAAGGTTTATAGCTATTTTTAAATGAGTAAAAGGATAATTTGTGACTACTTTTTCTCTCCATAACGTTTTTATTTTTGTTATGGAGAGACAGAAAATACGCGTTATGGAGAGACGTTTTTTTTACTAAATCGTGCATAGCATCTATGTATTATGCTATACTATGATTATTTTTGTTTTTTTCAAATGAGGTTGTAGTAGGCTTGGAGGTTGTAGGGTGTTTAAAAGTTTAATGGCTGTATTTATGTGTAAAAAATCGCGTTACGGAGAGACGTTGAGTTAAAATACGCACCCAAAGACTTGCACAAACCTCACATTATTTCTTAACAAAAACACATTTATTATACTTTTTTTTCACGATTCACTGCATGAAGGTCTCGCGCAACTCTTTGGCACCAGACAAGTGATATTTTGGTCAGAAAAAGTATAGAAATTACCTGAAAACTATAAGCGTTACGGAGAGGCGCTGCAGCGTGGGACAGACATAAATTGCATAAAAAGTGGTAAAATAATACAATTATTTTAAAAAACTTGTATATAATCTTATAGATAGTGTTGTGCACTAACATTATATCAGAAACAAATATAATATATAATACAGGAAGTCTAGAATAAATCGCCTGTTTATGTGGAATTTAGAATGTGGGACAAGGCTTTTTGGCTAAAATTGGCTAAATTTACACAATATTTCTTTCAAAAAACACATTTATGTTAGAATTTTTTGAGTTGTAATATTGCTATATTGTAAAATAAAGGTCATTCATTGCATTTATGTAATCAAATTAAATCAAAATATTAAATAATAAATATTACAAGGTGCGGACAGTGCTGGTGCTTAAAATTATAGAATCCCTCATATAGCGGCATGTTATAATAGTCTTTGAACTTGAAAAACAACTGGGGCTACTCAGATCAACTCTTCTGTGGATGGCTGCCTAGTACCAGCTGTAAATCTCCCATCAAACAGACATTGACCCGATCTTGGATTAATGCTGCTGTAAGGTCACAGACGTTGGGCAAACCTCAACTTTGTTCAACGTCGGGACTACACATAGAGGCCTAATTCGTCATTTGAACATAACAATTAGTGTGCGCGGTCTAGAAAACCACATTTAATTCCATTCATGCGCGCAGCTTGGCAATCTATAAGGCGTGAAAAGGCAAAAGGCAGTATCTAAAATGTTTTTTGTTGAAATAGGAAAAAACATTTTTTTGTTAACTTTTATTTTGAAATTTTGGAACTTGAAGTTCCTGGAACTTGAAAATTGTGAACTTGAAGTTCCCGGAAGTTGGGAACTTCGGAACTTGGGAACTTCGGAACTTGTTTAAGGATATCCCGTGTTGCCGCCGCTAGCTGCACAGTAAAAGTAGGTCTAGCTAGACGGCTCCCGCAACAAACGGCAGACTGACCGAGAAACACGCTCAGGGCTTAGGGGGCAACCATTCAATATCCAGGGGGAGGGCAGGGATATTTTCGAAATAAATAATTAAAGGCAGGGAAAAGGTGAAATAAATAATTTGATGTCGATCCCATTTGAAATAAATAATTTATGGCATATCGGGCAAGCCTACATGTTTTGGCGTACTAAACTATTTTCTAGCCGATGAAATTTTGAAGATTCTGGAGATATTCAGTTTCTCACATTACAAAATATTAGGCTAATATCATATTATATAGCCTTAATAAATAATACATTGGCAATTTTTGAAAGTTGTTCCAAAAGTGGTTGAAATAAATAATTTGTTAACCGTACAGCTGGAAAAAAATAACCATGAGCTGGATCATATTGAAAAAAATATTCTGGTCCATCCCAATATCCCTGCCCCCCCCCCCCCCCTGGATATTAAATGGTAGCCCCCTTATGAAATATAGTTGATAATTTAATTCTACAAATTCCCGCGTTTTCCAGGGTGGGTCATACAACATCCAGGGTAAAGATCCAGGGTCTTCCAGGGGTGAAATTAAATTCCCGGGTTCTCCCGGGGCCGTATGAACCATGTGATGAGTAATTGCTACCTTGACCAGACATTATGAGATGACCACACCTCATTTACCTAACAACGCACACAAACACCAGTAGAAAAAGTGATTGTTTTTTTACTGCTATTGAAAAACAATTCTGAGACGTGGTCATCTAAAAACAAAACTCTACACTTTAGGTCAATACCCGCCATTGGTCCCAATCTGTCCTCTTTCGATGAGTAATTGCTGATTTGACCAGATCTGTTCTATTATGGCCCCATTGCGAGGTAACCAACCCCCCCCCTTTACACCCAAACACCAGTAACAAATATTGATTGCTTTTTATAGTAAAAAGATACAGTATTTGCATAAAAAACACGCATTATGGCCCAATCTGTTCTATTTTGATTAGTACCCGCCACTTTGATCAGATCTGTTCCATTATAGACCCATTACGAAACCCAACCTCAACCACCTTACAGCGGACCCAAACACCAGTGAAATGTTTTTTAAGCAATTTGACTGTTTCTATAATGTAACTACCTCAAAAAGATTATTGAGATAAAAAAACACGCAATATGGCCCAATCTGTCCCATTTAACCCAATGATGAAAACACAGAAAAGTACCTAATTTGATAACCTTCCAAACATTCAAATATCAACTCTCTGACAGATGTAATACTTATATAAAAAAATTCGAAACGTGATCATGCTAGAAAAACAAAACTAGACAGTTTGGGACGATAGGGTATACTCAAAACTATGCCCAATCTGTCCTATTATGATCAGTACCTGCTGCTTTGATCAGACCTGTTCCATTATATACCCACTATATTACGAGATAACCAAACCTCACTCACTTCACAGCGGGTCCAAACAACAATGATTTTTTTGAACAATTTGACTGCTTTTATCATGTCACTACCTCAAAAAGATTCTTGCATGGGAACAAAAACACGCAATAAAGCCCAATCTGTCCCATTTAACCCAATGATTAAAAGACAGAAAGCACCTAATTTGGGAACCTTTCAAATATTCAGATATCAACTCGGATGTAATACTGACATAAAAAAACCTTCTATAAAGACGTGGTCATGCTAGAAAAAAAACAAGACACTCTGGGTCAATACTCGCAACTGGGCCCGATCTGTCCAATTTTGATGAGTAGTTGCCATTTTAATTCCTGTATTTCTTATTTTTGACATGGTATATTGTCAATAATTAGAAATCAGGAATTTCGTCTCTATATCTAGCCTAACTGGTAAATGTGCAGCACAAAAATTTTAAAACATTTGCAGTTCTAGTCTATGGACATGTTTACATCATACGGCCATATCATTATGCCAAAATAAAATCACTGATTTTTTTATGATTTTAGACCTGGGCATGTCCCTTTAAATAGTTTTTATCCCTATATTGGGAACGAAATGCTCTAAATGATTTTCTGCGTAATCCTATAGGACTAGTTTTAAATATTTTTTTAATGCATTTTATTTCAAAATTGAAGTCATATTGAAGGGGGGACACTCAGCCCAGCTAGTATGTCATATAGACTAGCTATTTTTAAATTTATTTTATTTCAAAATTCATGTCATATTGAGGGGGAACACTAAGCCAAGGCAGTGTATGATATAGGCTAGCTATGTTTAAAAACCTAAATAAATGTTGTTTTTTAAAATTCATTTTATTTCAAAATTTATGTCATATTGAGGGGGAACACTCAGCCCAGACAGTGTACGATAGAGGATATCTAGGATAAACAAATTGTTAAAAAAATGACCTTTTTTAAATTCATTTTATTTCAAAATTCATGTCATATTGAAAAGGGAACTCTCAGCCCAGGCAGTGTATGATATAGGCTAGCTAGGCAAAAAAAATGTTTTTTTAATTCATTTTATTTCAAAATTCATGTGATATTGAGGGGGAACACTCAGCCCAGACAGTGTACGATAGAGGATAGCTAGGATAAACAAATTGTTAAAAAAATGACCTTTTTTTAATTCATTTTATTTCAAAATTCATGTCATATTGAGGGGGGGGGACACTCAGCTCAGGCAGTGTATGATACAGGCTAGCTAGGCATAAAAAATGTTTTTTTAATTCATTTTATTTCAAAATTCATGTGATATTGAGGGGGGGGGGGACACTCAGCCCAGACAGTGTATGATATAGGCTAGCCAGGATAAACAAGGGAGTTTGATCGAGTCTCTCAGTAAGTAGGGTAGAATTAGAGACTAGCGTTAGACTAGTAGGGGAGACCGGGACACATTGAGACACGAGGCACAATGGGACAATGGGATTTCCTGGGAATTCCCCAATGGGAGAATCCTGAAAATAATGTCACATGACCTCAGAGATACTCCAGTGGCCATATTGTTTTCTTAATGTGTGGCATGCAGTACTTTGGATGTAAGAGATTTTATAATTTTTATCATATAAAAAGTAAATTTTAGTAAATTTCGGTCGAGCTAGTGCATGTGTGAACATAGTAGACATTGTTTATGCATTTCTTGTTGAAAGACCACTTAGGGTACACCACTTATGTAAGATGTATATTACCTTACTGTGAAAGTATATTACAGCATCACATATGAAAGGTCACGATGGAACATGGGGCACATTGGGACAAAGGATCACGGGGTTCAATGGGACAACTGGGGCACATTGGGACAGGTGTCCCTATGTGCCCCGCAGTGTCCCAATGTGCCCCAATGTTCAGTGTTACAATATAATTGTGATATGCTATCACCACCAAAAACAGCCGTTTTGGATTATACTGGGGAAATAACAGTTAAATCCATTGAAATATGTACATTATATTTGCTTCATTTGTTTCATTGAACTCTTCTCTCCACCCATTTAGGCCTACCTACAATTTAGCACATTAGTGCATTAATTAGCTTTTTTTTTTTATTTAAAAAAGTATGATGAATTTATACCCACCCCTTATAGTGGCCTGTAATGATGTTCATGCTTACAACATTTTGGCTATGTGCAGTATTGGAATTTACAGCCGTCCCATATACATGAGGGTACATGGGTCTTTTACTACATTTTAAGGCATTATACCTGATACGTGAAGAGTTATATATGTGAAGCAGAGTGTTTTTGCCAATAAGAATAACAAATTTACTACAGCAGCTTATAGAGGCACCCATGGGAATCAGCTCATGGGAGCACTGCAGCACTGCATGGGAGCACCGCAGCAGCTGTTGCGAGCACCTTAGCAGGAGTGTCAAAAAAAATTGCAAAGCAAAAGGGAAGTAGCCAGTAGCAAAATAACGGCAAAATATTACCTGATGGCACGATGCACCATTAAAAATATCCTAGTCGCAAAATTATAGGCATCAAGTTAGCAAAAAATGTGAATTTCGACAGCTTGGCCACCCTTGCTTAGCAGCTTATTGGAGCACATCAGCAGCTGATGAGAGCACCACAGCAGCTTTTTGAAGCACCGCAGCAGCTGTTGGGAGTACAACAGCAACTGTTTGGAGCACAGCAGAGCACATGTTGAGAGCAGATATCAACAGCAGCTGTAGAAGCTATTGAGAGCACCACAGCAGTAGCTGGAAGCACCGCAGCAGCCGCTGGTAGCACCACAGCAGCCGGTTCGACCACCACAGCAGCTTATGGGAGAAACACAGCAGTTGCTGGGAGGACTGCAACAGCTTATGGGAGCACCACAGCAGCCATTGGTAGCACCGTAGCAGCCGCTGGTAGCACCGCAAAAGCTGCTGGGATCACTACAGCAGCTCAGCCCCGCAGAAGTCGTTAGAAGCACCATAGCAGCTGCTGTGAGCAGCGCAGCAGCTCATGGAGCAGTGCAGCAGTTGTTAGGAGCACTGCAGCAGCTGCTGGGAGCACCGCACTAGCCCCTGGGAGCACCACAGCAGCTTATGAGAGCATCACAGCAGTTGCTCGGAGCTCTGCAGCAGCATAGGCACATCTCGGCACCTGCTGGTAGCACCACAGCAGCCGCTCGGAGTGCTGCAGAAGCTTATGTGAGCACCACAGCAGCTGCGAGGAGCACCGTAACAGCTTATGGGAGCACCGTATCAGCTACTCGGAGCATTGCAGCAGCTTATGGGAGCACCACATCAGCCATTGGGAGCACCGCAGCAGCCGTTGGGAGCACCGCAGCAGCTTATGGGAGCACCACAACAACTGCTGGGAGCACCACAGCAGCTTTTGGGAGCAACGCAGCAGTTGTTGGGAGAAATGCAGCAGTATGGGTGCATCGCAGCACCTGCTGGTAGCACCTCAGCAGCTTATGGGAGCACCACAGCAACTGCATGCTGGGAGCACTGCAGCAGGTTATGGGAGCAACAAAGCAGTTGTTGGGAGCACTGCAGCAGCACTGCCCCAGAGAGCAATGCAATGGTGGGCCACCGGTAGACCAACACTTTTTGACCACTACCTGGAGTGATGCTGTCTGGGGCAGTAGCTTATGGGAGCACCAGAGCAGCTGTCGAGAGCACCGTATTGAAGCACTGTAGTAGCTATTTATTTAAAATTACATACATTTGACACATACAGCACTTGTAAAGAAAATAGAATTTTAAAATTATCTTCTTATGGCTTTGAGTAAACAAAATGATGTGAAAACCTCGGGTGTGAAATTCAGTGTCCCCTCCTGTGCATAGCGTACCATATATGGGACTGTGAAAATTGTGAGCGGCAGCTATTTAATGAATAGGCCTACTTGTGCTGCCCCCTGCTGGGTGATGCATTAACTCATAGCAGTCTAGGTCCGAGCCCAGCTCGGACCTGGCATTTATGACGCTGCAGTCTAGGTCCGAGTCCAGCTCGGACCTGGCAATAATGCTTAGCCATTCACCAAATGACATCACTTGCGCAACTATGAACCAAGTATGGGTAGCCTGGAACATAAAGAGTTGACTTATTTGCATCACAACTGTTTCCGAAATAAAAATCGAGCTCCAGGCTCAGATGAATACGAGGCTTTTATTATTTCCCAGATTAGTTGGGAATGTCAAACTTGGTGCATCTCAAAATTTGAAATCCGGTATGCATCTCAATTTTTTTTAGAAAGATTGCTAAATCCCATGGTAATAACTTATTCACCCTATTATTTTGTTTATAAAGACCTATTGAATGCTTCTTCGAACCATTTGTGATGTATTTTAATATATTTTATATGAATTGATGTAATGTTGTACTCCTGAATCCCCGTGAATTACAAAAATACCATTTTTAAACAAAATTTCCAAAAATTTGACTACCTAATTAGCATATTCAAATGGCTGTCGGTTGCCATGGCAACATCACATTGGCCGTTTAAATGAAGTGTATTCTGGATATATATTGTATGTGTGTTCCTATGGTGTATGGGAAATACATATGCCATAATTCTAAATTTATATTTAAAGTAAGACATTATGTCCCAAAATCACAAAAATGGCCAGACCACACAGACGTCCTATGGCAAAACGGCCAGACTGCTATGAGTTAAATAACAATTATTTAACACCAGCGTAGTTTTCTTCTATATTCTATTAATGATTAATGTCATTCCATTTTCAAAGGTGATGTAACAATGAGACCGTCAGCTAAAATAATATTGACATTGTAATGGTCATGCTGTAAAAAGCTGCCAGATTGTCCCAATGTACCCCGGCCACTGTCCCATAGTGCCCCACAGTCGGGGCACAATGGGACATTTAAAAAATAAATTAATAAACGTGTCACAGAGTAAACTATTACAAATTGCCCACTTTTGAAAACAGTTATTTTTTCCAATATAATATAAAGAGATAATAAGCATCACCATTCAATCATAAAGGTATGTTTTTATAAATCACAATAAGCAAATATGTGACAAATGTCCCAATGTGCCCCGGTCTCCCCTACTAGATGAAAGGTAAGGCCTAGACCCAGATTAATTGCCATTAAATTATTTATATAGGCCTAGTGCTAGGCCTACTGAAAGTCAAATTTAACTTGTAGTTGTAGCGCATGTTTCCGTCAATTTCTTAGTCAATTCTCAAAAGATTCTTATGAAATTAAGCGATGTCTATTTGCAAGTCATCCCCCAAACAATGTGAAATTTTCGTTGAAAAATATTCAATATATAGTTCTAAAGTTAGGGCCTAGACCATCTGACATGTTTCAGGGACGTCGTAATTAGAAAATTAATAGGCCTACATGAGGGGAACAACCAGCCCAAGAAAAGACAGGAAGTAAACATTGCCGTAACCACAGGTGAAACGCATGCGCACCGACCCCAGGGGGAACCACTGGACGGGGGTAATGCTGGCTGGCCGCACCGGTAATTAAAGGTTTCTCATAGAATGCCGTACCAAACATTGCGTACGTTATTTAGTGAAAATATCCTTACCCGTAACATCTGCATAATTTACCTGTGTAAATTAAAAAACCTTGTATATTTCTCTATATTATCAGAGATATGCTATATATTGTAACATGTTTAGCTTTAAAATACGTATATTAAGTTTTTTTGTACTTAGATTAATATATTGTTGATACAAATGCAGCGGACTATTTCTTTGTGTGTAAAAAGAAACTTCCGGCCAGTGAATCTATTTTGCAGTTTGGCGCGATTTATAAATTTGGCGCTGAGCTGTCACTGTCACTTTGTCTGCTGATCTCACTGTGACTGTTTGTACACCTTGACATTATATCAGTTGTTTGCATTGTTACAACTTTTTAAGAATTATTTTAGTCTACCGAAGTTCAAGTTTACACAATGTCTGAAAACAGAGTGCCTTTACAGAACCATGTGTCTTCGTTGGAGAACAGCTTACTGCATAATAAAGCCAGTCCTGCAAAGAAAAATCAATCGCCACTTCTTCGAGCTCGCAATTCTCCCACAAAAAGAGTGCTTGGTGAAAGTCAGTCCTTGAACATCGAAGCGGCACCGAAATCAAATGATGTTCAGAAAGACGCATCAGCGGAGAATATTGTGAGTAAAGTAAATCAAATAAACATTGAAGACGAGCCTTTGTTACGTCCAAATCCTAATCGATTCGTGGTCTTTCCTATCAAGTATCACGATATCTGGGCGATGTACAAAAAGGCTGAGGCGTCGTTTTGGACGGCTGAAGAAGTTGATCTTTCCAAGGATGTGAGTCACTGGGAGCAGCTGAAGGATGACGAGAAGCATTTCATTTCTCACGTCTTGGCATTCTTCGCGGCAAGTGATGGCATCGTCAATGAGAATTTGGTTGAACGGTTTAGCAAAGAGGTGCAAGTAACGGAAGCACGCTGTTTTTATGGTTTTCAAATAGCTATTGAAAATATCCATTCCGAAATGTACAGCTTGCTGATAGACACATATATCAAAGACCCTGTTGAACGTGATTTCCTATTCAACGCCATTGAAACAATGCCCTGTGTCAAAGAGAAAGCTGACTGGGCATTGCAGTGGATTGGTGATGATTCTGCTTACGGTGAGAGAGTTGTTGCATTTGCTGCTGTGGAGGGTATTTTCTTCTCGGGCTCGTTTGCTTCAATTTTCTGGCTGAAGAAACGCGGTGTGATGCCTGGTCTCACTTTTAGCAATGAACTTATTAGCAGAGATGAGGGACTTCATACAGATTTTGCTTGTCTCATGTACAGTCATCTAGTGAACAAGTTGACACAATCACGTGTATATGAAATTATTACTGATGCAGTCAGAATTGAACAGAAGTTCTTGACTGAAGCACTACCTGTAGCTCTTATCGGTATGAATGGAACCCTGATGAAGCAGTATATAGAATTCGTTGCTGATCGCTTGCTACTTGAATTAGACTGTGAAAAATACTACAATGTTGAAAACCCTTTTGACTTTATGGAACACATCTCCTTGGAGGGTAAAACAAACTTCTTTGAGAAAAGAGTCGGAGAGTACCAGAAGATGGGTGTAACTGGATCTGGGGATAATGCGCATACTTTCTCTGTTGATGAAGATTTCTAATCACCAAGATCCACATGAATGTTTCTAATGTATTCTATTTATTCATTGTTAAGATGACTTCCAGTGTTTTTATTGGAATATGATTGTTTCAGATATGTTTATGGACTTTATTTTACCACATTATCCAGACTGGTTTCTGGAATAAATTTTACTGGTATTTCTACATGCTAATAATTACAGTAGGTCCTTGATCATTTTATACTTTAATTCTGTTCTTAATTTTTTAATCTTCATTTAATTTTTACAACAGATGTTGGTTAATTGTTTTTATTTAAAATATAATGCAATCCCTTTTAGATTATTTTAGTGGCTTTTATTTATCACAATAAAGAATAACAATGTAATGAATAAAGCTGTCGGTTATGAGTGTATTTTGTTCTGTTGTCAATTTTTCAATATATATATAAATTACATAATATCACATGGTATAACAAAGCACTAAAAGGTGTGTCATGATTTTGGGAAATGTGATCGTAAATTTTTAATAATTTCTGACGTTAAGTTCCAAAATTTTTGCGCCCACAAAAAATTTTGGTGTTGACTTCTGGTGGCCATTTTGAATTTTAGTAGCATCTTTAAAAATCAATTGCACATCCACATGTTGCTAGGAATGTGATGTTAAAATTAAAAGAAAATTGACTAAACTAATTTTTTGAGTTTTTGCGCCCACCAAAAAATTGAAGTTGATCCGTGCCGGCCATTTTAAATTTCAGTAAAATCTTAAGTCGCCTGCACATCTCCATATGGTGGGGAATGTGATGGCAAAATTTGAAAAGTTTCTGACTCTTTTTAAGTTTTTGAGCCCACAAATTTTTTTGGATTTGGCCTCTGGCGCCCATTTTGAATTTTGGTAGCATCTTTAAAAATTAACTTTGCGCCCACAAGAAAACATGACGCCAGCCGCCGGACAGAATACTGGTGCGACTAAAATCCCCATTCCCCTACGGGTCGGGGATGAAAACTACTTTCCTCCATGCGGGTTATGCATACGATAATCGGATATTTTTTCCAAGAGGTGCTTCTATTGTGAACAGGTGCTATTAATAAAAATATAGGTTTTTTCCAACAGGAGCTTTCATTCCGAACACTCCTCTATTAGGGACAGGAGAGTATCCCTCCTAAATTTTATACCCTTTATCCAGTTTGCCAATAGCTCGAGTTTTAAAATGGCACACAAAAACTAGGTCGCACCAGCAAAGATAGTCGACTATCTGCAATGATTTTTTTGTATGTATTATCTGGAAAACAGTACCACATGGGTAGACCATTATCGACAAAATGTGCGACCATTATGGACTTGAATATATGTAATATCTGGAAAACTGTGCGACCAAAATTTATTTTATGGCTTTAAAAAAAAAATCTAATCAAAGTAACTTTACAAAAACAACACGTAAGGAGAGAGAGGTCAAAAAGCGTTACATAATGTACAGAAAGACATGCATGAAAGTGACTTTGGGCCAAGGAAAATAAAAAAATTCTTTCCTACAGATTGGTTGAAGTAACAAAAAATAAAAATTTCCCACCTACCCACTGGTTAAAATCGGAAACAAACATAATATTTTTTTGGCCTTACTATACATCTTCAAGGTAGGATGTATTGAACCCTGTAAAAATTCAACTCTTATTGTTGCAAGTTGGTCAGCATATTCACCTATAGGGAAAAACTTGTTCAGTACACTTGTTGCATAGGCTAGCAAAATGCAATAGAATTCTGCCCATTTGCTAATCAAATTTGTAATTGTTCAGTAAAATATTTGGATATCAATGATCAGGAGGTCTAGCATACTACAACTTGGAAACGTATTTGCTAATCAATAATTTGCAAACATTTTTTTGTCGGCACCGCAAAAATGTGAATTGAGACGCCCCTGTCATGTATGTGCGATATCTGGAAACATGACTAATTTGAAATAAAAGGAAGTGGTAAGAGTCAGTTTTTCTTATTCATACTTCTCCCAATTTTTTGGTACAAGCAAACTTTTCAGGGGTGGACTGGATGATACTTCGGAGTGCTGAGTTTTTAACCCAAAACATTTTTTTTGTTTAACCTAAACCTTTCTTTTTATCACCCGGATAAACAAGATTTTCTCAGATTTTCCAAAAATTAACGCACTACAAAGGTGAGTTTCCCGGATCATTAAAAAATATTGTAAGATATCAGGCCGTCAAGTGAGGACAGGTCCCCAAAAAATAGGAAAATAGGATATGGGCCTTTGAAAAAAATAGGACAAAACAGCTTAATAATAGGACTAAATTACGAGTTTATTTTTCTAAAGATGCCCTTGCAACACCCCTCACAGCCATCCCGCTCACCCACTTCAGTTGAAAAATGTTGCAGTGACTGGTGATTGAGTTTGGTTCATATTAAAGACAGCTGCCTATAATAAATGTAACAAGACTATATAAGTCCAGACGCTGCCTATTGTCAAAGCGATTTTGTGTAGTGTTATTAAAGTAGTCCTAGGCTATGCCAAAAATTAAGATGATAAACAATTACATGTAGGTCTAAGAGGCTAAGTCTAAGATAGATGAGTAAACAGCAGTTCTGGGCGAGCGCAGTGAGAACAGGCCGGTCAGCACTGAGTCTAAGAGTAAGATCAAGAACTAGACAGTTTGCCAGAGATGGCAAACCTCCATCGAAATCTTAATTTGAATCTTGATCATAATCTGGATCATCCCCACAATTTAATGAATTTGTCCTTGGCCAGAGACACACCTGTGATTCATGCCAATCTGTGAGATCCGAATTCAATCCAGATCATCCACAAAAACTAACCGGCTGTTCCTTGGCTTGACACACACCTCAACTATTTTTTTACTTTTTAAGTAATCTGACGGAAAGTCAGAAAGACAACAAACCAACTCGACTAAAAACATAACCTTCCTGGTGGAAGCAAAACGTCAGTCTAGAATCACTACTATCTGTTTTAGAGTAATGGTCTAGAAAACCACCATAGTTTGTCAGATATTATGCATGGCAGAAAGTCAGCCATTTTGAATTCGATCAGGATTTTTTTCAGGAGAGGGCCCTTCTTGAAACCTCACATTTTGCTTCATAGTAGTGGTCTGGCTATCTAGCATGATTTACCAGATATATTAGGCATGTTAAAATAAATAATGGCCGAAAATAGGCCATATTGAATTTTATCAAGTATAACTTTTCCAAGGTGCATCCTCTCCTGAAATTTCACATTTTATTTTATAGTAATGGTTCAGATATCTAGCACGGTCTAATAAATATGAAGCATTTAGTAAACAAATGGCTGATTTTGAACAAGTTAAAATTGTTCAGGATACATTCTTCCCTGAAACCTCACATATTATTATACAATAATGGTCTAGCTATCTAGCACAGTTTACCAAATATCGGGCATAAGAAACTTCAAGTAAATAATGGCAGACAGACGGCCATTCGAATTTGATCAAGTTGATTTATTTTATGTTGCATCCTCCCCTGAAACCTCACATTTTGTTTCATAGTAATGGTCTAGCTATCTAGCACGCTTCACCCAATATCAGGCCTATTGAGGTAAATATTGGCCGACTGTTGGCCATCTTGAATTCGATCAAATTCAAAATTTTCAGGGTGCATCTTGTCCTGAAAGCTCACATTTTGTTACATAGTAATGGTCTAGCCATCTAGCATGGTTTACCAAATAGCAGGCATGTGAAAGTAAATACTGGCCGATAGGCGGTCATTTTGAATTTGATCAAGTCAAACTCTTTCAGGGTGCATCTTCTTTTATAGTAATGGTGTAGCCATCTTGAGTGGTTTTCATGATATTCTGCAAAATATTTTAATCGGATATACCGATGGTATAAATTAGGTCAAGATACAAAAACCTAAAAAGACACAACTTGGGACCTTAGAGATCATGTATACATTTGCAATAATATTGCAGATCTCGAAAACTACTGGGCCGATTACAGTCATATTGCCAATATGACTGTAATCGGCCCAGTAGTTTTCGAGATCTGCTCTGGAAACGAAGTGTGTGTCAAAACGTCTAAATAGGTCATTGTGAACCAAAAGTAGGTCAAAGTAAATATACCCAAAAAGCCACAACTGGACCCCCTAGAAGTGTTGTGTGTGAAATTTGAGGCAATCGAATCCTGAGATATGCTTCGGAAACGAAATGTTAATGGATGGTCCGAGGCCGTAACATCATTCAATCTCTTCTGTGACATTGCGTATTGAATTCAGTTTAAAAATATTTTAACCTGTCCATTATCCACATGGAAGTCACCCATACACAACAAATTGTTATCCTATGTTATTTTCTCACAGAGTTATAGACAAAAGAGGTAAAAAAACGGACGGAGGCCGATTCCATAGATCACTCCGGAGCTAATAATATTTCCATACAAAGTGAAAAATTATGTCAAAAAGAAAGAACAAAATTTAATGAAAAATATGCATAACTCTTAGACAAATTTTAATTCACGACAAAAAAATGTGTGCGGGGAAAAAGATTTACGACCCAAAAAGGGCATGCGGGGAAATTCAGGACCCAAAAAGTGAGCGCGGGGAAATTATAACTCAGAAAAATAGGACAAATAGGATGTTTGTCTAAAAAATAGGACAAAATAGGATTAGCTGAAAAAATAGGACAAAATAGGATAAATAGGACTACTTGACGGCCTGAGATATATACAAACACAATACATGCTTTACCACACTTTTTCTCACACATCAATTTTCGGAGAGCAGTTTTCATATTTTTTTTGCAAGCGAGCGCCTTCAGGGCCTGATGTGTGCGCATTCTCCAATGGCCCCTCAATATATAGCATGTCCTGATTTACCACGTCATATTTTTCTTCGCATGCTATTTCTGGAAAATGAGCGTGGCAAATTTCAATGTCTGTCGTACCAGTAACCCTGCAATAATTACAAACTAGAATGATCTCGTGCTGATACATGAATTTAAGGTTCTTCACAGTATTACAATGTATAGCGCTCATTAAACTTCCGAATTCGGCTACTTATCTTTACTATTTTTGTTTCATATTTCGTCTATATAGTCTGATGATCATGTATTAATCACTACTATAAGAAATAATGCGATCCCGTATAATCCTGCCATCATTGACAGACTTTAAAATGCCGAATTAAGAAGTTATAATTAATATTTTTTTTACAAAATTTGGTATAATACACTCCGTAGAATGTACTAAATAGACTATCAAATTTAAAATTTCTATATCGTCTACCCCGTCTTTTCGGCAACTCTGGTTCAACATCGTGTGTTGGCGGAGAGGAGAGAGAGAAGGCGGTGCAGATATTTAGCACAAGGCACTCGTATACAATAACCCGATGTTTTTTTAATGCTGGAACACAATCCACTTGATCTGTTCATCGGCCAATATGAAGGACGTTGACCCACTGTCAATTAAATGTAAATATGCCAGCATCACAGACGTCAAAGCAAAATTTAAATGCACCGTCTAAGGGGGGAGAGGGTTGTAGCCTACGCAGCAAGGTGATGTTGATGCATGATGAGGCGATGTAATTTTTACAAATTCTTGCTTGACTAGGAAGATTATCTCCTTCATTAATATTTAACAATAATTTTATTATTAATAATGTATTATTATTTATAGTGCATATGCCCTATATATTTATAGTGCATATATTTGCCCTATATATTTATTATTATTTATGGTGCATATATATGCCCTATAAGACCTACAGTGGAGACCCGCCAATAGCACCACCCATGACTTAGTGTCCCATTTTTTAGTCTGTCCGCTTTGTGAATCCAACCAATTTCGAATAAAGAAATACAAATCATTATGTTATTACATATGCCTTTTTCCGTGTTCATACAAGCTAAATGTCGATTATTCAACACCAAGCTATAGGCCTATATTATGGAGGCTCGCGTTCTATTAATTATTTTGAATGGGTTGCAGAAGCGGCAGTATCTGTTTACGGCAGTATCTGTTTACTTTACAAGTAAGCAAATACTGCCTTTTGGCTTTGGAGAGCAAACTGCTGCCCCCCGTTATGCTATAAACACTGATAAATAAGGGCTAATTGTTTTTTGCTTCTGTTGCTGGTCCGCTTAGTGAGTCCCTGACACATTTTGGGATTAAACAATTGTGGTGTTCGTATCTCAAATCAATAACTGAATCTGATAATACATAATGAGAAAGGAAAAAAATTCGGGTCTGGCCAAAGTACATGGTCCCTAATGAGGAATGATCCGTTTTGTGAGGTGGACTAATACCGGCTCTACACTGTGTGATTACGTGATATTTATAAGTAGTCTAATGCTGTTCATTTTTACATTATTGGAACTTATTATGTTTCCCCTCTGTACACAGAAGGGGAAACATATAAGTTTACATCTCACCGTTCATTTTTCTGTCACATTAGTTTTGTGTCTGTGCGTTCTGTTCTCTCCGTCTATCATGCAGGCGGTCAAACACGAGATGTTGACCCAATGTCGGGCTATTGTTGGCCCACCGTCTACGACACTGAGCCAACACTAGCCAAGTATTGGGCTACCGTGTCGTGCTTGACACCACGCTGCATGTAGGTCAGCGTCACAGACGGCGGGCCAACATTAACCCAGCTTTTGTTCAAAGTATTATGCGGGTATTACAGCCAGCATGAAGTAGGCCTACTGACTACGGTTGACTGGATACTAGCCGGCACCGGCGACGCTGGCCCAACATTTACCAGACATTGAGTCGATGTCGGCTTGCACTGCCTGACCCGCACCCAGCAAACACGAGGCGTTGAACCAGTGCTGGTTTTAAGCTGGGCCAGCGTCGCAGACGGTGGGCCAGAATTGGACCAGCATTGGGTCAACGTCTTGTGTTTGCTGGGATTGATGACAGGCCACATTTGTGTTTTGCACATCACCGGGTGTGAAGATATTAAAACTGTTGTCCAACTGATTGCGCCTAAATTCGATTTAGTTACTGTAGATCATCTTTCCTGCAGCAAGTCTTGACACAGCGAGGTCTCAGGAGAAGCGAGCCTTGCGGGGGAAGATGCTGTAGATATAAAAAACGGGTTCCACCACATCAAAATAATAGTCTCCACCTGTCTACTGTCCAGAGGAGCTATTTAGTAACATTGATTACAAAAGCCATTGACACAACATCTAATAGCTATTAACCTTTATAGTTACGCTGCTGGAGGGGAAACATATCCAGTTTAAAAAAAAAAAAAAAATAGACTCTTCTAGTTCTAATAATGTTTTAACATGGATGATCAAACGTTTTTCTGGTAACTGTTTTTCTGTCTGTGTGTCCCAAATCGCTAGGCTACACTGTGACATAAGTAGGCTACTGACTGGAAAAAATCTATTTTATTGAATCTTTCTTCTTTTCAGCTAAAACTATCCCAGATTGATATAATACATATTCCGAAAATTGACAAAATGACGATTAATTTCTAAGCAAACACAAAACAATGTCCTGTAAAATTAAGCAGATGGGGCCTATATATTTCCTTTTGGCTTGTCATTGACCTTACATGTATATATCCCACAAAACTCTTAATCAGGAAAGAGGCCAAGATCATTGAGAAAAGATTTAATTTCACTATTTGGACAAAATTATACTAGAACGAAAATGTGTATAACATTATTTGTTTTGTTGGTAAACCCTCGTGCTGTAATGTCAACCTTTCTCATTTATTTAACCCTCTCCCCTCTAATAATGACAAAAACTGTCTTAAATTTGTTTTCTTATTCGCTCTGATTCGCTGATATTGGGAATGAGATGAGTGTTTAAACATCAAGATCTGCAAATGATTGATCTCAAATTAGAGGCAAATATGACAAATACACAATTTCAAATGGGTGAAAATTTCAATACGATACCTTGATCAGCGGGACGTCTCCAACATGCTCTAACAGTAAGTCTCTAGCACGGCAAGGGTTGAGAGGGCCTACACAGCAAACGTTGTCGAGTGTTGGTTGAATGTAGGGCCAACGTCTTCCACACTGGCCCAACATTATACTATCACCGGCTAAACGTCTGCTGTTTGCTGAAATTTGGCAATGACTGCCAAAAGAAACAAAATATGTTAAACCAGCATTGCTTTAGCGTTGGATTATCATCTACGACGTAAGTCCAGCTTTAATATAAATGGTTCAACGGATTGGTTTTGATGACTGAGGCCTAATTCTGGGCTAAAAAACAAACTTTAATTTAGCCAGTTTAATGGGTTTATAGAGAGACGTCGTAATTACAAATTTACTACATGTCAAATGCTGGGTTTCCCCCAAAGCATCAAAGCATCATGGTACCATGATCCTTTAAACTTTTACCCTGATGCTTCAGTAATTCCCATGATGCTTTTCAAAAAGCCATGATGCTTCAATAAAATCATTAAATGCTCTCCCCAAACTGGACTTTTTACTTTAATAGTTTACAATGTCATAAAAAATGATGTATCAGTGCAAATAATGGATACATATTAGTTCTATACGTTACTACACGGGGTATTATATACAGAAGTTTTCATATTTAAATTTTCCCGGAGGGGGGTATGCCTCCTGACCCCAGTCTATGCGCGCCGCGCTGAACCCGAACCGCCAGTTACCATGATGCTTTCTCATTTTTCTGGGGGAAACCCTGAAATGGTCTAACTTTTGAACTAGACTTTTATCATGTTTATTATCCATAGGCCCTATCATATTTTTTTTTTCATGAACATTTCACGGTATTTGGCGGGTGACTCGAAAATAGTCCTTGCAAAATTTCATAAAAATTGGTTGAGAATTGAGTGAGAAATCGGCGAAAATATGCGATACAAGTTTTAATAAATGTGACGCCACTAGCTGTGAGCCCGTGCCCCGATCTCCCCTACAACCTTAGAAATAATAAGCAGAGAATTGAGATTGGTAGAGGAGCTAACGTTATTATACTTGCCATCAAATTAACCAGGATCGCATGATTTTTGGCGATTTCTCCGTCTATTTCGAACCGATTTCCTTGAAATTTTGCAGAGGCCATTTTCTGTTAAAATCCTAACAGGGGTAAAAAAATCGCAAAATTATATTTAATATTTCAAAAGTTAGACCATTTGCCATGTAATACGTCAATTCTAGAAATAGTTTAATGGGGTTATAGAGGGACGTCGTAATTTCAATTTACTACATGTCAAATAATCGAACTTTTTTAATAGGCCTACGCTATATAATTTTACGAAATTTTCAGGGCTGTTGGGATTTAAATAGAAAATGGCATTTGCAAAATTTGAAGAAAATCGGTTAAGAATTGAGGGAGATTTTGCATAGCTGACGGCCACGGCAAGTGTGACAGTAAAAATCGCCGCACCCAGTTAAAAGCTAACTATAACTATAAGCTGATGCGGGCATGACAGTCCCTACTTTTTTCAATTTCAATAAATATTTCAACGCCTAACACACAAACAAGACCGAATAAGACCGTTGTTTATTTTTTCTAATTGTTTTTAATGAAAGAATTGAAAGACAAATTTGCCAGATTCGCCAGTCATCCACAGCTTGGCATGCTGTTTACATTCAGTCCTGTCACACAATCTATGTCACTTCTGCCCACGGAGCGCGCCCCCCTGTGGCCAACCTTGGCAGCTGTTTGGTCGGCTTATGGGAAGATGGGGTGCCCCTCGCGCCGAAGATACCTGTGAGTGACCGTTGGGGTCTATAGTATGGGCTGCAATGGCGGACGAAGGAAACTGCCCGACATTCACCATTATAACACAAACTTCCTTCCCCCGTCGAATCAATGGTTCCAAGTAAATCATAAAACTCTTCCTCCACTTGTCATGTTTATTCGTTAGACATCTGGCAACTACAACGTACAACCCCGCGCACGGCACGTCCTACTTGACTCAGAGAGAGCGACCTACGGCACGTCCGTAGTCGCCGAGCGTAACGTCTGAAGTGCGGGAAAAGTAACAAGACCGCATGGGCTCCGGCCCCTCCCTGCAAACACTGTACGTAATATAACGTTCGTTGAGGTCCCATTTTCGTCATTCATGGATGAATGTAACGAGGACGTGCTAAGGACGTAGTCATAATAACCCTAACGTCGCCAGAACGTCCCAGTAACGTTACATTCATGATTTACGTTCTAAGGACGTAAATGGGAGTTCACAGAATTACGTCCTAAGTACGAAATGCTGTACGTTGTGGGGACGTTATGACGTAAAACAGTATTCGTACTTTAATTTAGCCAGTTTAATGGGTTTATAGAGAGACGTCGTAATTACAAATTTACTACATGTCAAATGCTGGGTTTCCCCCAAAGCATCAAAGCATCATGGTACCATGATCCTTTAAACTTTTACCCTGATGCTTCAGTAATTCCCATGATGCTTTTCAAAAAGCCATGATGCTTCAATAAAATCATTAAATGCTCTCCCCAAACTGGACTTTTTACTTTAATAGTTTACAATGTCATAAAAAATGATGTATCAGTGCAAATAATGGATACATATTAGTTCTATACGTTACTACACGGGGTATTATATACAGAAGTTTTCATATTTAAATTTTCCCGGAGGGGGGTATGCCTCCTGACCCCAGTCTATGCGCGCCGCGCTGAACCCGAACCGCCAGTTACCATGATGCTTTCTCATTTTTCTGGGGGAAACCCTGAAATGGTCTAACTTTTGAACTAGACTTTTATCATGTTTATTATCCATAGGCCCTATCATATTTTTTTTTTCATGAACATTTCACGGTATTTGGCGGGTGACTCGAAAATAGTCCTTGCAAAATTTCATAAAAATTGGTTGAGAATTGAGTGAGAAATCGGCGAAAATATGCGATACAAGTTTTAATAAATGTGACGCCACTAGCTGTGAGCCCGTGCCCCGATCTCCCCTACAACCTTAGAAATAATAAGCAGAGAATTGAGATTGGTAGAGGAGCTAACGTTATTATACTTGCCATCAAATTAACCAGGATCGCATGATTTTTGGCGATTTCTCCGTCTATTTCGAACCGATTTCCTTGAAATTTTGCAGAGGCCATTTTCTGTTAAAATCCTAACAGGGGTAAAAAAATCGCAAAATTATATTTAATATTTCAAAAGTTAGACCATTTGCCATGTAATACGTCAATTCTAGAAATAGTTTAATGGGGTTATAGAGGGACGTCGTAATTTCAATTTACTACATGTCAAATAATCGAACTTTTTTAATAGGCCTACGCTATATAATTTTACGAAATTTTCAGGGCTGTTGGGATTTAAATAGAAAATGGCATTTGCAAAATTTGAAGAAAATCGGTTAAGAATTGAGGGAGATTTTGCATAGCTGACGGCCACGGCAAGTGTGACAGTAAAAATCGCCGCACCCAGTTAAAAGCTAACTATAACTATAAGCTGATGCGGGCATGACAGTCCCTACTTTTTTCAATTTCAATAAATATTTCAACGCCTAACACACAAACAAGACCGAATAAGACCGTTGTTTATTTTTTCTAATTGTTTTTAATGAAAGAATTGAAAGACAAATTTGCCAGATTCGCCAGTCATCCACAGCTTGGCATGCTGTTTACATTCAGTCCTGTCACACAATCTATGTCACTTCTGCCCACGGAGCGCGCCCCCCTGTGGCCAACCTTGGCAGCTGTTTGGTCGGCTTATGGGAAGATGGGGTGCCCCTCGCGCCGAAGATACCTGTGAGTGACCGTTGGGGTCTATAGTATGGGCTGCAATGGCGGACGAAGGAAACTGCCCGACATTCACCATTATAACACAAACTTCCTTCCCCCGTCGAATCAATGGTTCCAAGTAAATCATAAAACTCTTCCTCCACTTGTCATGTTTATTCGTTAGACATCTGGCAACTACAACGTACAACCCCGCGCACGGCACGTCCTACTTGACTCAGAGAGAGCGACCTACGGCACGTCCGTAGTCGCCGAGCGTAACGTCTGAAGTGCGGGAAAAGTAACAAGACCGCATGGGCTCCGGCCCCTCCCTGCAAACACTGTACGTAATATAACGTTCGTTGAGGTCCCATTTTCGTCATTCATGGATGAATGTAACGAGGACGTGCTAAGGACGTAGTCATAATAACCCTAACGTCGCCAGAACGTCCCAGTAACGTTACATTCATGATTTACGTTCTAAGGACGTAAATGGGAGTTCACAGAATTACGTCCTAAGTACGAAATGCTGTACGTTGTGGGGACGTTATGACGTAAAACAGTATTCGTACTTAGGACGTAATTCTGTGAACTCCCATTTACGTCCTTAGAACGTAAAACATAAATGTAGCGTTATTGGGACGTTCTGGGGACGTTAGGGTTATTATGACTACGTCCCTAGCACGTCCTCGTTACATTCATCCATGAATGACGAAAATGGGACCTTAACGAACGTTATATTACGTACAGTGTTTGCAGGGCTGCTGCGCCCGGCACCAAAGTACCGAAACGAGGCAGTCGTCCACAGCTTCTCGCGTGCGGGAAGCTGGGGATAACTGCCACATAAACTTAACGAAGTAAGGATCCTACAGGCTCTTGGGTGAAAACTTTGTGATTAAAATGCTTTTTTCTATAAGAAATATTTAAAATCGGAAAATAAGTCCTATTCAAATTATTTTCAGTAACATTCATGCTATATGATGGGACTTCTAGATGCTAAATCCGATTCGTATTGCATTTAAACTTTAAGGCGTTGCAGTTTATAGGCGGCTCTTAAAAGCATTGAGTGATAGAGCAGCCTGAAGCCTACTGATTGGGAGAGTAAACCAGCTGGAAAATATTAATCCAGCAGTGATAGCTAGGCATAGAAATATATGCACATATATTTTTTCTGTGTAGCTAGGTGCCAGCTGTTCTGCTCATGAGCCGCGCGATGGGCAGAAGGGGAAGTCACAGCACGGGGGAGAATATAGGCCTGCACACAGCAACCGACAAAGTCGGAAGGCTCGGGCAGTCTATTTTAGAGCTAGCTATCTCTAAACAAACAATATCTAGCCTACCTAACTGATTTATTGATAGATTTATTTCTGAAAATGAAATGTAAACATCGAAGAATGGAAAATGATTTAAATTGACTATGTTTCTATCATTTTGTTAATATCATTGGTTATTAAAACAGCCCGGTAGTCAGGTAGTCTCATGAGTTCTCTTTTACTTTGCAAAAGCTAGGCACACAATCAGTGACAATGACAGTCATTAATGAATAATGATCCATTATTTGTCAGTGACGGTTTCTAGAGACTACACTGTCAGTGTCACTGTCACTGCTACAGACGTACAGTCTGTTTCACCAGAACCTGGGAGTACCCTTTTTCTAATTTGCTCGGTCGTTCTTTAAAATTTGTTAACAATTTTTTTTTTTGATCATTTTTTCATGTTCCCCTAACATCCCTGAAAATTTGGTGCAATTTTGTTGTGTATTTTGGAAGTTAGACCATTGCCTTGGCATGTAATAGGATTCTTGTTTCACGGCAATGGTGTTAAAGAGAGCTGGCATTTTGAAAAATTATTACATGCCAAATGGTCTAACTTCGCTAATACACAAAAAAAATCGACCACATTTTCAGGGATGTTGGGGGAAGGTGAAAAAATAATCTGAGAAAAATTTTGTTAAAAAATTTTAGAGAGCAACCGAGCAAATTGGAAAAAGGCTACTCCCAGGTCCTGGTGAAACAGACTGTAAACACTTCATACTATGTCCACTTTGTAACCTACCACTTTGTACCAGAAAGCTACCAGCTCGTACCAACGTACCTACCACTTCGTACCAGAAAGCTACGAGTTCGTACCAACGTACCTACCACTTCGTATCAGAAAAAAATATATAGACTATGTTTTTTTCTTAATTAGTAGCTTGCTAGTCTAGTATACATGTTTGGTATGCTATATATATATATATGTAGGAATACCGGTGATCTCGGCCTTCGACGATCTCGGCCCGGGTGATCTCGGACGGCCGTTGGTTATCTCGCCCGGTGATCTCGCCCGGTGTGCGGTGATCTCGCCCGGTGATCTCGCCCGGTCGGCCCCCGACTGGCCTGACCACCTTACCCCTGTATCAGAACACATTGACGACAGGCTGCCGGGAGATCTCGCCCGGTGATCTCGCCCGGTTATCTCGGACGCTTAAAGACGTTATTACCGCGGTGATATTAGCCTATTTAAAAAATACTTAGATGCTTAGACATAGATCAATATAATATAATAGAAATATGTAGGCCTACATTTTCAATGACATTGCTCCAATCTGTTCCCCATAGGCCTATCTGTGAACCGTACAGTAATAATAGGCAGTACAATTTTATCGAAGACAGGCCTATGTAGATCTATAATTATTAGGCCTATAAAAGTAATTATTTAAATGGAAAATTTAATATCACGACACGGCTGATTTATATAGGCTAGTCTACAACCCCAAATGTAGGTATATCTCACATTTGTTTTATCTATGATATAAAGAAGCAAATTCAAAAAGTCGATTGATCGTGAAATTGTACACTATTTTTACACGATTTGTATAATAATTCGTGTTATAAAGAAGCAAATTCACCAGTTCATGGAATATTTGTTCTTTTATATTTAGCGCAAAATACGCTGAACATTTTTTCCAGAATTTTATTTATTTATATGTATTGTTATTGTATCACCTGTTTTACGATAAATTGGCTACCTTTTGCTTACGAGACGGCTTGGTGAGAGGGCATAATAGTCAATGAGGATTATTTTGGACATTATAGGTAGGCCTACATGTGTAAGACTTTGTAATGTAAAGATTATAATAGCCTCACGGGCCGTGCGGAAGCATGTTGTATCGGCTGTGGTTATTTTTAAGCCCGGAATAGTTAGGCCCCTACTGCTGGTCAGGCACAGGTCACCGTCACAGGTTGATTGACATCAGTTGTCATACACTGATTGGTCAACCGTTATAGGCCTACTGATGATTACAGCTCACGCCCACTCTCGCCCTAGAAACGTTTTTTCGCAAGAGGTGGCATCCCGTTTACTAAGCGCTGTGACGTAACGCCTTTAAAGTGAACGTGATATATTTCATATAATTTTTATTCCAGAACATGCGCTAAAAGTGATGCATGTGACTAAAGTACTATTATAGAAATATATAGGCCCTATATTTGTATATTGTTCAAAATGATAAAATGGTTATAATTTACAATTTGTTAAATACTGTAAGGACTAAATAATTTAAAGATGGTCTAAAGATGAGACATATTATAGGCCTAGCTATACTCATAATATTATTTGGTGATGCATGCGAATAAAATATGAAATATTAGGACTCTTTGATGTAAGCTCCGGGTAACTGGTTTTATATAGTTAAATTTAATTCAGCTGAATATCTCCCCAGCAAAATGAACGTGTTACTATTGCTATATCGCAAAGGACGCACTTATTGCTCATCCAGTTAATAAACAGGCTATGATTTTCTTTAAATGCGTGTAATATCCGCAGCAATAAAGCACTGTTAAAGATATAAATACGGTATTGTTATTTCCAAAATGGAGAAAATCTTTTAGATCATAATAATAAAGCTTTGTATCCCTGATATATTATATTATTCATAGGATAACTACCAAGCCTGTAGGCCTGTAAAGGTTTAAAACGCTCCAATAATCCATCCCGACCTTCATCCATGGCTAGATGTTTAGGCCTACTAGAGTTTGATCGGTGTAAAAAGGTTAACGTGGCCAAGCGAACGGACAATATTGTTACAATGACTGCCCGGCGTCTGTAATGCTGGGCCAATATTTAAACATCATCTAGCCACTGTTTTCATTTCACTGGCGGCGCCGAAGATGGCGTAACTGCCCGTCAATGGTCGATAAGAGATCAAGTTCATATAAGATAATGTTTATTTAAAATAATTAGGAAAGGAATAAAACGGCGATAAATTATTCAAGGATTACCCAGCTTAAAGGGACTGGCCCAGGCTAAAATCATCAAAAAATCGGTGATTTTATTTCGGGTTCTTAATATGACCATATGATGTAAACATGTACATAGACTAGAACTGCAAATTTTCTTAATTTTTGTGCTGCGCACTTACCAGTTAGACTAGATATAGAGACGAAATTCCCGCATTTCTTATTTTTGACATGGTTGTCAATAATTACAAATCAGGAATTTCGTCTCTATATCTAGCCTAACTGGTGAATGCGCAGCACAAAATTATAAAAATTTGCAGTTCTAGTCTATGTACATGCTTACATCATATGGTCATATTAAGAACCCGAAATAAAATCACCGATTTTTTTATGATTTTAGCCTGGGCCAGTCCCTTTAACTGAAAGGGCTCTAATCATCTTGCCGCCATGTGGTATTTAACAGTGTACTACACGTTAAGAAACATGATGTGCTTCACAAAATTATCGCGATCATAACACCTTGCAATTGTTTATTAAGTTTTAGTTTTATTTATTGAAGTATATTGCTGAGATCAAATCGTGCACGCCATATTCGTTTTATATTATTCTATCACACGATTCGTGTTATAATATTTGAATTGAATTTATGCTCAAATACGCAAAGAGATACTGTTGTTCTAAAAGGGTGCCGTTATGCCCCTATATGTTTTGCAATACAACTCAAAATATTAAGTATTAAAGCATTTATAACGCGTCACATATCTCATGTGATTCATGGGCGCCGAAATATAGGCCTACACACGAGTTACATACATATAGTACTTCTACTGTCCAGCAGCGTTCTCTATTATATTATACATGTGTTATGTTCCATGGAACATTTATGTTCAGTAGAACAGGTGGGAATTTACTTATGCTTACGTTTGCTCACTATATTAAATTAATCTGCCGTAATATAATTCAGCGATTCGCAAGATAATACTTTGGAAAACCCCTCCCTCTAATTATAAAGCCTATTGTTTCATTGGTTGAGAGGAGGTGCAAGTCAAAGACAGATCTCGAATCAGAGGGCCCTTGTTCATCACAAGGTGTGCAGTCTGTTACGTCATCACAGGGAAACTCCGCCCTCTCAAACCACAACAAACGTCACGCCCATCATTGATCTTTTTATTTAATCTTATGTATGTTATTAATGCCGCGGCAATTGTGCGATCTTTTTTCACACCCAAACGCTAATTTTAAAGATGCATCCTACATCAACTTAAAGGTATGGATCTCAGTAATATGAATATTGGGGAGGCCAATACAGTAAATGTCGACAAAATTGGTGAGCTAACCAGATATTGGCGTTGTGAATTAAACGAACAAAAATTATGATGGGAGCGTTCTTTTCTCCACACGATATGTTTTTATAATTCGGTTATGTACTTTTTATTATAATTTTGAAAGGTTGACAGTATTTTCAATTAATAACGCTCGAAGTGCTACATACCAACATTTGTAACGAATTGAAATGAGCAATAACAATTAAAAGGCTTCTAATTAAGGAACACAATAAGAATATATTTTTTTAATGTACCTATGTAATTCTAAAATATAATGATGTTTTGACCATTTTTTCCTAAATTATTAACCATATAAGTCCTAGATGCAAAACATTGGTATATAATTAAAATGAATACAAATTAGATGTTTTTTTAATCAACACTACGAAGCTCCAGAAGCGACATTTAGGTTTTTAACACAATACATTGCGTTAACAACTCGAAATATTGAGCATTATAATATGCATTATAATATGCATTATAATATGTAGATTCTGAAATAAGTAGGTCATGTTAGCTTGCGACAAAAATGTCAATTCATGTATCATGTTATATTCACCCCTGCATTGCAATTTGTGAATAAATTATTGCATTAATTATTAGTGTGTAGCCTACTTTAGAGTCTTAATTACTTGCTGTTCGTTGTGTTCTGGTGTCACCGAGAATCGGAAGCGCATTGGTGATCTTATATAAAATAGTAGGCCTACGATTCACTAATGCATGTCTGGTAGCTGCTATCAGTGACCGGGCGAGATCACCGGGCGAGATCTCAGGCGATGAGCGCCGCACATGCAGCGGTGCTTGTGGGGCTTGTGAGGTTGTGGCATGCTCACATCGGGGACAGGACACGGGCCGAGATCACCGGGCAAGATCACCTCGGACGGGCCGAGATCACCGGGCGAGATTACCTCGGACCGGCCGAGATCACCCGGGCCGGGATCGTCGAAGGCCGAGATCACCGCACACCAACACCTATATGTAGGCCTATAGGCCTATGTATGGATTACATTCTGCAGAATGGCAATTATTCAGAATCATCAGAAATAAATATATAGAGTCTATGTCTTTGTCTTAATTATTTAGACAGGTTTATTATACTTTGTACCAGAAAGCTACCAGTTTGTCTGGTCATAAGAACAAATATATGTTTTTGTTCTAATTAGTAGACAGGCTTATTATGCTGATATATGTATGGATTACATTCTGCATATTGGAATTATTCAGAATCATCATGAATAAATATATGTCTTTGTCCTAATTATTTAGACAGGTTTATTAGGAGATATATATGTATTTGTCAAAGTCATGTATTTCTGTGTGTATTTCATTATATTGCATCGTATCAATATTTTATTTAATAGCCTACATCACCTTATCTTTCAAATTTGATAATTAATGATCGATTACTACATGATTACTACAGGTAGGCCTGCCTTGTGTTTAAAATTCAGATCACAGCTTTCACCCGTGCAAGCCGATGACAGCGTCAGCTATCACTCACAACACCTATGGCTCGGAGATAATCCCTAACAGGTCGGGTATCAGTTGGAGTAATTCACAACTCACCTCCGCAAGCTGATGACAGCCTAACCTGTTAACTCCTCAACCGCTAAATTAAATATTTTAAATGTTCACCCATTTAAAGTTGTGTCTTGCTACCGCAACCCACAACTTCAAGTGGGTGAACATTACAAGATAGTCACGCTTAGCGATTTGAGGGTTTCATTTACCTCTACATGGTCTAACTCTACAACAGTTTATTATATGAAGTTGAATAAACCACAAAAAAGCTAACATGTCTTACTTTATTATAAAACAGCTTATCGTAATCGAAATGATAAAGCGCCCGCTTGATAAAATGTTTATAAATTACTGTTTGGTAAATACTGTAGCGCCTAAATAATTTCAACAATGAGATATAGTATACTCATATTAAGTTGATGATATACTCCTTACTAGAAATGTTATTTAATAAAATGTCAGACGCACTGTATTTGGCTTCAGAACTTCAACAGTCTAATCCCATTACTATAATCAGTGCAGGTGTTGCCGCTAATTGCCACAGGCATTATTATGAAAACACAGTGACACCTTTGCATCGCTTAAGCCGTTGATTCTCGCACAGCTGGCACCCTCTTGCTATGTGGAGAGAGAACGATTTAGAGGCCCAATTAATTAATTAATTTGAAAAATAGTATTTACATCACCAGATGAGCTCGAGACTCGTCCATCTTTAATCTTTTTTACAGCACGTTTAAGGCGTTAGATATTCCCGATAATCATGTGTTATAAATTATAATAAAACGTTTATAAAATACAACATGCTCATTATTAGTGTCATGCCTATATGTGATGTGCCATATAAAAACGGCCCTACATTTTGAGAAATGAACCTCAAAGATTACCCTTTCACCGCTAATCACAACTATAGTCATTATTAATTCATTTTTTTAGGCGATCAAGTCACTGTTATTGATGCAAATATTTCGTCTCAAATTACACAAATATTTTTAGTTGCTTTAGTTGCTTAATTACCCCTTATCGGTACTTTATTCTTTTCATAATCAACAACACTACATTTGTGAAGTTTTACAATAATTGTCGTGAATTTAATGCTGCTTTAATAGGCCTACCCGTAATTCTAACACAGTAAAAGGATAAAATACGATGTTGTTGTAGGCCTAACAAAGTTATTGTAATAAAGTAAGCGATTTCAACGATGTATCACACTTGATATTTTAATAAAAACTGACTAAGTCATAATACGTCACAGGTCATTCAAATTCATGTAGGTTCCCGTGAATTGATAACTATAAAACAGAGGTATAACTAGCGTGAATCTACTGACGGAGTTTAGAAAATATATAATCAATATTTTTATTGTTATTATATATCTACTGGTATTATCTAATAACTCCATCTCGCGACATAAAACATTTAAAAAAAGGGGTACGAAGTGGTAGGTACGAAGTGGTAGGTAGAGGTGGTACGAACTAGTAGGTAGAGGTGGTACGAACTGGTAGGTCTAATATTTTTCGTGATACGAAGCACTTGGTAGGTTACGAAGTGGACATGGTACAAAGTGACCTGCTACGGTCAGTGACTGACTGTCAGTGACACTGACAGTCACACACACACAGACAGTGTCAGTTTACTGAAGGACTGAAGAAAAGGTTGACTCACTCTCAACTATACTCTATAGTAGGCACTTTCAGGCTCATTCAGGCTGGCACTCTCAGATGTTTAAACTACATATTGATATCTACTGTTTTTAATCTTCACTATTTTTTGTTACCGACTACAGTTAACTGCACCAAATTCATGCTCTAAACTTTTATTTTGCGCAACCAATTTTACCGACAAATAATACTCTGTGTCAAAAGTGATTGCTGATTGTCTTTCAATGTTTGTGTCTCCCTATTAGAAGAAGCACTTGACAATAAAATATAATTTAGCTTTTTAATTAACTCTGCTTGATTGATTTTATTCTACAGGGTCTTACGATTTTAAAAAAACCTAATTTTTCAAAATCGGATAAGGAGTAAAAATGTTGCGGCAAGAAATGTATTTTAAAACAGGCTTTTTTTGTGTATGATAACGGGTTGGTCTTTTTCACGAAACCGAGCGATACTGGCCGAAACCGACTGAAACCGGCCCTAAAAACGCTAGTAGAGGTCCAATTAACTATATATACTATTGTGTAAGTAACCATAGTCCACGGGTAGCATTTTAAATATAAGTAGGTTTTATAACTGAAACGTCCACAGCAAACTTAAGAATGCACCCGCTATTGGTCTAGCATGTGTAGACATATCGATATAGTCCTGATAGTAGGCCTGCATGTCATGTAACATGTTAGACTACCTGTGGCATATCTACTATGGCTGCGAATTTATATTCACTAGATGTCACTAGAGTCAACAAATGAAATGTTTTTTTCATTTTTAATTCTAATTATAAAACTACTTTATAATAATATTATTTACATAGTATAACAATATGATTAATTTGGCATTATTGTATATACAGTAGATCCTGTCACCAACGACCTTGCTTCTGCCAGACAAAAAAAGTCGTTGGTGACAGAAAGTCGCTGGTCACAGAAATGAGTTTTTGCTGTAAAATTTGCGGGTGCGGCGGCTGGTTCAATGTCGGGCTAATGACATTTACCCACCACTGACCGGTATTCATTGTGGATCAGAGCACGCGGTTGCGGCAACATTTCAATGCCTGTTCTAATATCACTGATTATGACGGTGTTTTTCAGAATGACTGCTAGCTATGATAATAACGCTAACAGAGCACACGTTATATAAGCCCAGGTAGCTTCTGACCCTTAACAGGCATGGGGCGTTGTATATTCACATTAAATGTGTCACTATAGGACAGATAATGTAGCCTTGGTAAAACAAAAAATAACTGGTGAAACAAAAAGGGAACAATTATTCATTACTGATGAATAATACATATGTGTGTTTACACTAACAGGATCATTATGCCCACACTAGGACGTATGTACTGTCCCCGTCCCAGCAGACACATTACGTTGAATAAATGTTGGTTTAACGTTGGTCCACCGTCTACGATGCTAGACCAACGTTAATCCACCATTAAATCAACGTCTTGTGTCTGCTGGGTATATGTGGCCGGACCACGCTCATATAGGACGTTCGCTACGTGTGAATAAACACGCGTGGACGGCTGATTAGGGCAGTGTATTGTATTAACAGATTAAAGTAACTGGGGGATTAGTTATGTCCTGACGCGATGTTCTAATGTTGGCCAACCCTGCATCAACGTCTCGTGCCAGCTGTATAGTCACCCAGTAAACATGAGCCATTGACCCAATGTTGTTTTATTGCGGGCCGATTTCGAAAACAGTGGGCCAACGTTAAAACAACATTGGGTCAATGGTTGTGTTTGCTGGTCAGTGACGCGCGTCTCATGTCTGGAGAGGGGTGTACTGCTGACTGACATGCTGTGTATAGCGTAATTATGACGGCGCCGCTCTTGTCTACCAGCCAACACACAACTGAATAGCACTTGACATTTAGTGTGCTATAGACAATATTATTTGTATAATTATTCATGGCGTATCTTCTTAACACATCCCCTGAACAATTTAATACGATTGTATTTTAAAACATGTTTAATTAGCGCTATGCAAAATAATTTTTTTTATATACTTTTCGACTAATGAGAGCATTCAATTGATTAATATGTCATATATTTAGTTGATCATTGGACATGAAGGGTTAGATGATTTCCTACGGGCGCCGGGTGATATTGCTGTGTAGTAACATCGACGGTCTAAGGTAGATAGACCTCTTGCGACAACAGCCTGATCTTCCAAGGTTATACCTCTCTGTTACCTATGATATCCACACAGTCAGATCTGACATGCAGTGGTTTGCTCATGAATGTTTCCAAAAGTCGTATGACGAAAAAAGTTGAGGTCGTTGGACACAAGTAATATAATGACCTTCTGCCAGATATTTGAGGTCGCAAGTCGCGTTAGACAGAAAGTCGTTGATCACAGGTCGTTAACTATAGGAAAATGATCCGTGCAAGAAAAAAAAGTCGTTGGAGACAAAAGGTCGTTGGTGGCAGGGTCGTTGATGACAGGATCTACTGTATATGTATTATATGTTTGCATTGTTATCAGTCTACATTTATTAAATATACAATAATCAAGTTTATTAAACCATTTGCGTATACATGCACAATAAATTATAATTATGATACAATTTTAAAATAAAATAATATACATAGTATAAGAAGATGATAGATTAGGCATAATGATGTGAATGTTGATTTTGTTTTGCAGAATTGTGAGGAAAGGTGAATTAATTGTCTGAGTTTTTTGTTGCCGAATGTGGTTGTCTTAGCTGTTGTTTTTCATTTTTTTTGTTTTCTTTTTTCCCTGCATTGGTTGAAGCAATTTCAAATGTCCTGCCATCTGTTGACAGCACAGTTCTTAGGTTGAATGGCTTTGGTTGAAAAAACACATCTCTGAATGACACATTTATTTCAAATATGTATTATATATTTACATCACATACAACAGTAGAGTATAAGATATATATAAATGTGCATTATATTCTAATTATAATACTACTTTATAATAATATTATTTACATAGTATAACAATATGATTAATTTGGCATTATCTCATATATATGTATTATATGTTTGCATTGTTATCAGTCTACATTTATTAAGTATACAATAATCAAGTTTATTAAACCATTTGCGTATACATGCACAATAAATTATAATTATGATACAATTTTAAAATAAAATAATATACATAGTATAAGAAGATGATAGATTAGGCATAATGATGTGAATGTTGATTTTGTTTTGCAGAATTGTGAGGAAAGGCGAATTAATTGTCTGAGTTTTTTGTTGCCGAATGTGGTTGTCTTAGCTGTTGTTTTTCATTTTTTTTGTTTTCTTTTTTCCCTGCATTGGTTGAAGCAATTTCAAATGTCCTGCCATCTGTTGACAGCACAGTTCTTAGGTTGAATGGCTTTGGTTGACGCAGGAACCGCCGTAAGTGACGCCTTCTTTTTACAGGATCTTGACTGGCCCAGACATTAAAATTCACCTGGAACTTGCTATATTCTTTACACAAGAAGAAGTCGCCAGCTCCCATCAGACTGCGCTCAAGCTCCCGGTACTGAGAGAACTTCTTCAAGTTTGTTTCCCAAGTTCAGATAGAGCTTGTGGACACCAATCCACTGCCTGCTTCAACACATGGTTTAGACGTTCACAATTATTATTGGTCAATTTGGTTGTGACACCCACTAAACCTGTTTTTGCTGCAGCTTGTAAATTGTTTTTAAGGAGAGGCACAATATCATGTTCAAAGTGTCCTATAAAGTCTTTAGCACTACATAGTGATTTTGTTGCTTCTACACATTGTTCAAACATGATGGAATCTTCAGTGTCGATTATGCCGTCCTTTCCAAACACAGATGATGCGATTTCTTCCCTCTCCTTCTCAGATTTGCCGACGTTGTGCTTAAAGGTAATTGTCCATATTTCCTTTCAGATGTCGTGTGCAACTGAGGCGTCCGCCACTGGGGAATGCTACCTCCATCGCATTAGTCATGGCACATTCTTCATCACTGCCAGTCAGAGGTTGTCACATTATGGTGTTGCCGAGTTTAGCACTGATGTGTTGGAAGAAGACTCTGAAAGTATCGTAATCAGAATTCCCGTGAAGCAGCATAGGGCTGAAGAATAGGGGGTGGTCACCAGTGCCTCGTCTTTTCACAGACAGGTTTTTAAACACAGCTAATGTCACATGAACGTCTCCAAGGTTAAAGGTCTTATCAAACTGTTGATTGTCCATAAGGTCCTGAGCAGCAGAAACGGCGAATGTCTGATATTTGGTCGTCAGTGTGTGAAGATATGGCAGGAACCTTATCTTTTGACCCTCACAACTAGTTGCACAAAAGGGTTCGTTTTCAGTTCTTGTTCTATGTTGGAGATGTGATCGGCGAAATTATGTCTTTGTGTTGTGGCTGGCTGTTCTTTCTTCTTTTGTATGTACTTGGCATTCACTATTTGCTTAGGATTACGAGGACCATCTATGATGTCAGAGTCTGCATATATTTTCTGAGGTCTTGTCGTCTTCGCTCGCTCTTTCAAGTCTTTCATCACGGCAGGCTTGGTTCTGATATATTCTTCTGTGCCACACCGTGGGGTGAAGCTCCAGGAAAATCACCTCTGTATTCATAGAGTGCCAGTCTGTTGCTGTCACTCTCTTCGTCGATCCATGTCACTCTCCTCTCATAGGCTGGAGAGTTGCTATGTTTTGTGTAGTATCGCCTTACTGTCACTATTTCAGTAGCCTCTGGTTGAGGTTCTACAGGCACAAATATTGTCTTTTTATTTTTTTGTCTTTTTAGGCAATATTACTCATCTTTTTTTAGCACAACTTTTTTTAAACACTGTCCAGGAATCTGCACAAAAGTAGTTTTGCTGGAAGGACCAGAAATTCAAGCGCCACAATCGTCCCAAAACTGAGACGGTTGTTGACGTTGATGTCTTTCAATGTTTGTAGCAATGAAGAATACATTTTCTTTAACACTTCGTGGTACATAGTCAATAGCAGGAGTTCTTGTTCATCACTTTTTAGTGGTAAAAAATCACATATGTCCAAGAATTTAGGCTTCTGTTTTGGTCCCATAGGTAAATCACGACCACCCAAGGCCATCACTGGAGTGTCATCAATGGATATATCAGATATCACAGATGCTGATGGTGAAGATGGAGGTGGTGATGGCGAGCGAGGATGATTTCTTGGTGAGGTATTCAAGTTTTCTAAGAATGTCCTGCAACCTTCAACATTGATGGTTCGAGAACGGTTGCTGATTGGTCGTTCTGTCTTGTGCAGTTTTTCCGCTGGAGCGATGGGTGACGTCACAGGAAAACATGTCTTAGTGCTCAAGAAGGCCACTCATCATCATTTAATGTATCAATGGCACTTGTAATAGTGCTTATGTTTGAACTGCAAGTTGATATGTCCAGCCTGTTGGCTATCGTGTAGAATTACAAAATGGTTTGGTCTAAATTGAGCAAGTCTATCGGGAACGTACGTCATACAATTTTTCTTGACATTAGATCAGAAAGAAATTCATTGTTTAAAGTAGGTGGACAATAAGACTGAATTGAAATAGAGAGAGTGTCACTAGCAGCAAACATCACAAGTTTCTCAGAGTAGTCACCAGGTTTACTTATGCACTTCAAGAGATTGTTGTATGGATTGTGGATCACTCTTTTTTCTTACACTAAGTCTTGATAGTCTTGTGATCTGTATCATAGTATTCTTGATGAAGTGCTACTTCAATAGCCGTCAACAGGCGTATATGTAGATGGTGATGTTCCATGCCTTAAAGGCCTCGTGACAGTGCCCTGAACATGCAGTTACAGTTTTATTCTGAGTATCATCAGGCAAGCACATATTATAGGTTTATAGTAGTAGCTGCTCACTCTTGGCGGTGTCAACTAGACGATCTGTATCAACAGCTGCGTATATCCTGCAACAAGCAAAGAGAAAAGATATATACATATATTACATATATAACATAAAAATAAAATATACATAACATATTTCAAAGCCGCGTAGTTAGTTATTTTATCTTAGGTTTTCGGGACGATAAATATTTAATATTAAATTGTTTGTAAAATAGTCACACTTAGTCTCTTAAGTGTCACTTTGATTGCCACCCCTCCTTCCCGACTTGTAATCACCATGACGTAACATCTTAAGTAGACAAGCGTCAATCCATTGTTTCTAATCCCTTTGATTCGTTAGCCCTCTCAGCCCCAGAGCGCATCACCCAATTACTTGTTTTTCTTATTTACATTTTACAATGTGACGCAAGGGCGAACAATTATATGTGTATGTTATTACCTAGTGATATATTATAATAAGAATTTTTATAGTAGCCTATATTACAATAATAATCCGCTGAAACGGCCGTCTTTATTATTACACCTCTGACATACCCTGTTAACCATCTTCATTCCGATGTGAATAAATAGCAGAGATGTAACATGCAGATGTAACCAAACGTACATTTTAATACACATGTATGAAAATACGAACATATTTATTATACGGCAGAAACTAGTTTTCAACGCCACATACATGTAATATATGACATAATAATCCCCTGTAGGACTGAGATGGTCAGCGCAACACTCTAATTAGCGTTACACGAAGAACAAAGCGATTCGCGGCGATTGTGCTATACACAACAGACCAGAAAATACAAGTCATTTACCAAATGCTGGCTCAATGTTGGTCCACCGTCGCGACGCTGGCCCAACATTAAACTAGCATCAGGTCGACGTCTCTTGTTTGCTGGGATATGGTCAGGTGCGTGGGAGCAGTGTCGCCTGCTCACATGTCAGAAAACGCTCACCAAGTTAAACTGAATGATGTTGCGCCATCTGTGACATCTGTAAAACCTTAGTCCAACTCTTGATCAACATTTTGGATTTCCTGTGCGTCTGATATTATGTCCTAATATGGAACACTGGTTGACAATTACAACATCATGTCAAACTTCTCTGTATTTGCTTTGCTGCCAACGGCCGCTGCGGGGTGTCCCATCACAAGTATAGTAATAGGCCTATTATTTAATAACCTAATTCTCATTCTCAAAAAATCCAAATAAAGGTCACTAGCCTAGGCTACTAGTGATACTTTGTTCATGTAATATTATTGCTGTAGTATCATCACTGTAAAATGTGTAATGAAGAGAAGTAGTCCCTAACGTAATTTTTTTTTATAATAACGAGACTAACATCACTTTGCGACCGTCAAAGTTAAAAAAAAATTCTGGTGTTCAAAATCAGTCATGCCCCTGACAAACGACGACCCCTTTCATATGACCGTTTTTATGTGGCCTTAACTGGGGGCGCATACATAACTGTATTTCAGGACTAGTAAAACATCTACCGGACTAGTAAAATTTAGGTTTTAATAGTCCTGCTCACTAGTAAAAAAAATGGCTAAGTTCTATCCCTGGTATGATAACATACTTTTCATAGTATCATAGAGACACATTGAAATAAAATTGTGCTTTTTTACTCAAAAATATCTCAAATAGTTTTTGAGATATTGTCATTTTCTCGTATGCAAATTTGCCTTTTCTCCGTTATTGTTAAAGGGACTGGCCCACGCTAAAATCATCAAAAAATCGGTGATTTTATTTCGGGTTCTTAATATGACCATATGATGTAAACATGTACATAGACTAGAACTGCAATTTTTTATAATTTTTGTGCTGCGCATTCACCAGTTAGGCTAGATATAGAGACGAAATTCCTGATTTCTAATTATTGACAACCATGTCAAAAATAGGAAATGCGGGAATTTCGTCTCTATATCCAGTCTAACTGATGAATGCGCAGCACAAAAATTGTAAAAAATTGCAGTTCTAGTCTATGTACATGTTTACATCATATGGTCATATTAAGAACCCGAAATAAAATCACCGATTTTTTGATGATTTTAGCCTGGGCCAGTCCCTTTAAGAACCGCAGAATTTTTGCAGGAAAAAGACTCTTTTTTTTTAATAAAAATGAAAAAAAATCACAATTTTTCTTAAAATTAACAATACTTTTCCAAATTTAGATATATAATAACCTGACATTTTTAGGTTGGGTAAATTATATAGAACGTGATTGCACATTTAATTTTTTTTTTCGGTGACCTTGACAAAGAGAGAGGCACGCGCCTTAGTTTAGAAATCTGTACATTGGGCGATAATACAGGTTTCGCGGTTATTTTTTCTTCCAGGCCCTAGTTCTAAGTTTAAACCATCATTAAAGTTATTTTTTCAAATAAATAGAACACATTTTTATGCCTTCAGAGACCATAACATTTATACCCTTTTTCTACATATACAAAAAACGACCAAAAAACGACGTCATAAATTTCCTTTTTTTAGACCCCAGTTTCATGTTTACACAAGTGCCTATCTATAGACTATACCCGCCATCAGATTAACTTGTATCGCATCTTTCTCGCCGATTTCTCAGTCAATTCTACCCGATTTTCATGAAATTTTGCAAGGACTATTTTCGCTACTTTTCAGCTATACAATATTTTCCAATGAAAATTTCACAGTAGTCGCCGCGTGACTCGAAAATAGTCCTTGCAAAATTTCTCACCTCATACTTCACATAGCCATCACATACCACTGAGGAATAGTTTTGGTGACATTTTGAGCCCCATATCATCAACCCTTTAATTACTATGGCCACTAACGGAGAAATGCTAGTTAGCGCATTTCAGAAAAAAGTTGCCATCAGATCTTCTTTTAATTTGGCAAATATGTTCAGCTATGTCAGCCAAAGACCTGATAACTTTTTTGATCAAACAATTTCAAAATGGCCATTTAGTGGCCATTTTAAATTTTGTAATATTCAATTAATTAAGAAATGCAAAATGACTGGACCATGAATATAAAGCAAAATGTAATGTATCACACAAGAATAACCCATGACAAATTTCACACTGAAAAATTCAAAATGGCCGCCAGTCGGCCATTTTAATTTTTTTTTTCAATTTAAAAAAAAATAATTTTTTGAGCAAAGAATTTTAAAATAGTGGTCGAGTGATAACGGAGGGCTGCTTTCGTGTTCGTTTCCAAACATTTTTTTCTAGTTATTTATAAATGTGGTATATTTGTTACTAGACTATTAGTGTATTGCGGGGCACTTATTGGGTTCCCTGCTCTCTCAATATTCTTCATCTCTGTAGTATTTCTTCAACTGCTTCAAATGGTTCAAGTGTCTGGGAGATTTTTTGAATTCTATATCCCTGCTGAAATTTGCAACATTGAGGTCACAACTTTTGGACCTTTTCATAATTTTTCTCAGATTTTGATCTAGTACAGGATTTTTTTTGCTTTGTGAAAACAGTGGGATTTGGTCAAGTATTTCTTTTAGCATGTTAGCAGTTATAAAAAAGTGTCAGCAATTTCCTTTAGGACAATTTTGAAATTTTTGTGATGTACCTAACATAGTCATAGTTATAGATCTCAGTGAACACAAAATATTTGTATAACATTTATACAATATTGGGTATTCAATGTCGTTGAGCCAGAGTTATTTTCTAATTAATGCCAAGTTGATGGCCACACACTTAAATAGTTGGATGGCCCAAGGTCACAGATTTTACTTACCGTAAAATTTCTAACTGTAGCCACATCTCCAATAGAAGCCGCCCCCCCCAACTTTTCAAATTTTTCTTTTTTTTTGACAAAAGTTTACTAATTTGAAAACCTCCAATGGAAGCAACAGGGCGACTTTTGAGATTTGTCAAAGACCAAAATTTTGTTCAGCCCAAAACCTATTCAAGATTATCGGTATCTTAAATGGACAATGACCAGGTGTTTATCAAAACGGCTGCTGGTTGTGCTAGCAGAGAAGACACTATATAAGGCCAGATGGCTTCTGACTCTTTAGAGACATGAGGCGTTGTATCCACATTAAATGTGTGAAGATAGGGCAAATAATGTATCCCTGCAAGCTCTACAGTTGTTTTCATGTTAAGCCTACTTACTTACCGGTAGTCTAACAGATTGAAATATTTTTGGTAGACCAAATGTTGGTTCAATGTTGGGCCGGTGGATTAATCACTTCAATCCAACATTGGAAGAACATATTGTGTTTGCTGGGAATACAACCCACCCATCAAGGTAAACAGAAGGAGCTGACTAAAGGTTGTTTCACGGTTCAGCCAGCATCGCCGTGTGTGGCCACACATGAACAGTGTGTCAAAGTTTACCGAGACAGCTGATCACCATTAGGGGAGGGAGGTGTTCTTGTGGCCGTATGCTTATTTGCAAATAAGGCAGCACCAACTGCTGGTTCACTGGAGACACCATTTGTCAACATTTAGCCAACCCTGTTTTAACATCTTTGCCAGCTGTGCAGTCAAGTGACAACGTCCCATATCACTGACAGGCCTCGTTCAAGCATTGAAAGGTGTAGAGGGGTGTGCTTGCTGACTCACAGTGATATCACATGTGCTGTAGACATTATTATTCATGGCATATCTTCATATTACATTCTCTGAACAATTTAATACATTGGATTGTAAAAAACCTTTAATTAGCGCTATGTAAAATAAACTTTCTGACCAATGTGAGCATCAATTTGATTCATAGGGCATATCTGTATTTGACCATTGGACATGAAGAGTTGGGTGATTTCTACCAGTAGTTGAGCGTGATAGCTGCGCGGGGATTTGATTTTTTATACAAAACCTCCAATACAAGGCTCCGCAAGTGGACATGGGGCATAGGGCACTGGAAAATGAATTTTTTTATTCTAATTAAAGCCAGGGATACAATTGGAAATTTTACGGTAGTGCTTATGTAATTTTACTGTGTGAAAAATCTATTTATGGACTCTTTAGCCAATATACATCCTTTTCATGTACCCCAGATACACATTTTACGCTACAGAGAACAATCGTTTTGTTGTGACATCAATTATTAAAATTCATGTTGGACTCTCCGACCGGACCTAGTAATAAATGTGAAGGTTTGATAATGAACACATTACATAATTTGTGTTTTTTACTTGAAACTATTGAAACTATCTTAATTATTAAGTCTCCACCCACTATGTGGTGGTGGAGACTTTTTGCTGAGTATGCATACTGGCCCTGGGGAATTTGCCTGGTAATTTTTTTTTTGCGTTTTCCAGTTTCTCCAACGAAATCCAAGATGGCTGCCAAAATCCTATGGCGCACGCTAGAGCTTAAACCGCTTCATCGATTTGTTTCATGTTTGGTTTAAAGGAAAGACCTTACCCTGGCCGTGAGCTGAAAAGCTTTTGGTGTGATTCTGATCATAAAAACTTTTTGTATTTTAGCGGGTATTTCTGTTTTGCTCATTTTGGCCATTATCAAAATTTGGTAATATAGCCATACACCCCCACCGGATTATTTCTAAATATTTGCAGTAGGCCTATGCATATTGGCCCTAGGAAATTTGCCCTGTAAATTTTTTTCGGTGTTTTTCAGCTTCTTAATTCAACAAAATCCAAGATGGCCGCCAAAATCCTATGTCGCTCTCTAGAGCTTGAATCGCTTTATGGATTTGTTTCATGATTGGTTTGAAGGCAAGACCCTACTCTGCACATGTGATGATTAGTTTTTGGTGAGATTCTGATAATAATAACTATGATTTTTTTACGTTTCAGAATTTTAGCGAATTTTTCAGTTTTGTTCATTTTGGCCATCATTAAAATTTGGTAATATAGCCATACACCCCCACTCGGATTATTTCTAAATATTTGCAGTAGGCATATTGGCCCTAGGAAATTTGCCCTGTAAATTTTTTTCTGCGTTTTTCAACTTCTTTAGCAAAATCCAAGATGGCCGCCAAAATCCTATGTCACTCTCTAGAGCTTGAACCGCTTCCTGGATTTGTTTTTTGTTTGGTTTAAAGGAAAAACCTTACCCTGCACATGTGCTGATTAGTTTTTGGTGTGATTCCCATAATACAAACTTTGATTTTTTTACGTTTCAGAATTTTAGCGGATATTTCAGTTTTGTTTATTTTGGCTATGATCAAAATTTGGTAATTAATATAGCTATACACCCGTGCTCGGATTATTTCTAAATATTTGTTGGCCATAGGGAATTTGCCCAATAAATTTTTGGGGCGTTTTTCAGCTTTTTTAACAAAATCCAAGATGGCCGCCAAAATCCTATGTCACTCTCTAGAGCTTGAACTGCTTTATGGATTTGTTTCATGTTTGGTTCAAAGGAATAACTCTACTTTGGATGTGTGCTGATTGGTTTTGTGTGTGATTATGATAATAAAAACTTTTTTTTACTTTTTAGGATCTCAGCTGATATTTCAGTTTTGCTCATTTTGGCTAATATCAAAATTTGGTAATATGGTTATACAGCTCAAATTTTATCTTTTGTGTATGCTTAGTGGCCCTGAGAAAAAAGTCAGGAGAATTATTTTTCTTTTTTCATTTTTTCAACAAAATTCAAGATGGCTGACGAATCACATGTTACTCTGAAGAGCTTGAACTGCTTCACCGATTTGTTCCAATGAAGCAACTTACCCTGGCCATATATTGATTAGATTTTGGTGTGATTCTGACATCACATTTTCACGTGGTTTACATAAAAATTTGGTGACAGTACTGTATTTCTCTATAATTAATGTAGTATGTGGGGCGGTTGGAGACGCAAGCTTTGCCCCTCAGGCAATTCTAGATGTGTTAAGTGATTTCAACGAAGCGTGGTGATTGTGATGACATACTGTTTCTCAGCTGGTTAATTCTGGCCTGAATTTACTTCAACATGATCTTTTTCAGCTGATGACTTATAGCATGAATTTACTTCAACGTGATTTTTTTTAGCTAGCTACTTCTGGCATTAATTTTCATATACAGTATGTATATTTACATATGTATATTTATATATACAGTAAATACCACTACCAGTACCAGGGTATACAACTTAAAATAATTTTCACTGGCCAGCCATTAGCCCCGGATCAAAATATACTGGCCCATGTGTCATGGTTGTGATTTTTTATCATTATCTATCTTGTAGTGGTTAATAACACCAACAGTGAAACACATGCTGACTGAACATTGAAAGAGTAGGCCCTATTGGGCCGTCATATCCTGTGTCAAAGACTGGGAGAATGGCGGTAACATGTGCTCAATGTCCGGTGAACACGAGATGGTGACCCAGTGCTGGTTCAATGCTGGCCCACTGTTTGTGATGCTGGCCTGACATTAAATCAGAGCTTGGTTAATGTATCGTGTACGCTGTGTGCTGACTGACAAGCTGCAATGCAACAATGTGTGTGCCTGCGCAAACAGTGTGTATGTATACCATCAGAACAACCACAGCTTAGCCAAGCCAGCAAAATAGCTCTGCTCAACTGCTGGGCCAGCAGCTACAATGCTATCACAACATTGACACAATGATCGATGTCGTAACTCGTGGTACATGATACTATTAAAGATTAAAGGATTAAAGAAAGTTTTTACCCTATAAAAACCTTGGAGACTAAATGTTTTTTTTTCAATTTGAAATCATCATAAATGTCTTAGTTAGCTCTTTCCGATTCATTTGAATACCTATGTTATGGGTATAAGGCTATTAGAAATAGTTTTACTCTTACAGCACGGGGATCGACTTTCTACATACGTCAGATTCTGACCATTAATGTCAATCCCCGCGCTGTGAGGGTTAAACAACAATATATCTTGCTCACAAACTAAGCAAGACAAGCAGTTCGTTGAAACACAATGCATGTTCTGTCGTAACCTACACACAACTGCACAAGGCCTGGCAGAAGACATCTATGTAAATTACATGGTCACCAGCCATGTGGGACGGCTACTCTTGGAAATCATCGGACCGATGCTATTGCTACCGATAAATGGCTGATGGGCCGGCATTAATTTTATATCCTGTGTACTTTGGGTACATGCTCCGCACTATTCTATTTTGGCGATTTTTGCCATAGACTTGGGCATGTACCCAGAGTATATATAACACTGATTTTATTAATACTTTGCGTACTGCACTTCAGTTAAAGTGGTTGGCATAGTGTAAATTCTCCCCCCGCCATATGGCACAGAATTCCACTAAATTGCATCCAGATCTTATTGCTGATTGCCTTGGGCGTGAGGCCCTATAGAAGACACCAGAATGGAGCTCATCTTTAAACAGTTATAGAAAAAAAAGAAGAGTAGGCCTGCATTCTTAGCTCTATATTTATTTTTCAATGTTTTTATTTATTCCATGTAAATCAGAACTAACCGGTAAGCCATGACGAATGCAGTCATGTTATTTTTTCCACATGTGTGAATTAAATAATAATGTGTCTTTTTATTTTCAGATCCAGACCAATTTTCTATTATTCTTAGTGGTGGAGAGTACTAAAATGACATTTATCACTTTAGTAATTTCATCAGTTTTCTCGAGTTTTGTGCATAAGATTAGGCAACTGTTATTATTTGAGAATTCAATTGAACAGGGTGTGGTTTTTCAGTAACTATACATATCTTCTAAACATACAATGGCTTCGTCATCACAAACAGGAGGAAACATTGTTGGAGAGGATATTGGTGTTGTGCAAGTGAAGTCGCCACCATCTGTACTTTTGGATTTTCTGGAGAATAAAATTTGTACTCAAAACGTGTTGTCAGCTAATCAAGAAAAACTTGTGGATCAGTCAGGAAGGTATGAGGTGGACAAATATAACATATCTGGTTTGACCAAGAGATGTCTGTCATTATCATCGATATGTGATATCCCTGAACCTCCTCACAAACATCCGAAAACCAACATATTACCATCAAACCTTTTATCAAAAGTTACTAATTTTGTGAAAGAAAAAAACAATGAGAACCACATAACTGACATTATTGATGAAAATGTAAATTCCATATTGTTCCCATCATCAGACACCCCACATTTACAAACCACACCTGTTGAAATCTCTATTCCATGTAAATCAGAAGTTGAGCTTTTAACCTCATTGGGGGATCGTGTTGTAACGTCTACAGTAGTGGATTCATCAACACAGTATAAACGTAGAAGAAAACAATCTCGAAGAAAGAAAAAGACAAGGTCTGTGTTTGCCCCGTCCCTATCTGTACCTGACTCGCTGGACCTACTCTGTCTCCATGGTGATAACAAATTCTATAATAACCAGGTAGTAAGTCATAGACATCGACAGGACACAGAATGTAGCTGTGTAGAATGTAACAATAACTCAGTGGATCAGATGGAGTGGGATCCTTGCTATGATGTGGAGGCTCAGAAAGAACAGGGAGTTTTGGAAGAATTTTTGGATCTGGATTTATCTACATCTATGGATTCTGTTGATGACCCTTCTCGAGGATCTGTCTTTAATGTCTCTGCACTATTTTCAGGTAAGTAACTAGTTTACAATGAATGCAACAATTTCCTACATTAGAACAGCTCGAATAAAATTGCTGTGATTTAATATGTCGAAACAATACTATTTTCCATCACAATCAACTTTATATTTGTTATCACATATAGTACCCGGCATGCTACCGCAGCAGATCAGAGTACGGTACACATAAAAGATGATGTATATTTGAAATTGTATCATTGATGTATAGAAATTTTGAACAGGATTTTGCCTTAATTGAATATCATGACACTTAATATGATGGGGTAAATCAAGGTTATTGAACTAAGTTTCATTGTGAAAGTGAGTAATGTTGTGTTTGACTCGTTAATATCTAAATTTATTTATAATTACATTTACAATGAATGTCAATATATTGAAAGAATGATTGTAGATGCTTTTGACCGGTCTTATAAGATGTACCAACGTAAGGAGAAGAAGCGATCAAGGAGCAAGAAGATTACAGATTACCATCCTTTATATAAAGAAATTGGTGATTGTATGCATGCGCAAAGAAGGCCAAATTATTTTGTGGCTGTACAAATAAAGAATGAAAAGGTAAGATTGGAAGTGAATGAATATTGGCAAGATATAATGTTCAGCACGCTGTATGCATAAACATGCAAAAATTTTCAAGTCTGTAGATAACCATGGTTGGCCTGCACAACCACTGTTACACCCTTAGCCCTTTAACTGCCGGTCCCGATTAAATTCATTTCATCATTTTTTATTAGCCCATTAAATACCAGCTTTTGAACATAAATATAATAATAAAACTTAAGATTTGAAAATCTTTAACCTCCATTTGATCAAATCTGTATAATTTTCACTCACTTGAAATTGTGGATCGCGTCAGCGAGACACACCTTTATGTGGGTGAAAATTCAAATTAAATAATTTGGCGGTTAAAGGTTTAAACCGCTAAGCGCGACTTCATATACATGTAGTTGCAGTTAACTTCCACCAGCATTGGGTGTTTTTCGCTCATTTCTCAGTCAATTCTTGATCAATTTCCATGCAATTTTGCAAGCACTCTTTGCAAGTATTCCGGTGCCTACCCTGACAATTTCGTGAAATTTGAGTGAGTATTTCTAAAGTTTGACATGTAGTAGGATTTTGAGACTAAAGCTAGAAAATAATGCTTGCCAAATTTCTTGACAATCGTATGAAAATTGTTCACTTTAGCGAAAAACATACAATGGAGAAGTGACAGATTTGAAGTGATTTTACTTTAGTCATTTTAATCCTTTTTATTTACCCATTTAAATCACAGTTCTTGGCAACGAAATGTGTGTTTAAACATCAAGTTTTGCAAATGTTTGGTTCCAAATTCAACAAATATGAGCAATTTTCACCCAATTTTACGCGAGACACAATTTCAAGTAAGTGGAAAATTAAATTATTTCATTTAGCGTTTTTAGGGTTAAGACACCAGTCTAAAAAATGATAAAGTTCTCCCTTTATCAGACTTTATGTGGTTAAATGTAGCTACATTGTACTTAAATTTATTGAACTTGATGATTCTATCTTTTAATTTTTTTCAGATCCAGAATCGAATATTATGTGTACAACATCATATGGTTAAAGAACAACCTGCTTTGTCAGCTGCTGTAGTGAAACCAGCAACTCTACACTTAACACTGCTTGTTATGCATCTCACTGAAGAGCAGCTGCCTATGTAAGAAATACATTATTGTCCACTTTCTTCTGACCTTGCACACATAATCTGGTAATCACATCAGTTCAAACAACTTTTATTTCCAACGGTTTTTATTTTAAGTTGTTTGAGATTTAAATTGATGATGAATGTTAACATGATGTACACATATCTTTTATCAACTACTGCAAGCTTTTATGGAAAAAGTATAATTTATTTTATTATACAGATTTTATTATACATGAGAAAATGTACGATCTTTATCCGACCAGTCCTAAGAAATCCATCTGGTCCTTCCATTTTCAATTGTGTGGAAACACCCCCCCTAAAAATGTTAAAAAGTATCTTTTTCGGAGGACTGAAATACCATTTCGTAAGGTGAAAATAAAAAAAATGCACTTTCCAATAGTTATTTTTTTTGTTACCCTGATACCTGGTCTGCATTTAACAAGTAATTTTTTGATATTTTTTTCCCTATTGCCTGCTCTAACCTTCTCTCCAAAAAAATGTGTAAACCACATTATGGAATACGTGTAGCCATATGTCTTCACAAGACCTTCAGAAACCTTGCATTCATTCATTCTTTCATTAATTATTCATTCATTATGCCGCCTTGCACTAATTTTTTTCAAAATGTGGATAAAGTAGATCTATATTACATGTATGAATTTTATATTTATAGAGCATTCACAGCATTAGATAGATGCAAAGATATTATACTGGGTACTGCGAAATCACAGGAGGTAGAAAATCAAGAAGAGCATGGAAGTCATATGAATATTGATCCAGAATCAGGAGAATTACATGAGTCTAGTCTATGTATATCCAACAGCGACAGTAATGAGAGAACTTCATCATCAAGCAAAGAGTCTAGTATAGACAATTGTCATTCCCTGTTGCCACCCATTCAACTTAGTCTCTCAAAGATTGGAAGTTTCCGTGATGAAGTTGTGTTTGCACAAGTTGATCCAGGAAGAGACTTGGACAGATTACGTGAAGTTGCAGGTACAAAGTAGCCGCTGAAACAAATACTGACAAATACAGCCCTGTTATGCAAATTAATAAGCCCTCATAACTAATTTGTAGTAAACATATAGCCTATGACAACAACTAAATACATAAGCAAACACAATGCCTGTCATACGAAATGATCATTGGCTGATAATTCATCAAAGAATTAGGTTATATTTTATTACCTACAACATGTATCAAGCTCTGAAATCTGATAAAAAACATATCTTACCTATATATCTCACCTTGCTATAGCTTTCTGAAGACATGTTGCACATGTTGAACATGTCTCAAGTTTGCATGTGATATCAGGTGTGTCTAAGCTGTTGCATTTCATTTTTTGCAAATTTGATCCCAAATTATGAGACAGAGAATCATCTATTTATTGGACACCTCTGAATGTGGACTTGTGCTCTGGCATATGCATATTCTTGAAAATGTCATTACACAATCATTTACAATTTTATGAATGACAGGTTTTAGCTCCCATGATTTTGATAATCAGCACATGCATGTTATCTGAAGTTAGGATTTTTGTTTTTGTGTATGTAATACTTTGTTTTGTACATGTATGTTTGTTTGATTTATATCAGATATAGTTTCCCAATGCTTCAAAGACAGAGGCTTCTCATCTGGAGATGGAAAGGGTTTCAAAGCCCATGCAACTTTTATGAAACTATCAAAAGCGCCAAAATTAAGGAAGAAAGGTGAGACAGCCAGATGAGGTTCAGTAGCTGAATTACTATTAAAGACATATTAAAGACATACCGTATTTATTCTAATAAATGCTCATATTCCAATAAACGCCCACCCTCTTGATTTGAAAATAAAACGCGCGATCATGTACACTTTATGTTCATTAAAAAACTTTTTTAATAAGTGCCTATCCCCCCTGTAATCTCAGGGAGGGGTGTATCCTGATTAACGCCCTTGTCTTATAATAAAAAAAATATGGTAATTTCAAATCTGAAGAAATGTGTGATATATTGGTGAATGGTTTTAACATTGTTGGTTCTAAGAAAGGAACGATGAAAGTAGTACTGTATTGCTATTGTAGTGCATGCAGTCTTGATTTAGCTATTAACTATTTGTTACAGGTATCAAGAAGATATCTCCTCATCTCTACAGTAGCTATAAGCAACACAGATTTGGGAAACAAACAGTTTTGAATTTACAGCTGTGCTCAATGTTGAAGCCTAAAGACCCTTCTGGTTATTATCATGTCGATTATGCTGTTCCACTAGGTAACTACTATCATATTGTTTTTCATGCCATTGTGCTTGAAGATGTATTGTCATCCTAGTTCTGCGCCCCCAACACAACTGCCATTTGTTTTGGCTACTGCTCCAATTTCCGTGAAACTGGTATACCAATACATGGCAATTTTCTTTATTTCTTCACCCACTGCAAGTCATCTTCATCCACTACCAGTCGAGAATTGCGACAGCAATTCGCGGCTTGTAGTGGATGAAGATGACAATAGTAAATTCAGGCTTGAAAGGGTGAATGTGATAACTCAAAAAATACTAATTAAACCTCTATTTTTTTCTATGAAATTGTGAAGTTACCCATGAGTATTGAGATGAACTAATTAGTGAACAGTAATTAGGTTTTAAAATTTCCACAAATAACTTTCTTTCGACTTTAATCTTTTTAAATTCACAATAGTGCCTTGAAACTAGGTCCAAACATCTTGGCTTCATCAATTTTAATTAATCTATTTTATGTTCAGTTAAATGTTTGAAACTTTGTATTTTTTACGTTTTTTGGGTCTGCTAGTCTATTGGCAAAGTCTACTTTCAAGTAAGACCGAAAACGAGGCTGTGGTGGCCATTTTGAATTTATTGATTTTAATAAATCATTTTGCGAGTCAAATGGCAATGTGCGTTTTCATGTGCAACCAAAAACCAGGCTGTGGTGGCCATTTTGATTTTAATGAAGCAATCTTCAAATATGTTCACCCTGCCCTGGAACGTTGTATAGAGTTTTTTTGCGGTCACAAAATATATTTTATTTTTTACCTTGTCACTGTCCATCTGAAAAATATTTTTTATTTGATTGTATAAGTTAGCTTACAAAATAAAATTCCATCTCATATTAATAAATAATTAAATACCTAACTTATTAAAGTGTTTGTGTATTATGTCATTTCTACATACATGCTAATATTACTCAAAAATGTAATTTTAATGCAACAGTCTACAGGTAATCAATTATAATGCATGTATTCCTGAAATTAAAATGATTACCCAGTACGTGTACATGTATCTTGAATTTTCAGTTCCAACTGAGCATGATGATAATTTTCCGGATGATGACGATGATGATAATATTGGAGCTGACTGGAGTGATAGTGGAGCCAGTTCACCTATCAGTCACATGGGGGAGCAGCTTGTTAATCAGGCTCTAAGAGAAGCACTTCTCCAACTAAGCAGTAGATCAGACAGCCAGGCTATCAGCGGGTTGAGAGATGGTCTCCATTCTGTAGAAATCCTTGAAAAAAAGATCAACTGGAAATTTACACAACCTTTTGCTCAGATCTAGTGCAGTACTCCCTATCAGTACTTCTGATCACAAGACGTCCCCTTGGGTATGAAAGTGTGTATCTGTCACTTCACAAAGTGGAAGATACACCCTTTCATATCCAGGGGGAGGAAGAGCTGCCCAGCATTGATCCTGATGCGAGTCTCCCAGCAAATAATGTATCAGCTACATGCTTTCTCAAAGAAGTCCACCGCCAAGTAATTCTGTGCAGTCTGCCTGTTGCTTTACCTTAACCCTATATTTGCTTGACATTGACAATCACCAATAATTATTATTAGATTGATCCGTCCCGGTATCAAGTTCAATGTACACAAATTCCATGAAACTCAATCTCAACTGTAAAGGAACATTGGCTATGTCGCAATGTTGAGACAGCTTCCGAATTCTGGTGTATTAGCTCATGTAGGCAGTGGTTGGTTGGGCTGACGTTCAGAATCAGCTTGGTCTGCATTTTTACTTACAAAACTTCTGCTCACACGTAATGATGATGATGCTATACATTTGACAATTTTTTTTTCAATAATGAACAATAGTTGGTGAAAATCAACCATCTCAATATTTCAATTTTTAAACAACAGACATCTCTCAGATTGACTTTTTCAAGTGACTGAGCATCTACCACAAACCATTTAATATTATTTAGTGACATTTTAGTTTGGTTTAACACTTACTGAAAACTGTGTATGAATGGTCCTAGCAGGGCAAATGTTAACTCTTTAACTTATCTCATTTAAATTTTCACCCGCTTGAAGTTGTGTCTCGCTATCGCGACCCACAACTTCAAGTGGGTGAAAATTACTCATATTTGCCTAATTTGAGACCAAACATTTACAATTCCTACTGATTAAATATCAATTAAATTAAAAAAACTGGTATTTGTAAACAATAAAAAAGCTTTTAAATCAATTATAGCTGTGCTTGGAGGGTAAAGAGTTTTGAATTGCTGGCCCAGCTGTTCACAGTGATTAAAATATATCTCATTTGGTGAGGTAGCAGTGTGTACTATTTTGAGAGAAGAATTGAAATTTTAATTTTTATGCAGTCTTCAATGTTTGTAATATTTTTCACCACAGATGTTCAAAGGGTTAAGAAAGTGAAGTTTCAGGGCTACTACAAATAATAGAATTTTATGATTAGCGTACTTGTAAACCTGAAACACACTCTATACGATAGGGGTGCATTAGTTAATTTGCTTTGTCTGTGCAACTTTTTACATTATAATGCATTTACAGCCATATCATAATATTTGTTCATGTGCTCAACGTTCAGCTTGTATATATCATTTTCGCTATTGTTATGTAGAACATGTAACCCAAATCTGGTGCTGCATGCAATAATCGCTGTTTTATAATATAATTTTTGTCTTGCAGTTTTAAGTGAGATTATAAAACATCAGACAATGACACAGTGTGCGCTAGTATACATCTTTAAGGGTATTTTTTACAAAAAAAAGTTTATTACATGTACTATGTATCTAGTGATATTTATACATTACATACCTTGCACAATCATATGGGGCAAGTTAGAAACTACTATTGGATTAATTGGTGAATGCTGTGCAATTTTGTTGACGATATTAGAGGTATGAAATCTGAATACATGTATATTCAGTTCAAGATGTAGCTTTTAACACACATTATTTGCTATAAGGTATTACTGCTTGAATATTATTGCTTATTTAAGCATGTTTTTTTCTCATGCCATTAGGACATAAAACTTAAGGGTGTCATAGTGATCACACAAATTTAGCTCATGCTTTGTTTATATTATTGCAAGTAATCTGCAATGCAGAAAAAGGTAATGCCTGTGCCGTGTTCTGAGAGGATCTTATTATTTATGAGTCATGCTTTTAGGTCACTACATGGATAGACTGGTTAAGATCAACTTAACTTATACAGCTTTACTTTTGAAATCTGTTGCTGTACCGGTAAAAATATAGTATTTTTATTCCAGATATTCCAGATAAAATGTGTATTCCCATAATTAGGCATAATTTTTTTTAGGCAGTAATAAATTATTTTTTTGGGTATAGATATGCACAGCTTTTTGGGATTTTCGTGCACAGATTTATTTTTTAAAAGTGGTTGAATTTTACTCACTTTGGAGCTTGGTGTGAAACGATTGCGACGTTTCTGCTAGCCTTCAGCAGATCTCGATCACCCCCCCCATGATCATTGCATGATCATCTTACACTAAGTTCCAAAGTGGGTAAAATTTGACCACTTTCTGCATAAATCTTGAAACCATGAATAACATATTCTCTACCACATTTATTTTGTTGTATAATTGCTACCTAGGGCTAATATTATCATAACATATGAACTTCCAACACATTTCGATTTAACCCTTTCACTGTTAATACGACTATTGTCTTTTTTAACCCATTTTATTAGCCGTTCAAATCAGTATTATTGGTAAAGAAATTAGCGTTTAAACAACAAGATTTGGAAATGTTTGATATCAAGTTAAACAAATATGAATTTTCACCCACTTCAAGTGGGTGAAAAATTTAATTATTTAATTTAGCTGTTTAAAGGGTTAATAATCATATTTGTTCGGTCATGACATGGCTTTTGTGGACAGTTTGCATTTTCAACACAAATGATTATTTTCAAGAGTAAAATAATAGATATGTGACCCGATTTCACGGAATGAGTCGTAAGTCGCAGTTTGACAAATGATGCTAGGGCCCTTGACAGCCACATTATCAAATTTTTGCTAAGTTTTTATTTTCATCTGACTAATTTTGAATCCAAAAATGTTGTGGCATAGAAATATATGTATTTATTCTAATAAATGCATCAATTAAACTCCCCCTGAGGCTACAGGGGGAGTGGGCACTTATTAGAGTAGTATTTTTATGTCTATAGTGTACCATAGTCATTGATTTTATATTGAAATCAGGGGAGTGGGCGTTTATTGTAATATGGATGTTTATTAATACAGTTTATACTCCAATTAGTATAGGTATGACAATAAAATAAGGTTCTATTCCAAAATGAGTGGGTGAAATTCACCCACTCATTTTAGAATAGAAACTCATTTTCACCCAAGGAGACTAGAGGGTTTTCTGTAGCACTGATTGAAGTGTGAAATCTGTTTATAAACGCACCCCACAAAGAGCAGGAACATATATTGTTTTGTCACCCAATATTGTAGGTGTGATCACAGTGTAGTAGAATGCTCTGTCAGTTGAATAATTATATTGAAAGTACAGTGTACCAATAACTCATAGTGTAATTTTGGTGCTTTTTCCCAAGAACGTTTAACTATGCATACCGTTATATGTATTTTTTGTCTTTGATAGTGTATCACATCATTAAATAATTCTGCTACATCTGCTTCAATAATGCATTTTTAAAGAGTGTAAATGATAGTTTTGTATGTCTTATTAATCAAAATACCTTGAAGTATTTGTATTGCAATTAACCTGTGCAACAGTCCTCTCATGGCTTTTCACTGACAGTCTAAATTTACGCTAGAGATGGATTTTCTGTCTATTTTGCAATGTGCATGCATGTGAGTTAGTTTGTCAAGTATCATTTGAAAAAGACAGTGAATGTTGCATCGCAGTAGAGGTCAAAATGGATATCAAAATGCAATACGATACTGGTTAAATGAGTTAGTATGTAATATTGCGTTCCGTATATATGTGCTGTTTCAAATGATTTTGTTATCGCAATTTAAATTGTGTGTTATGAATAGGTGCAATATGATTTCTACATGATTGTGTCAATTTTACATGTTAGGATGAAGTTACAACCAATGATTTGTGATACATGTACATGAACCTTCTAAGTGCCCTTCACATGGTTTTTTGCATTAGAAGATATCACGTTTAAAAACACATTGTGCCAAAAAAATGTAATTTTTATATGAGCTTGATTTACTTAAAACTACTGAATCTTGAATTACATTGTTCACTTGGGTAATGATAACATAACAGAAATAGCTCAAAAGAAATTTGAATAATTGTGAAATGTGTGGTAAACCTAATTTGTAACATTGTGAAGTACAGTATATATATATTTAAGGTATACAGTAGAACCTGCTATGAGCAGCCACTCTTATGAGCCAACCTCCTATGGGAGGCCACTTGGCCATTCCCCAAAATGGCATTTCCTATACAAATGAACCTCCTATGAGCAGCCACCTGCCTTAAAAGGCCACTTTTCATGTGTCACAAGGGTGGCTGCTCATAGCAGGTTCAACTGTATTTATATTTAAAGTCTTCGTAAGGGATCATGGCTATTAATCACCAATCCCACATTAAAGTCAAAAGACTAATAAACATGCTCTTTGTATTGTGATTATTAGCATGATATCACGGCACAGTCTAGAGGCACATATGATGTGGATGGAAAAAATATATGATATACCAGAATCCTGAAAATGCAGCCTGAATGTTAAATAATTGAACATTCACAGCAGAATGATCTGCCTCCCTACAAACTGTATCTTAACACGAACGACTTATTGAACATTGAACGCTGTACATGTGTAGTTAGATTATATGCATTTAATGATGAAATATGATCTAAATTATCTTAACACACTGTGCCTTTAATATTAATGTTTGTTTGTGGCTTATGTTATTATTATGCCATATCATTGCTGCTTACAGTTTATATATATATTTAGTTGGTGCTATTGAATAAGTAGATTTGTTGAAGTTGAAGCAAATTGTTAAAAAGATTGTGCAAAGCCTTATAATGCTGAATTGATAATACACATGATATCTAAAACATGCATGTAGAATGTTTTGTAGATACCTAAGTTGACTGTCAAAAATAGGTAGTAGGATTTGAGAGAATGAAACAGTGATTTACATGTAGCGACGTTTTACAAAAAACGAACAGTGACAACACAAGTGCCTTAACTGTTGTTCTACTGAACCAGTATTAATCTTTAAGCTGCTGACCCTGTCAATTACTCATTACATTTTGTGTGGCTGGTACATAATGATGTTTTTTTAATTACTAGTTTTTCAACACAAACATATCTTTTTTATGTTTACTTCAAGAATCTGAACCTAGTAGGTATTGCCAATGTATACTCGGATTTAATTTACTGAATTTGTATGCCATATTTTTCTGATTTACCTGGTGAATGCAAAAAAATACTGAATACACTGTACAAGCTCAGTAAATCCGGGTCTAAAAATTAAATAAAGAAAACTAACATTCTGTAAATTACTTAAACATCATCTTCCTGCATATCCTTGTTATTCCAGCTCTCTGTTGACAAACTTGCTTTGGCCTTTTTATGACACATGGTCATGCTAGGTGAGGATTTGTGTGCCTCTCAGCTCGGTTCTCTGGGGATTTAGGCACTATAGATGTCTTATTGAATGATTGATTCGAATTGTGACTCGCATAATATTTTTGTTTGATAAAAAAGTTAACTAGTCCAACTACATTATATATTTAGCCACTATAGATGTCTTATTGAATGATTGATTCGAATTGTGACTCACATAATATTTGTGTTTTTGTTTAATAAAAAAGTTAGCTAGTCCAACTACATTATGATTTTTATTTGACACATTACTAGAACATGTAGAGTGTAAAGCAATCACACTGACAGATTAAAATGTATTTGTCTCTCACAATGTGTGTATATTCAGATGGTTTTTATGCAGTAAGATGTATTTACTTTTACAGAGGATTTTTTTAAATGCTTAATTATTTACTATCTACATGACTTGCAGTAAATCAAAAGCTTATATAATAAAATGTTATGTTACATATTTGTTTGTTATAACTGATTTCACAAGCTGGCCATTGTTCTGAGCAGGCAGGCAGGCAGGCAGGCAGGCAGGCAGGCAGGCAGGCAGGCAGGCAGGCAGGCAGGCAGGCAGGCAGGCAGGCAGGCAGGCAGGCAGGCAGGCAGGCAGGCAGGCAGGCAGGCAGGCAGGCAGAGGATAATTTGAAAATGTAGGCCTACATGATAACTAGACTGGAGATTTGTATCGGCATTGCCATTTCTGTTGTAAAAGCACATTTTATTTTGAAAATGTACATAATGACTACCGGTACACTTAGATCAAGTTAAACAAAATTGCCATGAGATGTGTATATATATATTTACTGCCCCCACCCCGCCAAAAAAATATCCACATGTCTAGTGCAGAAGCGTAGAAACATAGCTAAATGTTCAAGACGGAAAAAAAATCCACACAATTTTTTCAAAAAACAAGTTGTAGGCCTACCTGCATGCACACAATGGTCTACGATCTCAGAGTTGCCCAATAGACACAAAAAAATCATGAGAATTTCTTTTTAAACTTTGATAGTGCTCAAAGTCAGAATGTGTGATACTTAGCATAATTTGCGACACAAATAACGTGCTTGCTTGGAAATGTTTCTCAATATTAAAATTTCTCAATTAAACATATTTGTAAAAACATAATGAACTAGAGGGGAATTATGACTTTTCAAGTAACAATAATGTTTGGACCAAGTTTTATAAGTTTTTCGGCGGCCATTTTGAGTTTTGTTAGGTTATTTTTATTATGACAGATTGATTGGAATTTTGATTATGTTTTTTTTGGACCGACATTGATCCACATAGTGATCCAGAAAATCATGAATACATCCTGAAGAACATGATGTATGACTTAAAAAAGACATAGCATACCTACCCAAAACCTAAGGTTCATTGTGCCAAGGTTTCAAGTCGATTGGATTAAAACTCAAGGAGAAATAGCCCATCAAAATTTGACATTGATCCATATAGTGATCCAGAAAATCCTTAATAAATATGGTCATAGCAGTCATAGCATAAAACCTCAATACCTAAGGATCATTGTGTTAAGGTTGAAGTCGATTGGATAAAAACTCAAGGAAAAATAGCACTCCGAAATTTGGACACATAGGAATAAAAAGAAGCTAGAACCGTTACAAACTCAACATGTTAGCCCAAACATAATAAATACATACATACTTAATATCAATACTAAATATTGGCCTGTATTTGGAACGGACGCTAAAAACGGTAGATTGTGAAATTGAAAAATATATTTGGACAAATTGAAAATATGCTTTTACAATTCCACAAAGTGTTTCTTCGTCGAGCCATTTCAAACATGGCGCAGCGGCATGCTGTCCCTTTAAACTACATCGCATTCAAACTACCCGAACAATCGAGGCTGATAACGCTCCTTCATGATCGCGTGTCCATACCTATGGCGTAATGCCTAATGAGGGCTTGTAACTAATCGTGGTCATTATACTGCTAATGTTTGCAATGATTACGGTCCAAAATCTTATAGGGCGGGGTGTTGGAAATGCCTCATTGTGAGCGTTCTGTTCAAAATTATATCATGCCCCCCCCCTCCTAAGTCAAATAATAAAGCTTGTAAATTGAACTCTAAGGCTGAATCAGTGATTATAATGAGAAGTTTACAGACGTAATGGCAACCAACAATCTAAGTGTCACGGAAGCGAAAAGGGTGTCTTCCGTCGAATCGAACTGATAAAAAAAATCCGTTTGTAGAAATTAAAAACATGAATAAATCCGTAGAATATGGATAAATCCGTAGAATGGGAAATCCTGTGATCTTCAACGCTCTGAGCAGTAGGTCCGGCTCGAGATTAATATTATTGATGAGTATACAAAACGACTTGCCATCTTTAAGTCATACCATTTAGGCCTATTTTTTTCTATAAGAATCTGACTACTTATTATATCAAAGCCCGTGCAAATATACACCCACATATACATACAAGATGTGCACACAAAACAATACTCAATAGCACAGATCATTTGTTAGGATTTTGCCGTGCAGCTCATCCTCTCCTAACAGCATCTGTGGCTGTCCCCGGTATGAACACAAACCAGTTGGCTCTACAGGATATTTTCTGTACTTATTTAAAAGCATCCATATGGGCATATTAATACAGGAGTATTAGAAATAATGATAGAGGAATACCCTTTAAATGAAAAACTGAAGAGTCCCTAGCAATTGCAGTGTTAGATTTTTATTTTTTCGAAATGGCCGCCATTTTGTTGAAAAAAATCTGGCATGCTAGACTAATATGATATTATTTTCAGCAGAGTTCAGCATAAAATCATAAACCTAGCTTACACGATGGCCATAATTTATTATATAAAAACATAGTTCTGTATGACATTTCAATAATGTTTTTGGCATAAAATATGGCATAAAATGTAGCAAATTTTCAGGGTAGTCGCCCCATCGCTTGAACATAGTGCGTGTAAAATTTCATGACAATTGGTTGAGAATAGACTCAGTATTCGGCGAGAATCATTCACCACGGTTAATGTGAATCCGAAAAAAAGAAAAATGTGATGTTTCAGGGAGGAATGTGACCTGAAAAAAATTAACTTAATTAAAAATAACCGACTATATCGGCCATTATTTGTTTTAATGTGTCCTATTTGAAAAACTATGCCAGATAGCTAGACGATTACTCTAAAAACAAAATGAGACTTCGGGTAAGGATGTACCTTGAAAAATTTGTACTTGATAAAATTCAAAATATCTGTTGTTGCTATCTGCTATTATTAGTTTAGACGTAGACTCCAAACGGTGGTTTTCGTAATGGTATTTTAAACTTATTATTGTTCTATGGCTGTTTTTCGGAAAACTATTTCTCATTCAGTTTACAAGTAATTGACTTCAAACCTCGGCACGATGATATTAGGCAATAAGGTATTATGCTATAGCTTTTCAAAGGATTTTGAGTTGTTCTTCTGGATTTCTTTCAGATTTTCTGGATCACTATGGGGATCAAAGTTGGTTGAATGATGTACATGTCGGGTGATGTCCCATTCATTGCTTGAATGAAATCACGACTGTGAATAGGGGTCCTGTGCAATAGACCGACTCGCCATTCTCCACCCTTTAAGCATTAACGTTATATTTACTACATTTAATATTGGTAGTAGAAACTGTTCAAATGCTGCATTTGATAATACTGCATGTTCACCTTGTTTCAGTCATAATACAATAGCGTCCCCGTAAATCGCCCTAACTCATTTTTGTTCCGATTTACTCAAAAAATGACAGTGTGGCATCGTATTATTGTAGTGATTTGAAATTCAAATGCATGAGATTAAGAAAAAATATTCACAGGAATGCGTAGTTTCACTGGAGATAATGTGAAGATGTTGCAGACGACCAGATTAGGTTAAAAAATCGTACCAAATCTTGTAACGACCAAGATTGGTGATCTGTATAAATTTAGACAATTAAACATTTTTAAGGCGCTTCTCCAACTTTTTTCTACTATTTTCACTTGCCTGTATCTCTTCAAGTTTTAATATTTAACAAAACTATATTATGTAACGTTGCGCTTATACAAACTGTTTATTGGGAAATTTGTATGGTATTTTTTAACTTTTGTAGTTTTTTAACGACGGCTATCCATGTTCACTATACCATGTTCACCTGCTCATAACTCCTTGTATTTTGTAGCATGTACGCTCATACAAGATGATTATTGGAACATAGGCCCTATAGTTTATAATTTTAGCTTTTATAGTTTTGACAGTGACAGACAGTGTTTACTATGTACAGTAGAAACAGTTTAAGCACTTCATTTAATACTTGCCGGTCCCGATGGCTTATCCGGTCCGGTTGTGGCTCGAATCCCTGCTCGAATCCCGGCGGGGTCAGATATTTGTCATCGTGGTTGTGCATATGCAGTGTTCCAAACTGTTCAAGGGAGTGTACAGTGCTGTCTATGGTATTGTGCACTATGAAGAACCCTTGAAGTCATTCGATAAGAGTAGGGCATTGTCCCGACTTCGGGCTTCCTTCTGTCGCGATATTGCCATGATTGTGCAGAAAGCGACGTAAAACAATATTCACTCATTCGATTCATTTAACAGTCGTGCATCCATCTCACAAACAAATATAATATGCTTATTAAAATGAACAGCATTTCATGATCATAATTAAAAATATTATAGTATGGGAGCGTGGGGGTGGTCACCTGCGTGAGAGTAGCGTGTTGACTCGTCGAAGGTTGAACGGCAGAAACCACCTAGCACTCACCATCATATCGTAAACTTCATCTTCCCCGTCGGGTCGACGGTTCTGATTAACTCACAAAACTCCTCTTCTGCTTATCATATTTATTGGTCTAGACATAGAATAACAGCAACGTACAACCCCGCGCACAACACGTCTTAGTTAAACTCCGAGCGGGCGACTCGCGGAACGTCCGCAGTCGCTGAGAGTTCTATCGTAAGTGCGGGAAAAGTACTACGGCCGCATGGGATTCGGCCCCATGCACACGACACCGAAGTACCAAAACGAGGCAGTCATCCACAGTCTCACCGCGTCCGGGAGAGTGGGGACAACTGCCACAGTAAACAAGCGAAGTAGGGATCCTACATTACCCCCGGGTTAGTGACAACGTAGGACCCAACTGACGTGTAAGAGACTGCTTCGTGCAAGTAGCAGGGGTTATATATAACGTAACCTCTTATAACTAACCAGGGTGTGAAAAATTACAGCGTGGGTGGTTATTGTTAATACAGCGTGGGTGGTTATTGTTAATACAGCGTGGGTGGTTGTCGTCACAGCATCCGTAATTGAAAATTTAGTCCCATCTTCGTAACACCAATTGTCCTATCCTCGTAACACCAATTGTCCTATCCTCGTAACACGAATTGTCCTATAAATTACATATGCTGCTAGCTGCGACCAACCGATTTATTTGATTAACATTTCCATTATAATTCAGCAAATATCTTGCTGAAGAATGTAATTACAATTTACATATTCTACACAATGTTGCCAGGCCTGGCGCATTCATTTACAATTTAAAATCATTAGTATTGCGGTACATGCGGTTGGGCTCGCCATAGATGTCGTTAGGCGCCACTATGGCGTGGACCATCTGCACGAACCGAGCAGGAGTCTGGTTTGTTCGTCTGACTCTAGTTTTTCTCACATTTGCTTCCGTCGAAATTGTGTCGCGATTATCGATATTCGAACGATTTCTTTTATTTGTATCGATTACGGCGTCAGCTGCACCCGGGGTTTCACCCCGTAGATGTAAAGGTCTGCGTGAATACGTTCGCAAACCGCCGCCGTTCCCGTTAGCGCGGGATACGGCGGGGGCTCGCGAATGAGGCGCTATATAAGTTTTGTCTTTGTTAGGCAATTTAACTTTATCATCTAGTTGCTGTGGGACCGTGGCCGATTTGGTACCGCTTCTGACTGCCGTCGACTGTGTCTTTTTAACACTCGTCCTGTTGGACGTCTGAGTGTTCGCACTACTAGGTCTAGGTGGGTCCTGTGGATTCCCACTAGAGATCCTGGTAGTCTTCGAGCTCTGTTTTTTGTTTGGCGTAGTACGCTGTGTGTTCGGACCTGTCGTAGGCTCGCACTCGAGATGTGCAGGTTTAACTCGATCTAAGGAGACCGTCTCAACCTTGCCTTTCATCAGGATTTTCATGACTCTGCCACTCCTCGCGAAAACCTTATGTGGTCCGTCGTAAGGGGCGGTCAGAGGCGGCACAATTGCGATTCGGCGCAAGAATACATGTGTGCATGTTGCTATTTCCTTATATTGGAAAATGTTAGTCTGTTGTGTGTCACGTGGCGGACATAGACGGAGACGCGACATGGCTACGCGTAGCTTGTCTGAGTAATTCTCCAAATCAGTGTTAGCGTCGACGGTGTACTGTTTCGTAAACTCTCCTGGGAGTCTAAGTGTTGTCCCATATATCATCTCGACAGCCGACCTGCCTAGTCTCTCCTTAACTGCGGAACGAACTCCTAAAAGTACAGCGGGTAGAGTAATAGTCCACGGGTTCGGTGATTCGTGCGCCATAATGGCGGCTTTCAATTGACGGTGGAAACGTTCGACCATGCCATTCGACTGGGGGTGATAACTCGTGGTACGATTCCGTATTATCCCGAATTGGTTACATAAATTATCCCACAATTTGGACTCGAACTGAGCGCCCCTATCTGTGGTGATAGTGGCGGGAGTACCATAACGTGCTATCCACCCGCTGAAGAAGGCATCGGCGACCGTTTCAGCCCGAATATCTACAATAGGTTTGGCTTCCGGCCAACGTGTAAAACGATCGACGCAAGTCAGTAGATATCTAAAGCCATTAGCGTAGGGTAAAGGTCCGACTATATCAATGTGGACATGATCAAATCGCTCGGTAGGTTCAGTGAACTTTTCGAAAACTGGTGTGCTGTGACGTGAAACTTTGGCAGTCTGACAACCCTTACAGGAACGACACCATCTAGCAATGTCAATATTCATGCCATGCCAAACAAATCGTGTATTAATCAAAGGTTTTGTAGCTCTATGAGATGGGTGGCCTAAACCGTGTAAGTTTGAAAAAACTTTTCTGCGAAATTTCGCGGTAAGGTACGGCCGATTATGTCCCGTGGACACATCACACCAGATCAATTGATTATCGAATGATTTGAGTAATTTGAAATTCATAGTGGATGTAGTTGAGTGTCTCAATCTTGTGAATTCCGCGTCCTTAGCTTGGTCGATACTTAACTCCTTATAGTTTATCACTGGTCCATCATCTATCGCGGACACTGATGGTCGTGACAGCGCATCGGCGACGAAATTTGTCTCACCTAAGTTAACATATCTAATGTCGGTGGTAAATTCAGCTATGAAAGCTAGATGTCGTGTTTGGCGTAGGGACGCGCGTTCGGTGACGGATGACATTACAAACGTCAAAGGTTTATGATGGTGTTTACGAAAAAATTTCGTCCTTCTAAATTATGTCTAAAATGTTTAATGGTGGCATATACTGCCAAAAGCTCACGGTCGAACGCGCTATAGCGTGTCGCTGCTGGGTTCAGCTTCTTGCTGAAAAACGAAAGTGGCTGCCACATACCATTCAAGTACTGCTGCAACACGCCACCGACGGCGACATCACTAGCGTCACACGTGATGTTTATCTGAGCCATAGGGTCTGGGTGTACCAGAAGAGTAGCGTTTGCCAATATTTGTTTGGACTCTGAAAATGCTGACTCTGCATTTTGATCCCACTTCAAGTCGAAATTTGACTTCGGTGACAGTCTTGTATGGCCTTCGATAGCAGCTGTTAATAAATTATTTAGTGGTGTCGACTTCGCAGCGCATTGCGGTATGAAACGATGGTAATAATTTACCATTCCTAAATATCTACGCAGTGCTCGTTGCTTTTCGGGTTTAACGAAATTTACAATGGCGTCAACGGCGCTGGGTAACGGTGAAATTCCTTCAGCACAAGCGTGGCGGCCTAAAAAACTTAATTCAGCTGTACTGAGCTGACACTTCTCACGACCAATTATTATTCCGTATTCGGCTAGTCGGACAAAAAGAATTCGTAGATGTTTTTTGTGCGTTTTATGATCTGGGCTGGTTACCAGTAGGTCATCCAAATATACAAAAACGAAATCAAGTCCGCGTGTAACGTGGTCTATAAAACGCTGAAACGTTTGATCGGAATTTCGTAGACCAAACGGTGTCCTTGTAAAATTAAATAGACCAAAAGGTGTAGTAACGGCTGTCTTATGTACATCAGACGGTTCCACCGGAATTTGGTAATAGGCTCTAACCAAATCAATCTTTGAAAAAAACTTCGAGCCGGCTATCGGATAACGGTCGGGCACGGTCTGAGCGTTTAAGCTGCGGTAGTCCCCACATGGTCTCCAATCGCCATTTTTCTTTGGTACCATGTGAAGCGCTGAGGAACACTCACTGTCGCTGGGTTCGATGACCCCTAATTTTATCATTTCGTCGAGCTCGCGTTTCGCGGTAACAAGTTTATCGGGTGCCAATCGACGTGGGCGCGCGAACATCGGGTGTCCTTTGGTGACTATATTGTGCGTCATACCGTGTTTAACGGTCTCACCCTTTGTCGTAGGGCGAGTCAGTTCCGGGAGCTGACCGAGAAGTTTAGTATACTCGTTCTGAACAGTGTCTACTCTGTTCAACGACAGTGGTCTGATCGACGACAGTGAAGCGGCAATAGCTAGACCTGTTCTCATGTCTCGAAGACATCGATTTCTCAAATCTACTAGTAAATTATAATGAATCAAAAAGGCAAAACGCTGACAGCTGCACCCGTGTCAATCAAGTACTTATATTTATGACTTTTGTCTGCGACGTACAATAACTTGAAATATGTGAAATAACTTGGGAGAAGTAGCTTCCGCGGAGTCATGTCACGTCTCAGTTATACCGCCAGATGCAAGAGTCGCAACCTTGCTCTGGCTTAGCATTTTAAAGAAAATGCGCAGGGGCTCCTGCATGTGCGTGCCTTGTCACCGAAAGTCTGGTGAAAATAGCAGACAGGTGCATTATCCGCATCTATTACTTTAGCGGCATTATTTTGCTGTACATTCGGCGGCGGGACGAACGGGCGAGCATTTTGCTTTGCATTATTATAATTACCAGGTTTGTTAGGAACAAACTCGGTGGCCTGTACATTTGGAATAGATGTAGGCCTAGGAGCATAGTGGTTATTTACACGTCCACGTCCTTGATTTCTCTTCTTCTCGGCTGCAGTCGCGGTCTCTAACTTTTTGAGTCTCTTTGATTAGTCCACTAACTTAGTGGTTTCGTCGACTTTTATCTCCGCAACTCCCGGCTTACTCTCTTCTACGTCTGCTTCGGAGGCAAGTGCCCTGTCGGCCAACATGGCCAAACTTTCCAGTGTGGCACCGTCTGGTTGTGTTGCCAAATGAGCGCGGATTGAAGCAGGCATCTGCCGAATGAATGCTTGGCGTATGACGGCCTTTCCAACAACTGCTTTCGTTCCAAAGCCTGTCGTCTTCTGTAGACGCCTTAAGAAGCGTGAGGGAATGTCTGAGCCCATCTTTTCTCCTGAAATCACTTTATTGACTCGTTCAGGTGTTGTCAAACCACGTCGCTCGATCAAAATGGTTTTCAAGCTTTCATATTTATGCGATCTGAAAGGCTGAAGTAGAACGTCCCTCACATCTGATGCGACCTCGCCTGAGAGTGCTGCGCAGGTTAAGCTATATCTCTCGTCATCGTCGTGGATCTGATGAAGATCGAACTGAGTTTTAATCTGGTTAAACCAAAGTTCAACGTCCGTAGCATAAAATGTTGCTATTTTAAACTCAGGCAAGCTCGTTGAACGTCTCGGAGGCTGTCTTCTGCGTGGTGAAAGACTCTTAGACGAATCGCTCCTAGAGTGATGTCTCGTGCGTCTATTTCGAGCAATTCGAGCAAAATCTTCTTTGAGTCGTTGATACTTGTCGTCGGCCTCGTGAAAGCGAACTTCGTTTTCCTCACTGTCCTGATAGTAGTTATCTTTGCGTCGAGCACCCTCACCTCCTAGAGGCGTAGACATGAAGCCTTCACTATCGTGTTGTGTCGACATTATGAAATGTTTGTAAAATTATTTAACTATTGAAGCGTTTGAGATAGCGGGCCTATTGGCTCTATGCCTATCTCAAACGGTGGTAAAAAGGTATGTCATATTAACACATACCAACTATTTGTGACGTGCCGTGCGCGGGTTAGTTGTACGTTGCCTTCTAGACCTGATGAAAAAATGTCTGTATATGTTGAATCTTAGAAATGTAGGCTGTAGAAGTTGTCCATGCTATGTCGCATGTTGCGAGAAACAGGGGTTGCTGAGATATTTGAATATTCGTCACTGAGATTGCACATAATTTCTTTTCACTTATTCACACACATATATAATTGTTTAGTGAAAACTGTAGGTCAAAATTGTACATAAAATGCCAGAAATAATTACTACATGCTATGCTAAGCTATGATAATAGTATATAGTAAATCGACCTGGGTGAAAAAAAATTCACACAAGTCGAAAAACACATGCAAATATTGACAATGTTTCGCAATAGCACAACTGTCAAGTCGAATATTTCTTTATTTATATAAGTTTTTATTCTACAGAAATCGACTATCATGAGAAAATTTCGTTCTCAAACTGATAGGCTAAATGTGACTGCGATAAAAAACAGCTACATTTATTTTAGAAAAATATTTTAAAACGTGACTGACAGTAGTCTATGCGGATTGATGATATAGTATATCATTTCGCTGAAAAATGATTTCTGCGATGAACATTCCACTTTTTTTTTATATGGTACGTTCATCACCGAGTCATTCTTAATAACGTCCGAATCAATCGCTCGCTTCGTTTCGTTGACCGACGTATAAGTCGGCTGTCGTCGTAGCGGTTGCGTTTATTTGGTCTGTGGCGGGTGTGTGTATGGTGTATGATTGGTTACTGCTAACATGTGCGGCAGGCAGCTCGTTGCTGTGTGCTTGGGCCAGCGTGCATGTATCGGTGTGTAAATATAAAACTGAAAAGCAGCCGCGTCTCGCCTCACATTAGCATATTCATGATCTACTCCGTGCCCAAATAAGGCGCTAAAAGTAGGCTAGAGCAACGCCAAATACCAGGGGGCGTTGCGACGTGAAAAAATTATACTATGACTTTAGCAAAATCTCGCACAACTTGTGCTATAATTTCCTTTCCGAAACTGCTTATGTACATTTCTTCTTTTTTAACAGTTTTAAAAAAGAAAATTTATATGTATTCAAAAAAAATTTATTTGAGACTAGACCGTGTATAATTTGAACACGTGAATAGTCTGTTTCACCAAATCAAAATGGCGGCCTAATTTATGCTAATGTGATGAGGCGACACAGGTCCACTGTCCAAGTGCATGCCGGTTATGACGGGACACGTGTTTGCCCACGGCGGGCGATTAGCTAAGCAAGGGGAACCAGCGTCCAATATGGCGCTCACTTACCAAATACATTTATAACAATCAGCATCCTCTGAAATAACGTATTGTAATAATAATAAAATATTGACCTACGGTCCTGGAAATATATTTAACAGACCAAATAGGACCATTTATTCACATTCATTTAGGCGAACAATTTTATTTGGCCCTAATCCTAATAAAGGTTATCTGAGTCGAAGCGATATTTTTTATAATTTTGTCGATTTTTACTGAAAAATCGAAAAATGACGAGGCTTCGTCTATGGACTTTAACCCGTTGAACACGAGATTATTATGCTACTGCGCTCTTTCTGAAACGAGATTATTTTATGACGTCATAGTTATCTCATGAAATCAGACCCGGAGATCTCCGGGCCTCGTATCTGAATGGTCTCCCTAAATTACGGAGATCTCCGGGGCTCGTCACAAACGGGTTAAAATCGAGTCACCCAATTATGGCGATCAACGATAAAAAGGAGTTTTCGAAAACACCCACCTCCTACTCGCCTACAGTGGCATTAATAGGATGAAAGCATTTTAAAAACTCTTACTTGAAAAGAATATAGACTAGGTCTATGAGAAAAAATTTCAGGGTTCTTCTAGAAAAACCGACATGGTCGCCATCTTGAAAAAGCGCCAAACAGGTGAAATTCCTTCAAAAATAGAAAAATTACGCCGTTTTCGACGTAAAAAAACGTACTTCTCCTCTGATAACTCTTTCTATCTAGTTTAAACTGGCATATTAATATGACCTACAGCTTTCACGTACCTTAATGAAAAAAAATGCTCATGATTCAAAAATCCCTTAATACTTAAATAAAAAACTATCCTTGAAAACAGCAGTTTTCAACTTGATGCTTGGTAAAACACTGTTGCGTTCTCTATCAGTCGTCAGGGTCACCAGTATGGGAGCGAGTGTGGAACGTCGGGGGCTCCAGTATGGGAGCGTGAGGGTGGTCACCTGCGTGAGAGCAGCGTGTTGACTCGTCGAAGGGTGAACGGCAGAAACCACCTAACACTCACCATCATATCGTAAACTTCATCTTCGCCGTCGGGTCGACGGTTCTGATTAACTCACAAAACACCTCTTCTGCTTATCATATTTATTGGTCTAGACATTGAATAACAGCAACGTACAATCCTGCGCACGACACGTCTTAGTTAAACTCCGAGCGGGCGACTCGCGGCACGTCCACAGTCGCTGAAAGTTCTATCGTAAGTGCGGGAAAAGTACTACGGCCGCATGGGATTCGGCCCCATGCACACGGCACCGAAGTACCAAAACGAGGCAGTCATCCACAGTCTCACCGCGTCCGGGAGAGTGGGAACGACTGCCACAGTAAACAAGCGATGTAGGGATCCTACATGGCACTATCAGAAGTTGCCACCAAAATATCATAACCAAAAACGACCAACAAAATTTGCTTAACCCGATTGTTCTGAAAACAATTCCACGGGTCCAACTTCCCCAAAGCTCGGCCAAGTTCGATTGTGAGGGCTGTTCCATAATAATACGGGTCACCACAGCCGTTTAATAAATATAATTTTCTTGTCAGCACGATAAACTCATTAGTATTGATTGCTTTATTTTTTTTCAATGGACCAAATTACTCATAGCTTGGTGGATTTTAAAGATGAGGACTGTTCCATAATAACATAATATTAAACCGATTGTTCTATATTTTTGCAATTTTGCAGCCCGATTAAGTTCGAAGATGGGGACAGTTCCATAATAATCAGGGGGGGGGGGGTGCTGAGGGGTGTAACTTGAAACAAGGTGGACAAGGTATATCGTCTTGTGTGTGGGGGAGTGTACGAAGGGGCTTAGGGCAATTGTTTTTAGGGAAAATATAGCTCTAATTTTTGTTTTTAATTCTCCCCTTGGGTAAGCTCGGCATAAAAATTGGGCCCGTATTCGATATGTATCCGTATTCAATCCGTATCCCTATTCAATCCGTATAATCTGTTCTTCCAGGTGGCTCCAATCACACAACGAACAACGACGATACGAATTGAATCCGAGTATAAAACATTTAGTTACTGCAAAAAACCTAGGGAATGACGTCATAGTTTGCGAATCCCCCATCCGTAGGAATGAATGAATGAATGAATGAATGAATGAATGAATGAATGAATGAATGAATGAATGAATGAATTAATATGAATGAATGAATATAAATGAATAAATGAATGAATGAATGAATAAATATGAATGAATGAATGAACGAATGAATGAATGAATGAATGAATGAATGAATGAATGAATGAATGAATGAATGAATGAATGAATGAATGAATGAATGAATGAATGAATGAATGAATGAATGAATGAATGAATGAACTTCAGTGGCAGCTACAGTATTGGACACTTAAAAAGGACGAGACTGCTTAAGTAGACAGAAAATATGTCTGACCAGCTTGAGAAGCAAGATGAAAGAATGTGTCTATAATATATGTGATTAATAAGATACTTGGTGCTATGCACTAGGCCTACGGTGAGATATTTATATTGTTCAGATTTTTTTCTGTACGTTATTGCCATATTGCCATAAACATGATAAATCGATGTATAGGCCTAACACCCACGAAAAAAAGAAAAAACCTGATGTTTCGGGAATGCTTTGGAGAAGTTGTACACACCATTTATTTGCTTTCGTTATCGTGCTGTTGAATGTTGTTTAGTTTTTAGGATTTAAAGATTTCCAGAAGCTTAAGTAGGTATTTAGATCTTCCTTTTTCATTTTATCGACTGACTGAGTTTGGATCATTGATATTCTCGTTTCTTTGATTGAAGTAATTGCTCGCCATATGTGACCCGATGTGGTATAATGAGTCGTAAGTCGCACTTTGACAAACGATACTAGGACCTTTTAAATCTAAAATGACCTTCATTTGCCATATTTTCAATTTTTACATTAATTTTTATTTTCATATGACAATACTTTCGAATCTTAAAATCGTGTGGCATAGAAATAGATATAGGCACATCTGAAAAAGAATATTTTAAATATATCTGTTACTTTAATTTTAGTCTCATTTACATTACAATCAGTCATAATTGTTTTTATTAACATGTTACCATGGCAACAGTCGCTAATAAATAGGAGATATTCATGCAGTGTAAAATCCCGAGGATAGAAACCTCTGGCATATACTTTAAAAGTTTACAAAATGTACCAAATTAACATCATCAAGATCGTCTCAGAGCAAGGTCTCTGGGTTCCCAGCCGATCGGGAGATCCATTTTACTTTTACAAAATAATTTTATAAAAAAATATACATCGTACCGGTGCTCAATATGTTTTCCGAAATGAATAGTGGATATTGAAATATAGAAAAAGCTTTTATATAACTTTCAATCGTAACATTTCAAGCAATTCTAGTTCTTTTCAGTGAACGTAATGCTGAATGCTCCCGGTTGTCTGGGTGTGGTGTCAGCGGTGATGTCAATGGCTATGCCACCCAGCATACACAATACTTTGAATTAATGTTGGTTGAACGTTGGTCCACCGTCTACGGCGTCGGACCAACGTTAAACCAACATTGATTCAACGTCTTGTGTCTGCTGGGCTGCATCAATGAGCATTTCACACCGTGAACTAACAAGATGAATCGTTGTTGGGACTAGGGGTCTATTCCGGAAAGATGAAAGGATTTTATAACATTATCGGGACATTTACCGTGGTAGTGTAGGTGTGTCCCAGTACATGCAGGTGTCATGGTATGTCAGACAACACGACATCAACCCGATGCCGGTTTAATGTTGGACCACCGTCCGCGATGCTGGCCCAACATCAAACCTATTCTGTGGCGACGTCCCCAGTTTGTTAAAGTACCAGTGTCATGTGACATCATAGGTAGCATGTAAGGCCTCAGGCCTCAGACACCAATTCAATGTTGGACAATGCTTAATACAAACGGCAGGCCAACATTTCGTACTTGCCAGTTGAAATCGTTACAATCCCTGTAAATGCGAGTGGCTGAATTCTGGTCCAGTATTGGATCGACGTGTTGTGCTTGCTGTGATTTGTCTTCTCAATTTGATATTGAGCTGTCACCTTGCCAAGAAATAATAATGATAGGGTAATAACTATGTCACTTTTATGAGGTTTACAAATAATGTATATTAACTATAATGATGTTATTGACCGGCCGCGTCCACACACAATAGCATGTAGGCTAAATCATATATGTCACGGTATCATTATGCGGTGAAAAATACAATGACTTTATGTGTATTGCCAGAGTTACAACAATCCCAAGCAAAAGAAATTCTGACATTCATAAAATAGATCCGATGATATTAATAGTGACGTAATGCCTATGTAGAAAGTATAAAACTGAACACCCTTAACCATTACAACCATTACTATAGACGTCAGATTCTGACGTCTAAAGTCAATCCCGGCAATATTTATAATGGTCGTAGACCCATAACATAGGTATTCAAATGAATCAGAAAGAGCTAACTAAGACATTTATGATGATTTCAAATTGAAAAAATCCTTTAGTTTCCATTGTTTATACAAAAATAATTCAGCGCTTTAAGAGTTAACCCTTGTTCGTCTAGAGTCGAATATTTCCTGATGTTTTGCTCATAAATAAATAATATTTTTTCTCTATTAGACAAAAAATATAGACATACGGCAACACTAATAAGCTCAACATTGATTAAGTCAATGAGATAAATAAATATCTGGAATACTTGATTACTATCCTCCTATTGTCATGATTGTCGTGTAAGTAGTTGACAATCAACAGTATCGACAAAACGATCATGCCAAGAAAATGAAATCTATCATCATTGACAGTAATGTCCTGTCAATGTGGATATAAACTAGCATCATTCACAGGGTATAATCCTATCAATAAAGCAGAATGCCACGAAAAATAACTAGCCTCATTCCTTGTCGGACTTAAAGCGTCTGGCCAAACCAGCCCAAATTGAATGATCATGTTTTGGCAGGGACTACTAACTGAGTTTAAATACAACCACTGTAGGATATACAGTTAATGATAGCCGGTGGCTGGCTTTATTTGTAACATCATATTATTATTCTGAGGTATACAAACGTGCTTATTAGCTGTAGATACGAGTACCAGGGTACAGGAAAACCTTGTTCGACCGACTCTCTTGATTACAGCCCCCCAGGAAGGTGAGTGATGGGCCACAAGACTGAAAAAATAACCCACCATGTCCAATCACCCCAACCTCACGTCATCTTATTTTCATCTACAGATCGCACTGTTTTAACCCTTACAGCGCGGGGATCGACTTTAGTCGTCAGAATCTGACGTCTGTAGACGTCAGATTCTGACGACTAAAGTCGATCCCCCGCACTGTGAGAGTAAAAATATTTCTAATGGCCGCAGACCCATAACATAGGTATTCAAATGAATCAGAAAGAGCTAACAAAGACATTTATAATGATTTCAAATTGAGAAAACTTTTGGTTGCGATGTTTTTTTCCAAAATAATTCAGCGCTTCAATGGTTAACGTATCACATAAGTTAAAATGACATTTTAACCCTTAAAGCGCTGCCATATTTTTGTATAAACCTTGGAGACCAAAGGTTTTTTCGATTTGATATCATCATAAATGTCTTAGTTCCCGCTTCATTTAAATACCTATGCTGTGGGTCCACGGTCATTAAAAAAATGTGTATTCTTACAGTTCTTATATCCATTTTAATTTAATGGTCTTCCTCCGTCTGTGAGCCGAAATAGAATCTATGTATCGTGTTTGCCGAGTTTCCGACATAATATTAGGCTCTGATAGTTATGACAGTGTGGATGATTTGAGTACGATCCTAGCAAAAATGAGACGTTGTGCCAACGTCTCATGCTTCCTGGGATAGCACTTCAGACAGCAGACAATGTGTACACCTGACAGCCACGCCTAAGATATCCATACTAAAGTCCATGCAAAAAACTCTGTTCATGGCTAGGCCTATACCAGACACAATAATATTGACCTGATAACACTAAATATTATCACTTAAGTCCGGACTTAATATAAGATCAGTCAGTTATGTATACAGCACTTTTGAGTGTCCACTCAAAAAATGTCCAAATAGAACTCATAAATGCACATTGGCGGATCCAGTGGCACTCTCTATTTTCTGCAAATGCTTTCAAAGTTTGCCTAAACATACAAAAATATCTGAGGGCATGCAGTTACATTTTAGGCTATAACTGATGGTACTCAGGTCAATATAAAGTGATAAATTAGAATAAATCTGGCCTTTTGATCTTGGTGTTGGATTGGCCACCACATTGTCTGGTAGAGGGCTTCAGGGACGTATCCGGACTAAGACAAGGGGGGGGGGTACACGACGACCATCTCGTAATAGGCGCGGTATCTGGTGGCATGTCTCTCCCCCCCCTCCCCAGGAAATTTTGAAAAACAAGGCTCTAAATGGTGCATTCTGCTGCAATGTAGAGGTGAAATTTTTTACTGATGTTTCGGGTTTACCCTATACAAATCTATGCATTATGGGGATATTCAGGGGGAGGGGAGGTTACAGACACCCAAAAAAATCCGTGCGTATGGCCGTGAGATCTGAATCATTTTGGATATTTATGGTTTTCCCCACGACAATCTGACATTGGACATGCTTGGTTCAAGTTCACATTATTGAACATCCCTATTTGGAACAGAACACGTAACGCCATTGCATATTTCTTACAACATTATTCTTTTCAATAACTACGGGTACCGGTAGCCTAGTGAATAGATAGCCTATATATCCGTGAGAAATATCACTATATATAATCAGTAATCAGGTCACACAACGCCGCACCACATATCGCGAGACAGATGACAGTATTGCTTCTTCAGTTCCTAGCCGGGTGTGACATTTACTTGTAGACATATGTATATACTTGTTTATCTCTCGACTGACTTAACACTTTGTATACCGTATAAGAATAGAAATAGATATAGGCACATCTGAAAAAGAATATTTTAAATATATCTGTTACTTTAATTTTAGTCTCATTTACATTACAATCAGTCATATTTGTTTTTATTAACATGTTACCATGGCAACAGTCGCTAATAAATAGGAAATATTCATGCAGTGTAAAATCCCGAGGATAGAAACCTCTGGCATATACTTTAAAAGTTTACAAAATGTACCAAATTAACATCACCAAGATCGTCTCAGAGCAAGGTCTCTGGGTTCCCAGCCGATCGGGAGATCCATTTTACTTTTACAAAATAATTTTAAAAATAAATATACATCGTACCGGTGCTCAATATGTTTTCCGAAATGAATAGTGGATATTAAAATATAGGAAAAGCTTACATATAACTTTCAATCGTAACATTTCAAGCAATTCTAGTTCTTTTCAGTGAACATAATGCTGAATGCTCCCGGTTGTCTGGGTGTGGTGTCAGCGGTGATGTCAATGGCTATGCCACCCAGCATACACAATACTTTGAATTAATGTTGGTTGAACGTTGGTCCACCGTCTACGACGTCGGACCAACGTTAAACCAACATTGATTCAATGTCTTGTGTCTGCTGGGCTGCATCAATGAGCATTTAACACGGTGAACTAACATGATGAATCGTTGTTGGGACTAGGGGTCTATTCCGGAAAGATGAAAGAATTTTATAACATTATCGGGACATTTACCGTGATAGTGTAGGTGTGTCCCAGTACATGCAGGTGTCATGGTATGTCAGACAACACGACATCAACCCGATGCCGGTTTAATGTTGGACCACCGTCCGCGATGCTGGCCCAACATCAAACCTATTCTGTGGCGACGTCCCCAGTTTGTTAAAGTACCAGTGTCATGTGACATCATAGGTAGCATGTAAGGCCTCAGGCCTCAGACACCAATTCAATGTTGGACAATGCTTAATACAAACGGCAGGCCAACATTTCGTACTTGCCAGTTGAAATCGTTACAATCCCAGTAAATGCGAGTGGTTGGGCCAATGTAGGATTAATTCTGGTCCAGTATTGGATCGACGTGTTGTGCTTGCTGTGATTTGTCTTTTCAATTTTATATTGAGCTGTCACCTTGCCAAGAAATAATAATGATAGGGTAATAACTATGTCACTTTTATGAGGTTTACAAATAATGTATATTAACTATAATGATGTTATTGACCGGCCGCGTCCACACACAATAGCATATAGGCTAAATCATATGTCACGCTATCATTATGCGGTGAAAAATACAATGACTTTATGTGTATTGCCAGAGTTACAACAATCCCAAGCAAAAGAAATTCTGACATTCATAAAATAGATCCGATGATATTAATAGTGACGTAATGCCTATGTAGAAAGTATAAAACTGAACACCCTTAACCATTACAACCATTACTATAGACGTCAGATTCTGACGTCTAAAGTCAATCTCCGCAATATTTATAATGGTCGTAGACCCATAACATAGGTATTCAAATGAATCAGAAAGAGCTAACTAAGACATTTATAATGATTTCAAATTGAAAAAATCCTTTAATCTCCATTGTTTATACAAAAATAATTCAGCGCTTTAAGTGTTAACCCTTGTTCGTCTAGAGTCGAATATTTCCTGATGTTTTGCTCATAAATAAATAATATTTTTTCTCTATTAGACAAAAAAATATAGACATACGGCAACACTAATAAGCTCAACATTGATTAAGTCAATGAGATAAATAAATATCTGGAATACTTGATTACTATCCTCCTATTGTCATGATTGTCGTGTAAGTAGTTGACAATCAACAGTATCGACAAAACGATCATGCCAAGAAAATGAAATCTATCATCATTGACAGTAATGTCCTGTCAATGTGGATATAAACTAGCATCATTCACAGGGTATAATCCTATCAATAAAGCAAAATGCCACGAAAAATAACTAGCCTCATTCCTTGTCGGACTTAAAGCATCTGGCCAAACCAGACTTAAATGAATGATCATGTTTTGGCAGGGACTACTAACTGAGTTTAAATACAACCACTGTAGGATATACAGTTAATGATAGCCGGTAGCTGGCTTTATTTGTAACAACATATTATTATTCTGTGGTATACAAACGTGCTTATTAGCTGTAGATACGGGTACCAGGGTACAGGAAAACCTTGTTCGACCGACTCTCTTGATTACAGCCCCCCAGGAAGGTGAGTGATGGGCCACAAGACTGAGAAAAATAACCCACCATGTCCAAACACCCCACCCTCACGTCATCTTATTTTCATCTACAGATTGCACTGTTTTAACCCCTACAGCGCGGGGATCGACTTTAGTCGTCAGAATCTGACGTCTGTAGACGTCAGATTCTGACGACTAAAGTCGATCCCCGCACTGTAAGAGTAAAAATATTTCTAATAACATAGGTATTCAAATGAATCAGGAAGAGCTAACAAAGACATTTATAATGATTTCAAATTGAAAAAACTTTTGGTTGCGATGTTTTTTTACAAATTAATTCTTTTTAAGGGTTAACGTATCACGTAAGTTAAAATGACATTTTAACCCTTAAAGCGCTGCCATATTTTTGTATAAACCATGGAGACCAAAGGTTTTTTTTTCAATTTGATATCATCATAAATGGCTCAGTTAGCAGTTCCCGCTTCATTTAAATACCTATGTTGTGGGTCCACGGTCATTATAAATATGTGTATTCTTACAGTTCTTATATCCATTTTAATTTTATTGGTCTTCCACCGTCTGTGAGCCGAAATAGAATCTATTTATTGTGTTTGCCGAGTTCCCGACATAATATTAGGCTTTGAAAATTATGACAGTGTGGATGATTTGAGTACGATCCTAGCAAACATGATACGTTGTGCCAACGTCTCATGCTTCCTGGGATAGCACTTCAGACAGCAGACAATGTGTACACCTGACAGCCACGCCTGAGATCTCCATACTAAAGTCCATGCAAAAAACTCTGTTCATGGCCAGGCCTATACCCACTGATACCAGACACAATAATATTGACCTGATAACACTAAATAATATCACTTAAGTCCGGACTTAATATTAGATCAGTCAGTTATGTATACAGCCCTTTCAAGTGTCCATTCAAAAAATGTCCAAATAGAACTCATGAATGGCGGATCCAGTGGCACTCTCTATTTTCTCCAAATGCTTTCAAAGTTTGCCTAAACATACAAAAAAATCTGAGGGCATGCAGCTACATTTTAGGCTATAACTGATGGTACTCAGGTCAATATAAAGTGATAAATTAGATTAAATCTGGCCTTTTGATATTGGTGTTGGATTGGCCACCACATTGTCTGGTAGAGGGCTTCAGGGACGTATCCGGACTAAGACAAGGGGGGGGGGGGGGGTACACGACGACCATCTCGTAATAGGCGCCGTATCTGGTGGCATGTCTCCCCCCCCCCTCCCCAGGAAATTTTGAAAAACAAGGCTCTAAATGGTGCATTCTGCTGCAATGTAGAGGTGAAATTTTTTTACTGATGGTTCGGGTTTACTCTATACAAATCTATGCATTATGGGGATATTCAGGGGGAGGGGAGGTTACAGACACCCAGAAAAATCCGTGCGTATGGCCGTGAGATCTGAATCATTTTGGATATTTATGGTTTTCCCCACGACAATCTGACATTGGACATGCTTGGTTCAAGTTCACATTATTGAACATCCCTATTTGGAACAGAACACGTAACGCCATTGCATATCGTCGCCTCGGAGCTAAAGGATCCTATCTGCCACTCTGACGAGTGTCAGATAGGATCCTTTAGCTCCGAGGCGACGATATTTCTTACAACATTATTCTTATCAATAACTACGGGTACCGGTAGCCTAGTGAATAGATAGCCTATATATCCGTGGGAAATATCACTATATATAATCAGGTCACACAACGCCGCACCACATATCGCGAGACAAATGACAGTATTGCTTCTTCAGTTCCTAGCCGGGTGTGACATTTACTTGTAGACATATATATATATATACTTGTTTATCTCTCGACTGACTTAACACTTTGTATACCGTATAAGTACACATTATACATGAATGACAATTTTTTTATGACATTATAAATCCCACCAGAGCAATGTAACATGCTCCAGAGCACAGTTGGATCGGTGGGTGAATGTGGTTTTACGTGGCATTCTGCTCATTGTAGTAATATCGCGACAGGAGAAAAGCCGAAGACTTACGCCTTAGGGTAGCAGTACACACTTTGTGTGTTAGAACAGTTTGGAGCAATTCATGATGCATGCACAACGACGATGACCAATCTCCATGATATGAGTCTACAGCCAAATTCTATAATTGGATCCACCACGGACGGCTACGAGTCCGGTGTGATCTTCACTCTTGTACAGTGACTCAACGCTACGTCACAGGCGTCACTGTTATGAGAGTGAAGTGTGACCCGACCTTTAGGTTTAGCCTACTCACCTCACACACTTGAATACAAACGTTGTATCGGTGTTTTCTCAGATGTGGCAATAGTCGAGAGTCCTTTATCAGAGGGTTTTATTGACTGTTGGTTTTATTGACTATTGGTTCATGATGTCAGGCTTGACATATAGTAGTCACGTGGTATCAATCATCTATTCGCGTGGATCATCATCCGATTCATTTGGACAGTTGGGACACTGTTCCAGCAGCCACGAGACGTTGATCCAGTGTTATTTTATTGATGGATCAGCGTTGGGGACCGCGGCCCAACATTAGATCCACATTGGGCCAGCGTCTCGTGTTTACCGCGATGTGTGCGCCTAAGAAATAATGTCGGCCACGTGGGACTCAAACCCAAATCCCGTGTTTATGATAGCTCCTGCTACCAACTGTGCCACAACGCCACCACACTTTTCCTTGATCACACCAGGACCCCCCAATCAACATTGCAACCAATCAGATTGGTAACAGTCCGCAATCGAAGCTTATGAATAAAAATATGGAACTGTGTGTGTGTGCAAACAGCATCATTTGAACATTTAAGACACGTTTATATAGGCCCTATAGCCCGCATAGGACTAAAATATAAATAGAACTGTGGGACCTAATGGGTGGCAGAGAATCCACTTACCTGTCAGCTCCCAGTACCATCTGCACGCCTCACCTGAATGCAAGGAGAGGGGGGTGCGAGGTGTGGGTCCGGGGGAAGGGGGGGCAGTGTTATCACACATTAGCCAGAGGTGGCTGAATGGTGGGCCAACGCTGCAGCGCTGGCCCACCATCCACCCAACTCTGGGCTGCGGGAGTGCCGGAACCTGCTGGATACACTTGTCTTTCTATCGCCATTTGTCGGCGTAACCTGCCCTGACTGGCTGAATTTTATCTGCTACTTCTCTCTCCCCCTACCCCCCCTAACAGTCAGTTCCGCTCTCAACAGAAACTTTTGGAATGAGTTGTTCACCAAGGCCTGTAAACTAACAACGTAAGCTGTGACGCCGCCGGGGATAAACTGGATAAATAGACTGCTGTTTGCATGCTGGCAACGCAGACCGTCAGTAAAAGTGTGTACGCCTGGATGTGTACAGAAGTGTATGTTGTCACACTCTGCCTTGCTGTCAACACTTGGATTCAGCTGAATTGACTGTCAGGTAAGATCTGGGAGATTGATATTGTATTCACATTTTATGCGAAACCGATATACTACAAAGATAGCCAGGGCTGTTTACATCTGATTTGGAGGTCGTGGGCTCAACGTATTTAATTTAATTTGTTGGCGGGATAGCAAGTTCAGTGGGGGTTTTTGGAAGCTCAAAAATACAACTGAGAATTCAAGTTTTAGGAGTGAACGCAATTAATTTTGCTACTAAATTGGTTGCTTCTATTTCCCATACATTTGAAGCCGGATGCTGCCGTAATTTCCAGTTTCGAATGACGAAAAATATTTCCATTTATTAAAAATAGACATCTCTCAAATATAATTATTTGATTTGATAACATCCGCCATCGAGATGTATTATACACGTTAAATGCATTTTATTTTGTTTGAGATTTGCTTAAAACGTGAATACACGCTCCCAGCAGCACAAGGGTTTAAAACTTTGTCCACTTTATTCACCATGTGGCGCTTATCGGTTTGTTTCTGTAACGTCTTGGCATTTTTTTGATTCTTAATATCCCAACAATTTAGCAAAAATGGACCACGACTTTAAACACAAGTAAGCAACTAAAGTCAGACTAAAACAAATATCGTCGCCACGGAGCTAAAGGATCCTATCTGACACTCGTTAGAGTGGCAGATAGGATCCTTTAGCTCCGTGGCGACGATATGACGACGGGTGTACCCTCCTCCCCGATAGCTTTGATTATCATTATTGTTTTATAAAACACGAGACTTTATAAAATTATAATTGGCCCCTAAGAAAAATTAGCTCGCTCTTTTTGTTATTCAGAAAATGCTACTGTGTTTATTTGGCGTTTGGATTTTTGTGAATGACATAAGTAATACTGTATATTGTTTGTTGGCCTATTATGTGGTGATATTTGATTTACTATATCATGTATATCTTTCAATGTCGCTGCTACCCAGCAAATCCGAGATGCTAGGTGATCCATTGCAATGCCAAAATATTTCATGGTTTATACAGTAGAAGGATTTACTCAAGTGCGTCCTCGCTTGAAAGGCCACGCTCACTCCCGTGAAAAGATCATGCTGCTACAGTGTGTTAAAATGTTGTAAGGGACGCCCCATTAGAAATCCGGGGGGATGTAGGCAGACAGACAGACAGATATTTTATTGACAGAAAAGAAAAGTCATTACAAACTTATTTGTCATAGAAATGAAAGAGATATATGTACATGTATATACAAGATTGTTAGTTTGTTAAAATCATACGATAATATACATGGTATGACATACACAGCTAAAATCATGTTAAGTGGCATTGTCAAAATAAAAACTGGGTATTTCAATAATATAAATGACTACTACTAAAAATGAAATAAAAGGCATTGCCAAGATAACATAGAGGTCTATCATTTTGTTTCCCGCACTAAAACCAGAGATAAAATAGCTACTACGTATGACATACTAATTATATATAGTAGCAAAAAAGACACTCTGGAAAGCGTAGAAACCTAAAATATATACAAGTGCATGATTATGCTACAGTAACTGGAGTATGCAATAAGCCAATGGTAAAAATTATATGGTATTTTTTAAAATTAAATATAATATCATGCAAGTACAATAAATATGGCATAAACAGGTAGCTCCGTGTCATGTGACCATGCAAGCACAGTCGCTATGAGCGCGGAGATTCCCTGAGATTGACTAGTGGTGCAAACTTAACGACGTAATAACAGTAGTAATGGCGGTTAAAAATTATTTGTGCAATTCACACAGGAAATGGCCCTCGCACAAAAACATTAAGCCTTTTTATAATTCACTATATTGTTTAATTCATACTGTTTCAATCACGACCTAGTTAAAACCACATACTCAGAGTTACAATCGAAGAAAAACATTCCCGACCTCATGGAGAAAATCAGTTGACTTAGCAACTCTGAAATCCTCCATAAGGCCCCACCTCGTCTGATAACAAAGGCGACGGAAGCGTCCCTAACCGGCCCCAAAAAGCCAAATAATAAGATCTGAGAGCAACAACCGTCTTGATATGTGGTAATACCCAAGTCAGATCATGAGGGCATGATAATATGAATAATATAGCGACAGGTGACAGATTTATTATACTCAGTAGTTTTAGCCCTTAATTTGTTTAAAGCAACCATAAATAAATTGCGCTAGTGACTTCACCACTGTTATGTCTCTAGATGTCATAATTCCTAGAAACATTTCATTTGTCGGTTGTATATTGATAATTGCGGCTACAGAATCATACAAGATTTCGCGTTCATTCTTCATAGCGCAACAGTGGAGAAGAAGATGTATTTCATCGTCAATTTCGTTTAATTGACACCTTGTGCATATTCGCAGATTTTTTGGAGTGATTGGATTATTGAATCGTCCTCTTTCTATATTTAGATCATGTGAGCTCATTCGATATCTCGCCATTGCTGTTATGAGGTGGTTCCCCCTTATGTGCAAGATATATGGTTCAACACAGAAATATTTTTTTACTAATGCATATGTGCGCAGCTTACTCGAGCTCTCAATATCTTTTCTCCACTGCTGTGTAAATATTCTAACTATTGATTCTTTAAATGAAAGCATGAATTTATTTGTATCCCCAATATTCTGTGATTCCCAAGTTTGATCAAGCCCGGTTCGTTCGAGGACAGAGCGAATACGGGAACACCAGTTCGTGAAGCCAATGGCATCTAGCTCAAGTAGCATATTGTAGGAATTTCTGACTGGATGGCTCCGAGATAATTTTAGAATTCTACACCAATATTTTACAGCTTTTATGTGTTGCCGGATGATCAGTGGAAATCGACCCGTGTCCCCATATATTGCAGGAGTAGGTGTTTGCTTTCTAACGCAAAGTGTAGATTTAATAAATTTTAGATGGATTTTTTCCAGATCGTTAACATCATCGCCTGTATACCATATATCACTTCCATATTCTAGTATGGGCAATATTTGGCAATCAAATACCTTGAACGCAAGAGTGGGTGACAATTTACCGACCACAGGACGGGACTGTTTACGTAGAGCAAAGATTGCTTTCCCAGCTTGGGAAGCAAGATGAGAAAAAGTTTCTTTTAACACGTTATTAGCGGACTTGGTGCTATACACTACACCAAGGTATTTATATTGTTCAGCCTTTTCTATAATGTTATCACCATAGTGGAAGCTTCCGCATACTGTTGTGTAACATTCATTAAAGATAAGAACTTTTGTTTTAGGAATGCTAACTATGATATGCCATAGGGAAGCATATGAATACAGGGCAGTTAGCTGTTTTTGTAATCCCTCGGCAGATTCTGAAAAAAGGACAAGGTCATCTGCAAATAACAGATATACCATTAGTAAGGTGTCCACAGCGATACCTTGATCTTGGTCAAATGATGCGGATATGTCTTGTAAAAATTCCGTGAATAGTTTGGGACTGAGCATACCGCCTTGTAGAACCCCAAATTCGCTTTTTAATATGTCACTGATACGCGAGTCCCATTTTACACGGCACTCTGCTTTAGAAAACATGCTTTTTATTATATTTAGCAAATTGCCGTCTATTCCCCTGTTCAATTATTTGTAGTATAATGCTGTTCTATCAATATAGTCAAATGCTTTTGTGAAATCGACAAAGCATGTATACAGGGGTTTAGAAAGACACCTTTGTTTATCTATGATGGCACATAGTATGAATATATTGTCCGTAGTTCGCGAATTGGTTTTAAAACCAGCTTGATAGGGATCATTATCGTTACATACTTCGTTTTTAAATGAGAGTCTGTTATTAAGTATAGATTCAAATAGTTTCCCAATACACGGCATGACTGTGATTTTTCTATAATTATCTGGAACGCCATGGTCCCCCTTTTTGTGGACCGGGTGGATTATACCGGTAGCCCATCTAGATGGATATTCTCCATTGGTAAGAATGGTATTGAACAACAATTCTAATGCTGGCAAGAGCTCATTACATCCATATTTGTAAAATTCGGCAGAAATACCATCTACACCCGCTGCTTTCTTGCATTTTAACTTTTGAATCGCCTTTTTAATTTCTTCCGCAGTTATGGGACTGTTTAGGAACTGTGTCATATTGGATTTATCGTGCTCTACATTATGTTGGAATGACGTAACTTGCTTTATAATATTATTCATGTGTTCATAGTCAAAATAATCCACATGGGGTGGGTAGACTTGTTGTTCAAAATAGTTCACAAAGTCTTCCAAGGTAGGCCCTGTAGTGACATTTCTAGGATTTAGGGATTTCCAGAATTTCCAGTAAGAATTAGGATCTTCTGTTCTCATATTTTCCAGCTCACTAAGTTTGGCTTGCTGGTATTGTCTTTTCTTTCTTTGGATTAATTGCTTATATTGTCGTAACAGTATATTATATTCGTCTTGCTGTGCGTTAAAGTCTCTATGCTTAGCGATATTATTAACAACATACTTCAAGGATTTACATTCTTTATCATACCAAGGGTTAGAGGGGAAATTATTTTGCGTGCACTTCCTTTCCTTCGAAATATGTTTCCTTGCTGGGAATAATGGCGAAATTACAATTTCTAGCATACCATTGAACATGTCACATAGAGTGTCAGTATTACACCCCTCGGTGGCGGCACACAGCATTTCCTCAAATGCATGACATGCCTGCTCATTCCGTAGAGCTATTTGATATTCTTCCCTTTTCTCGTCTTGCCATATAAAAACATTAGACCGAGATGATGTGTCATTTACACAGGTGTCTATTTTTGAGGGGTTGCAATCGAGTTTAGTGTTGGAAATATTGAATTGTATGGGACAATGATCTGATTCTACCAATTTCGGTAGAACGTCAAATTTGCTGATTATGTTATTTTCATTAAAGATCAGATAGTCTATTGTGCTTGAACCATTTGGAGAGTAGTATGTATAGCGGCCTATACCATTATCATTAAACATGCGCCCATTGGCTATTTTGAAACCTGTGTTTATACAAAAATTTAGTAAAAGTTGACCATATTTGTTACTGACTATATCTTCATTAGAACGTTCACTTGGAACATTTGCATTGATATCTGTTACCCCCGATTCATAGTCTGGAGCCTGACCAGTACGACTATTAAAGTCACCACATAATAGGATGTGATGCATTTCAATATATCTAGCCACTTCCTCTTCTAGCATAGTAAAATAATCATTTCTTACAGCGACATATGATGAGTTTTCTGGTGGTATATAGGCACAGCCAATTTTAATGTTTTTCCGACAACAGCCTGTGGCTAATGTCAACCATACCAGATAGTCGTAGGTAGGGAGGGGGGGGGGGGGGGTGGAGGTGAGTTTTTGTTATCTTGCGATGAACAGACAAACTTTCTTTTTATGTTTCCTTCAAAAACGGAATATCAGATTTTGTTGTATTCCTTCCCTATCATGTATGTTACCATAAAATTTTGCCGGTTTTTTCTGGTCAACATTTTTGAATCAATTCTGTCTACAAAGCCTACTATTTTTTCTGCCCACATTTTTAACGAACTTTTTTTTCTGACTTTTGTGGCAAAATATAAACAGGTTTTTTTCATATTTAATCTACTCTCGCCCCCCCCCCTTATATATATAAGGGGCCGTTCAACAATTACGTAACGCTTAGAGGGAGGGGGGGGGTTAAGGTTTGCGTTACAGAGCATAGTCAAGTAACGTTACGAAGGGGGGGGGGGTCAAAAACCGCCCAAAAAGCGTTACTTAATTGTTGAACGGCCCCTAATGGGGCGTCCCTAATAACTGCAAACATGCACTATACACTGATTTATGTGGATAATCTGAAATGTAGGCTGAAACTGATAGAAAACTATTGCCATTATTTATTTGTTGTATAATTAAGCAGCCCTCGCCGAAGCGGGTTGCTTACTGTATTCCACGCGGTCCGCCGCCGCCGCATTTATTTGTTTTCAAGATAGCTATAGATAACCAAGATAGCTACTAATCTATCAACTTCTGCTTCCTCATACATCGAATAGCCATCACAAACCACTGGGGAATTGTTTTGGTGACACTTTGATCCCCATATCATCAACCCTTTAATTACTATGGCCACTAACGAAGAAATGCTCGTTAGCGCATTTCAGGAAAAAATTGCCATCAGATCTTCTTTCATTTGGCAAATATGTTCAGCTATATCAGCCAATGACCTGATTCTTTAATATTTAAACTCCGCAGTCCTTCTCGTGGAGTATCAGGCGAAGGGACGGTGCTGAGCGGACGACCAGACCAATCGCTCAGTTGGCTCTTGAATGCTGCTATTGATCTGGATTCAATAGCAGCTGGTGGAAGATGATTCCAATCGGGTATGGTTTTGTACAAAAAAGAATTTTGTCCCAGCGTGGTGTTAGCTCTAATATGATTGAATGATTTTTTATGTCCACCACGAGTTCTTTTGTCTGCTGGGGTTAAAAGGTCACTAGCTGGCAGGTACAGCGATTAATCCGTTTAAAATTTTGTACATGCTTGATTACCTTTTGGTAATTTTGTAATATTTACTTAACTCAAGAAATGCAATATGACTGAACCATGAATATAAAACAAATGTAATATCTCAAACAAGGATAACCCATGACAAATTTCACACTAATAAATTCAAAATGGCCATTTAAATTTTTTTTTGTGTAATTTAAAAAAAAAAATAGTGGTCGAGCGATAACGGAGGGCGGCTTTCGTGTTCGTTTCCGAACAACTTTTTCTAGTTAATAATGAATTTCACGTTACAGTGAAAAACTAACATGGTTAAGACACGTGTTTATTTGATCCTTTCGCTGCTATTTGGTACTTAATTGTACATGACAACACATAACGTGACACTTTGTCACATGTCATATTATCGTAGGTCTAGATGTCAAGATATCAGGAATTAATTGAATGCTGAATAAATTGATCTATCTAATATTCTATGCATATTATCCATGTGAAACCGAAGTTTCCGGACCTCTGGAGATAGATCCCCTAGGCATGCCCAGAACCCCTTATCGGGTGACTGAAAAAAACCGCTCTCGATAACTCGCCATGCCCAAGCATCCCACCCTCAATCCATCATCTGTACTTGCTTCATTTGTTATAATTTCATTATCTAAGATTGCACTGTTTTGAACGCATTACACAACCTGTCAAAAAGTGACGTTTAGCTCGGTATTTTTTTTACTTCCACTATGCATACATAATCGCGTAACCTTGGAGTTGAAATTGTATATCTGCCACTTTGTAAAGTTACAGATAAAAACTGATAAAACACTTTATAGGATTCAAAGGTAGTTGAAATACACAGCATTGCTCAATATGCTTTCACATTTCTCTAAAAAATTATTTTATAAAATTGCGGTAAACTGGTAAAGCACACTTTTCTTGTTACAGATGCTGCTGGTACCGTACATTTTCGTCATTTGAAGCTGGAATTGCCTTGTGCATCTGCCACAACTATATGTGACATGACACATCGGCACCCGACCTATGTCGGAGCTTTAGATTTTGAGCTATGGCCATGTTTCGTCAAAATAATATATTGTTTGCTAAATCGGAAATACACCTTCAAAGCAATAAAAGTACAAAATATTGAAGATATCCGAGTTTTATTTCTTTTGTGAAAAAAAACGTTTTAATTTGAATTATTTAAGCTATTTGTCAATTTAATATTAACTTTGTAGGTCATTTTCTTTAAATTTTGCAATACTTAGGGCTGAAGTTTTCCAAGCTTTTTTTATCGATAATTTCCTACATAATTGAGATATCTTTATAATTTTTGCTGCATTTGACACCTGAGCGCTGGCTCTTTAAACGCCACTTACAAACTCATTTTCTATATCTTGCGACATAGGTCCGGTTTTGATATGGCACGTCACATGTTATCCATTTCAGTGATATATTATTTGATTTAATATCTGTTTGAAACCGTATGTATACGGGTCTAGCAGGACAAGGGTTAACACTTGCATAGCTAAGCGCGACTATAGTCGTTTTAATCCATTTTATTAGCCGTTTAAGTCGCAGTTATAGGAAACGAAATGTGCGTTTAAACATCAAAAATAGCAAATGTTTCATTCTAAAACTCCTAGTTGCAGGAAAATTAAGTCTGATTTCAGGGATGTAAAATGATGCTTTAATGAATCGTGAGGGCTTAAAGGGTTACGGGTTGATCAAATACTTTAATATTTCTTCGCTGCGACTACTGCAGCTAAAACCACTACCACCACATATAACATGTGTATATACAGTGATAACATAACTACCTCTACTACAACTACTATAATATGTACAATGATATTGAGATTACGCTATTCACCATAAACAGGCATTGAGCATGTTAAGCCACTGCCATTATATTATCTGTGTGAGTACAAACTTATTACCTTTCGATCACAGATGCTACGCATACACATTGCTCCCTCAGACTACTTTCAATGCGTTTTGTTGGAATAATTTTTTTATTACATGTATAAGATTTAGAGTCTAATATTTGATAAATCAGTTAATCCGATATATAGTATATAATCATAATAATGTGTTAATTTGCGTGAATGAAATTGAATATTTGGTTGATTGCTTATTCTGGCCTATTATTATCTTTATACTACTGTCTGCCAATAATGGCCAGATTATACCCAGATAATACGAGACATTGATCCAATGCTGTTTTAATGCTGTTTTAACGCTGTTTTAACGCTGGCCCAGCATTAAAACAGCATTGGATCAATGTCTCATATTTGCTGGGTAGTAACCACGTTTCTCATTTTTTTCAGTTGACAGTTGCTGTCTGAGGGACAATGAGCTGTGAGGTTCTTGCAAACGGTGTCCACATGCCTCTCACTGAGGTTACCATGACGACAGAGGTGGCACACTGCAGCACCAGCAGTCCACCGACACGTGCCGAGGACAAGAATATCGATGGTAACGAAGAGGCACCCCTGACCGACACCATGATTTACGTAGTCAAGATGGAGCAGGATATACAGTGGAAATTTATATTCCCAACGTCCAGCCCTACAAGGGCATCATGAGGATACTCTAGTGAGAGCTGGGCCAACGTCTGTGACGCTGGCCCGGCTGTGAGGCAGCGCTGAAGTGATTTATTGTGGTCTTCACATGTTAAGACAAACTCCTCATCAGTGAACGATCGTCATCTTTCACAATCATGTCCGAAAACTTCAATTCTAAAACCTGTGTCTCATTTCAACTTGATATGATCATCTAAATCACAAACGGCCGTATGTCACCACTCGTATAAAAAGGTGGCCAAATTGTTGATACTATATTGAATTCTCGACCCATGAAATACAAACCGATTACCACATTCTGACCTAATTCATTGTTTTGACACTGCAACTATTCGCGAATGAGAAGTTGTATCATCAAGTATTGTACTTTTACGCATTTTTTTTACATAAAAATGAAATGGAGAATAATATTGTGTAGTCCTATATATATATACTTGTGATAAAAATTTATACAAACGATATTATATTATATACAATTTGTTGAACAAAGAAAAAATGATGTACTATATTGAGGCTTCTGTTTATATAAAGCTACATACATATATTGTAACGGTATTATTTTCACTTGTGACTTCGCTACTTTAAAAGTTCACACGCATATGTGTTTTGTGAAACTGTTTCGTTTTCAAAACAATGAATGACCTTTCTGACTTAACATTTTGGGAATACGGGGTGCTTCAAGGATCTGTTCCAGGTTTAGTTCCGACCACATGTGGAAGTTGTGTTCGATGATAATTTCTTTTTTTGTCAGAACATACAAAATATCTTACTTCTAGAAATTAAAATACTTTCGTATCGAAGCGTTACGACAACTCGAATACATCCCTTTGTTAAATTCGAAGGTGACAAATATTCTCGTACCTGCTGTTTGCCATATTGTAGTGCAACATATTCAACACTATATTAAGAGTTTACAGTTTGCCTAATGATGCAGGCTGCTGGAGGTCATACGTCATTAAAACATCAGAAATCTATATATTATGATAATGTTGTTTAATGGTAGACGTTTAAAAATAAACCTGCATGTAGACAGTCTATGCAGAACCATGCGACATGTGTCTTTACTTAAAACCATTATATGTGAACATTTCTCATCGTTACCCTGCATTATTTTTTATATCAATAAAAAACATGTCACCCCCATATATGGAAATGGTCGCTGGTTGGACTATGGTACTATGTACATCAGTCACTACCGACCACGGCTATTATAAAACTATTATATTTTACAGGCTTAACTACTGCGTACCCTGCGTACCATACATATTCAATAACTTTCGATTTATAAATAAGATAATTCAACAGAATGGGTCGTGCAATTTGGGGATATTTATTGAATTGAAAATTATATATGATATACGATTTTTCGTGCTTTGTTTCAATACAAAATCACTGCAACCATTGTAACATGAGACAATAGCTATACTTTACCAGTTAGAATAACGACCCGTTTTGATTTCACGTGTAGGGGCTGGGCCTACTAATGTTGGGAGCCTTATTTAAGATCTCGGCCACGTCGTCAAGAGATATCATTTTCGAAAGCTCTTGAAAATGATATCTCGAGACGACGTAAAGTTGAATTGGGTCTTGTCATTATCAGCACGCGCCAAATTATCTGATAATTAAAATATTGAGAAAAAATGCCCACAAAAAACATTAACCAATTAGCACACCATTTTTTGTTTTGACAATTTTCGTTAATATAGAAGTAAGAAGTACAAAGTTTATTCAGCAATGGATTTACAATCTGTGTGCATACATATAAACAAATATAAACAAGTGCATGTTTGACGAATAAAATAGCGTGGCAACAGATAAAGCGTGAACAGTGATGTAATAATTAAGGTGATACAATTTTGTGTGTGTGTGTATGAGAAAATGTACTCTAATACTAAGAATGACGTAGATATAAAAATTGTGCAAGTTTTCTTAACACAGATGGTTCTTCAGAAGATAAAGAGCGGAGAATTTAAACATATTTGGCCTAAAAGTGTAATAACGGGGTAACACATGTCTGATGTGACGTGTGCTCTCCCATTCAAACAAACAATGAAATTCATCTCCTAGGAAATTAAATGTTGGACATAGCCGTTCGTTGTAGCAAGGAGGTTATATAGAAGGAGGGGAAACTTGAATTCAGACGGGGGGCACCGGTTCGAGTGAGATATTTCTTCAACGAAGTGATTTCTTTGTTTTTGTGGTCAACATAATGGGTTTTTAATTGGTTTCCCCCCGTCCCAATGCTGAATCGGGGGTGGTATGCCGGATCCTCCTGACGCGTGAGCTTCACTACGCATGCGCGCAGATACACATTTTATCCATTATTTTGGATGCGTTTTTTACATGACTTCTAGTTTTCACTACCACACTAATTTCCAATGACATAAAGACACACGACTTTGCCTCTTGCATAATCTCAAATTTACACAATTAATCTCGTCGTTGAATCATGAAAAACGGAGGAATAACGACTTGTATGCTACTATTTAAGTAACTAAAAGATATTAAGTTAATTATATATTTTAAATTAATCATTTTATTAGACAATGGTCCGGCTATTGGTTTTCAAATTCGTAAGATATGGCACATATTTATTTATCCATCCATCGTCTTACGAAGTGGTTTTGAGAACCATTGTGGGGTTGGTGGTTAAAATAGCTAAATAACAGGTACATCGACCTCCATTTTTATCATAATTTTGTTTAAAATATTTTTAAATCATGTATTTTCTAATGGTTAACCGATAATTTGTTTAATTAATTTCATTTAAGGCCGTAGATTATCTATCATTTCAACGTTCAGTGGCTCATGTAAGTACTCACGTTTATATATAAATTAAAATAAAAAGGAAAATGCTGAAGATTTTTTAAATTTAAATTTGATAGTGCGTAAATTTGATTCGGCATGTAAGTACTCACGTTTATATATAAATTAAAATAAAAAGGAAAATGCTGAAGATTTTTTAAATTTAAATTTGATAGTGCGTAAATTTGATTCGGCACAACTTGTGGGCAGAGTTTCCCCTCCTTCCATATAACCTCCTTGGTTGTAGGGTCTGCGATTTCTCCCTCTGCCCTGAATTACATTTGGTAGTGAATGATTCTTGAAGAGAAATTCTGTGCTTACAATTTGTTACCATATGGAAATGATTTTGACATCGAAAGTGGCTCGTTATATTCCAGACTATGAATCGGGGGTAATAGAATCGATGCAAGTGTTCCAAGTGAACGTTCTAATGAAGATATAGTCAGTAACAAATATGGTAAACTTTTACTAAATTTTTGTACAAACACAGGTTTCAAAATAGCCAATGGGCGCATGTTTAATGATAAGGGCATAGGCCGTTATACATACTACTCCCCAAACGGCTCAAGCACAATAGACTATCTGATCTCTAATGAAAATAACATAATCAGCAAATTTGAAGCTCTACCGAAATTGGTAGAATCAGATCATTGTCCCATAAAATTCAATATTTCCAACACTTAACTTGATTGCAACCCCTTAAAAATAGATACCTGTGTAAATGACACATCTTCTAGGTCTAATGTTTTTATATGGCAAGACGAGAAAAGGGAAGAATATCAAATAGCTCTACGGAATGAGCAAGCATGTCATGCATTTGAGGAAATGCTGTGCGACGCCACCGAAGGGTGTAATACTGACACTCTATGTGACAAGTTTAATGGTATGCTAGAAAATGTAATTTCGCCATTATTCCCAGCAAGGAAATATATTTCGAAGGATAGGAAGTACACGCAAAATAATTTCCCCTCTAACCCTTGGTATGATAAAGAATGTAAATCTTTGAAGTATGTTGTTAATAATATCGCTAAGCATAGAGACTTTAACGCACAGCAAGGCGAATGTAATATAATGTAACGACAATATAAGCAATTAATCCAAAGAAAGAAAAGACAATATACCGCAAGCCAAACTTAGTGAGCTGGGAAATATGAGAACAGAAGATCCTAATTCTTAATGGAAATTCTGGAAATCCTTAAACCCCAGAAATGTTACTACAGGGCCTACCTTGGCAGACTTTGTGAACTATTTTGAACAACAAGTCTACCCACCCCATGTGGATTATTTTGATTATGAACACATGAATAATATTATAAAACAAGTTACATTCCAACATAATGTGGAGCACGATAAATCCAATATTACACAGCTCCTAAACTGCGGAAGAAATTAAAAAGGTGATTTGAAATGCAAAAAAGCAGCGGATGTAGATGGTATTTCTGCCGAATTTTACAAATATGGATGTAATGAACTCTTGCCAGCATTATGTAGGATCTCAGAGTTGCTAAGTCAACTGATATTCTCTATGAGATCGGGAATGTTTTTCTTCGATTGTAACTCCGAGTATGTGGTACTAACTAGTGAAGCAATTCGCGAGCTACGAACAATATATTCATTCTATGTGCCATCATAGATAAACAAAGGTGTCTTTCTAAACCCCTGTATACATGCTTTGTAGATTTCACAAAAGCATTTGACTATATTGATAAAACGGCATTATACTACAAATTATTGAACAGGGGAATAGACGGTAATTTGCTAAACATAAAGCAGAGTGCCGTGTAAAATGGGACTCGCGTATCAGTGACATATTAAAAAGCGAATTTGGGGTCCTACAAGGCGGTATGCTCAGTCCCAAACTATTCACGAAATTTTTACAAGACATATCCGCATCATTTGACCAAGATCAAGGTATCGCTGCGGACACCTTACTAATGGTATATCTGTTATTTGCAGATGATCTTGTCCTTTTTTCAATATCTGCCGAGGGATTACAAACACAGCTAACTGCCCTGTATTCATATGCTTCCCTATGGCATATCATAGTAAGCATTCCTAAAACAAAAGTTCTTATCTTTAATGAGCGTTACACAACAGTATGTGGAAGCTTCCACTATGGTGATAAAATAAACTTTTTTTCATCTTGCTTCCAAGCTGGGTAAGCAATTTTTGCTCTACGTAAACAGTCCCGTCCTGTGGTCGGTAAATTGTCACCCACTATTGCGTTCAAGGTATTTGATTGTCAAATATTGTCCATACTAGAATATGGAAGTGATATATGGTATACAGGCGACGATGTTAACGATCTGGAAAAAATCCATCTAAAATTTATTAAATATACACTTGGCGTTAGAAAGCAAACACCTACACCTGCAATATATGGGGACACGGGTCGCTTTCCACTGATCATCCAGCAACACATAAAATATTGGTGTAGAATTCTAAAACTATCTCAGAGCCATCCAGTCAGAAATGCCTACAATATGCTACTTGAGCTAGATGCCATTGGCTTCACGAATTGGTGTTCCCGTATTCGCTCTGTCCTCAAACGAACCGGGCTTGATCAAACTTGGGAATCGCAGACTATTGGGGATACAAATAAATTCATGCTTTCATTTAAAGAATCAATCGTTAGAATATATACACAGCGGTGGAGAAAAGATATTGAGAGCTCGAGTAAGCTGCGCATTAGTAAAAAAATATTTCTGTGTTGAACCATATATCTTACACATAAGGGGGAACCACCTCATAACAGCAATGGCGAGATATCAAATGAGCTCACATGATCTAAATATAGAAAGAGGACGATTCAATAATCCAATCACTCCAAAAAATCAGCGAATATGCACAAAGTGTGAATTAAACGAAATTGACGACGAAATACATCTTCTTCTCCACTGTAGCGCTATGAATAATGTACGCGAAATCTTGTTTGATTCTGTAGCCGCAATTATCAATATACAACCGACAAATGAAATGTTTCTACGAATTATGACATCTAGAGACATAACAGTGGTGAAGTCACTAGCACAATTTATTTATGGTTGTTTTAAACAAATTAAGGGTTAAAACTACTGAGTATAATAAATCTGTCACCTGTCGCTATATTATTCATATTATCATGCCCTCATGATCTGACTTGGGTATTACCACATATCAGGATGGTTGTTGCTCTCGGATCTTATTATTTGGCTTTTTAGGGCCGGCTAGGGACGTTTCCGTAGCCTTTGTTATCAAACGAGGTGGGGCATTATGGAGGATCTCAGAGTTGCTAAGTCAACTGATCTTTTCTATGAGGTCGGGAATGTTTTTCTTCGATTGTAACTCCCGAGTATGTGGTACTAACTAGGTCGTGATTGAAACAGTGTGAATTAAACAATATAGTGAATTAAAATAACCTGTAATGTTTTTGTGTAAGGGCCATGTCCTGTGTGAATTGCACAAATATTTTTTAACCGCCATTACTACTGTTATTACGTCGGTAAGTTTACACCACTAGTCAATATCAGGGAATCTCCTAACTCATAGCGACTATGCTTGCATGGTGACATGAGCTACCTGTTTATGCCACATTTATTGTACTTGCATGATATTATATTTATTTTAAAAAAATACCATATAATTTTTACCATTGTCTTATTGCATACTCCAGTTACTGTAGCATAATTATGCACTTGTATATATTTTAGGTTTCTACGCTTTCCAGAGTGTCTTTTTGCTACTAAATATAATTAGTATGTCATACATAGTAGCTATTTTATCTCTGGTTTTGGTGCTGGAAACAAAAGGATAGACCTCTATGTTATCTTGGCAATGCCTTTTAATTTATTTTAAATAGTAGTCATTTATGTTATCGAAATACCCAGTTTTTATTTTGTCAATGCCACTTAACATGATTTTAACATGTACATATATCTCTTTCATTTCTATGACAGATAAGTCTGTAATGACTTTTTTTCTGTCAATAAAATATCTGTCTGTCTATCTGTATAATGAATAGCTCGACCTGGTACTTATCGAAGTAAACCATTGTTGAATGTATGTTCTATTTGTAACACCCTGTTGCATCTAGGCATAGCCACAACCTAAATAAAATAAAATGTCTCTTACTAGAGCAGCCCAGTTAACAATTGTATTATCTGAGGTAATAGTGTGTAACATTTTTTTATACATTTTCTGAACCAATGGACTTAATTCTCCGTGTGCAATTTTTAGCCAGTATTTCACTATGCGTACCTTTTTTCTAAAATTAGTAGGCATCTTCCAAGCTCCCCGTATACCATTTCGCTGGTTGTTGATTTAGATACTTTCAAAACCCATTTACAAAATTTCAGATGTACTCTCTCCACCGCCGCAGCAGTGTGGAATCCCCATAATTCACATGAGTAAAGTAATACAGGTAACTATCGAAGTCTATCGAATAACATACATAATAGTTCTGGTTTTGGGTCGGTCAATTCATACGCTATACCCTGAATTGAAAATAGTGCTCGCAACCCCCTGTCTGCTAATTCTTGTTGGGTGCCTGAAAATTTCCCTGTACTAGAAAACATAATACCTAAATATGAGAAATGTTCCACTACTTTTAAAATTGAGTCACCATAAAACCAAATAATATCTATGGATAACCTTCTACCCTTCCTATATGAACAATCTTAGTTTTGAGTATATGAACACATAATTTCCACCTTTGACAATAATCATGAATAGAATCTAGGCTATTCTGCAAATCTAATCTACTCTCAGCTAATAAAACAGAATCATCGGCATATAATAAAGGACATAGTTTAAGATCGTTAACAGTTATCCCTTCGCTTCCACTTTCATGCAACATTTCTTTCATATCATTAACATACATACTAAATAAAAGGGGTGACAAGCTCTCACCTTGTCGTACTCCTAGAAAACTATTAAATGTATTTGATGTTTCTTCACCATACCGTACCCTGGTCTTGACTTCACAATACATACTTCTTATTACATTAAAAATATTTCCTCTCAAACCATAATCAAGTAACTTAAACTATAGACAATCTCTATTTAAGTGGTCGAAAGCTTTACGAAAATCGAGAAATGCACAGAATAATTTATTTTCATTTTGTAATGCGGAGTTATACTATGTAACACAAAAAGATTATCCACAGTTGAACGGTTACTTCTAAATCCTGCCTGTTCTTCTATTAAAATATCATAGCTTTCATCCCAAAGCTATTATTCAAAATACGCGTAAAAACTTTCCCCAAAACACTCAACAAAGTGATGCCTCTATAATTATCAACTGTATTATTATTGCATTTCTTATGCAGTTATGTATAGGAATTACCACACCATCAACCCAAGAAGGAAAATGTTCACTGCTAAAAATTATATTAAATAAAATAACAAGTTTATCGGTTATTGTCTCACAAGTATTCACAAAAAATCATTTATGAGCAGATCAGGTCCAGCACTTTTACCTAACTTTAATTCTTTGCCAGCTTTTATGACCTCTGCCTGCGTGATTACATCATTTAGCTCATCATTTAGCCATTACAGTTATAAGGTAATTTAGTGCGTGCAAAAAACGTATCACGAACAATAATGACTAAAGCGAATAAAGCGTGTAATAGTTTACAGTTTCACATATGTTGCAAACGAAGTAATTTTCTTTTACACTCCCTCGCAGTGGTTAAGCCTTTTTTAATTTAGGCGTATAACAACGTTTTTTCATGAATTCTCAACTAATAAACTTGTGTCTGGGGCATAGCCCGAGAACACATTTTGAGAGTAAAATTATTTTTGGACAATTCTGTTAACGAAATGGCGGGGGTCCGTCAGTGCCTCGTGTTTAATGATATTTCACGCTACTGCTATCACTACGATGAAGTATACTCTAAAAATTAGGTGTAGGTCAATGTATGATATTCAAACTTGACATGCATTTACACAAGATGCATCATTTCAACTGTCTACCAAATCTAAATTAGACCAATGCAAACGATTCAAAAGATATCGTGCACCAAGGAAATTTTATGTGTGATGTTATATGGTGTTGGTCAATAATTCAATTTCAATTCAAAGGTATTTAGAAGGTATATGTCACTCCTATATGACCTGGACTTGTATAACTTCAGATACACTTGTATGTCAAATAATGTAGACTCGGCTTTAACCATCAAAATGTGCATGAAGCTAATTGTGTGTGACAGACTGATGTGACATTCACTCTATAAATATCTGTAATAAAAATATGAAGACTATCTGAAACGACTGGGGGCGGGGGCCCTGGGGTAGTGGTTAGCACCGCTGCCTTTCACGCCAGAGTTCGGGGTTCGGTTCCCGGTCTCGGCGGTTTGAAAGGAACAAAAATGTTTCTTCCCCATCTACGTGTGAAAGACAGTATTGTGGGGAGCCTCCGTGACCGAGAGGTAGCGTGCTCGGCCTCAGACCGCCAGGGCTCGAATTTCGAATCCTGTGTCTGGAGGGCAGTGTCATCTCAATCATCTCACCATCCTCAGGAGGTTCTCCTGGCCCAGTTTAGCCTATATGTGCACAAAGGTGGCCTAAAGCCCGATTCATTTCATTTATCTGAAACGACACAAAACGTATTGTGGTAATATACATGTCTAGGATACATGTAGCTCAAAGACGTAGAACTCTACTGCGAGATTTCCTGCAATATTTGGCTGACAGCGAGTGGATGTTGTGTTTGACGTGTGATCCCCCTGCCCGAGTGTACGTTTTCTGATACATTTTAAATCTGTCAATTTTTCAAAAAAATGACGATTAGTGGTCTAAAATAGGGCCCATATGTATAAGGACCGATGGCATGTATAGGCTTATGTTGATTTCAGACTTCACTGGGCCTCAACTGAACAAGTCGCGTATAATCTCTCAAACAGGATCAACTTTGACACATTATTTATTGTTTCCATAACATCATTGTAAAACTTTGTGAATTATGGAAAAATGGACACCCTGATTTTAGATCTTTAAGCTATTCAATGTGCATTACATTATACTTAGACATAGGTACGTCGACAGTAACTTTAGGATGACTGTTTAAAACAGGAGTGTGAACGTGACATGTGACGTCATTGAGGCTGAGAGTATCGCATTGCACATGTTTTTGATTAGATAAATCTCAAATGAATAAGAATATTTTCAACGTAATTTTTAACGAGACATCCAAAAGATTTTACTAAGTTGAGCATAATTTTCTTAATAACATACTTTACTTTTTCACCTTGAGAACGTAATTAATGCTACCAGAATATCCAGCAGATACTGCAGTATATTTTACCTCCCCGAGCGATTGGTAACATGAAAATAGTCTGGACTATCACTAGGAGCATTTCGTTTACAATCACTTGTTTGTTGGTGACACCACACCTAATACCAACATCCTTGCTACTTGGTAAAAAATAATGGCGTTTATCATACGACACATTAACCCTTTCAAGCCTGAATTTACCATTGTCATCTTTATCTAGTACTACAAGCCGCGAGCTGCTGTCGCAATTCTCGACTTGCAAGTGGATGAAGATGGTTTGATGTGGTTCAAAAATTAAAGAAAATTACCAAGTATTGGTAATCAGTTTCATAAAATTTAAATTATAAACCCTTAGTTGTAGGAAGATTAAGTCTGTTTTCAGGGATGTAAAATGATGCTTCCCCTAGTTGTAGGAAGATTAAGTCTGTTTTCCGGGATTTAAAATGATGAGGGCTTAAAGAGTTGAAGTAGCTAGTGGCACCACGGACGGTATAAGGACCTACCCAGGAAAAATCGCGCTTGCTACACAGATAGTAAAGATAAACTCCACCTGGTGAATATAAACATAACTAAACAGACACTGAAGTGGACAAGGGCTTATATAGCTTCTAATTTCTAAATTACTGTAAATTGAGTAACTAGAACTTATAATTCAACAATTCAATAATTATAACATAGATTTGACTCTACGGATTTAGATTCAGATTTTTTGTGCTTACCAACTCCACTGTCCAATTTAGGTGCTATAATACATGATTGATTGGTACATGGCATTGTTTTGCGCACAAATCTACCCTTTGAATCACTAAATCTGCGAAATGTAATAACTAATAACTCGATACGTTGCAGCAATTAACAAGTGAGTTAATATTCCTTTATATCGCTATCTGCACAATCATTGCAATATCGCGACAGAAGGAAGCCCGAAGTCGGGACTATGGCCTACTCTAATCGAATGTCTTAAGTGTTGTCTATAGTGTACACCACAAAGGAAAGCACTGCACACTCCAGGCATTTGAGCAATTTGGAGCACTGTGTATGCACAACGTCGATTACAAACTTATGACGCGACCGAGATTCGAATCCAGTACCTCTTTAAGTTTCGAGCCCCAACCGGATCGAATAAGTCATCGGGGCCGGCCAGCAATTAACAAAGAACGTCAACATTATTTTCGACTTTACTGTGACCACTCACCAGGTCGCGTTGACGTATGGGCAGCCCATAACTTTTAAATAGGTATTGAAATGCAGGGATTATTTTTTTGACTCATTTTGATAAAACGTACCACATCCCCCCCCCCCCCGAATGCAAACACTTTCACATTCAGATAATTTTTAGAATGGATGTTGGCCAATATCAAAGGAGGTACGTGTACAAGTACAACATCTCATGCCACTTTGTATCTCTCTTTCGCAATTCACAGTTACTAAAAAAATATTAAAATTATTTGTGAATTGTCTTATAATAATTGAAAGAATAATCTTATCATTTAATCATATGACAATTGTATGAAAATATGCTTACAAACTTCCCCACATGTAGATCCTAAAGTTTTATACAGTATAACTAAACTTTTTTTCCATGATTGCACAAAAGCACGTTACCTTCGCTGGCTCTATCATTGGTAGTGTCAGAAATTCTGTATTGTGCTATAATAAAATAAAACAAAAAACCGTAGGGTGTAATAGGCCTATAAACAATTCGGTTCCTCGCCATCAACTATACATATTACAAAATAGGGGCCAAATAGGATAGACAGAGAGGGGTGACCCCCATCGGAAAAAAAGTATTGTCTTGTAAATTAATTATCCGGTCCCATCTAGACAAAAACAACCTATCAAACTTCAATCAATCAGCATCTAAACCTCTTCATTCTACAAAAACAGCCTTGCTAAAAATTCACAATGACATCTGTATGAGCATGGACAGTGGCAAAACAACAGCATTGGTCTTGCTTGACTTGTCCGCATTCTTTGACACTTTGAACCATAGCAGCATCATTGACCTCTTGTCTGGCTTGTATGGTAATTCTAGAACAGCCCTAAATTGGATCCGTTCCCACCTATTTGATCGAGTGCAAAGGGTTAAACTTCTGGATAAACCTGGGGAACCGTTCAAGACGGATTACGGTGTCCCCCAGGGCTCTGTCCTGGAACCTCTCTTATTCACTCTATCAAGAACTTTACATAGACTATGAAGTTCTTGACTCTATATACAACGCCCCTAAGCAGTGTGATTAGTAGGCATAACATCTGCCACCATCTGTACGCTGATGACACACAGATTCATCTTTCTCTAGCCGAGACAGACCCTGATATGTCACAAGACGTCTCTGACTGGATGATAGCTAGCAAATTGAAATTGAATCCTGACAAGACATAATTTATACTAGTCATGCTAGTCGGCACTAAATCACAACGAGTAAAATTCAAGAAATATTTCCCCACAAAATAACTTGATCAGGATACATGTAACACCTACCGATTCGTCACTAAATCTAGGGGTAGAATTTGACAAGTATTTTAATTTTAAGAAACATATATCAAATGTTTGTCGATCATGCTACTATCATATACGCGATTTACGTCGCTTATACGCAGATGTTCAACAGCGGCAGTGACTAAGACAATAGCAACGTCACCTGTGTCTGGCATGCTGGACTACTGTAATTCTATCCTCTATAACATTCCAAATCGCGAAATAAACAAGTTGCAGAGTGTTCAGAACTTCAGAATAAAATACAAAATATGCACTCTCACACATAAAGTTATACATACATGTCAGCCAGTTTATCTCCAAAATCCGCTTAAACCTTTAAACAGAATCCGTAATCTCCGCTCCTCAGATGATGATCAACTGGTTGTTCCCAGAGTGAGTTCTAAGACGAGTGAAAGGGCTTTTTCGGTTGAGTTCCCCAGCTCTGGAATTGTATCCCTCTAGAGATCAAAAAATCTAAATCTTCAGGCATTTCGGGAAAAATTAAAGACTTTATATTTCGACGTAGCTTTTCTATCTTAAATCCTCTGTGTTCCGGCGAATTGAAACGGTAAACGGACAATGACAATTAACCTGATTCGGATTTGCAGCGCCTTTGAGCTCGGAAAACAGAGGATTTAGGCGCATTAGAAGTTTTTATTTTCTTTAAAATAGATTATAATGTTAGTCAAAGTGCTTATAAACTAAATCAAATGATTGGGTGTGGATGAATCGTCTACAAAAATGACGTCCCACCCACGGCACGGTGTTTAGCTTTATTTACCTGACAGTTTGTTTCAAGCATAGACAGACAGACAGACAGATATTTTATTGACAGAAAGAAAGTCAATCCAGACTTATTTGTCATAGAATTAGAGATATGTACATGTATATACAACATTGTTAATTTGTTAAAATCATATGACAATATACATAGTATGACATAGTATGACATAGTATGCAACATTGTCTCATTGACCAGGTGGCGTTTATGTGGTGTGGTTATCAATTGGGTCGCACACAATAGTTCTGCTAAAAAATAATTATGCAACAAATGGCCGCATGATAACATATGCATCAGCATGATGAAGGAGCGAGTAGCCCGTGGCCATGTGCGAAATTAACGTCGATACACTGGTTTCAACCTTAACCCTTGCAGCGCGGGGATCGACTTTAGTCGTCAAAATCTGACGTCTGTAGATTCTGACGTCTAAAGTCGATCCCCGTGCTGTAAGAGTAAAAATATTTATAATTTCGTAGACCCATAACATTGGTATTCAAATGAATCGGAAAGAGCTTACAAATGCTTTCCAATTGAAAAAACCCTTTGGTCTCTATGGTTTTTACGAAAATAATACAGCGCTTTAGGGTTAATTCAACGAGGCCGCCATCAAAGTGATTGCCTAATCACATTGCGAGGGGAGAAACAAGAATATTTCTCTGAAAGACCCACACAGGAGAAAGTGTCGAATCTCACCACACTTTGATCCTCAGGGAGGTGGGCTACGTTCTCAATACCATTCATCAGATCTATATGATGCTGTGGGCCTATATTACACTAAATACATCACATTTCTTGCATCCCCGATTTTACAATTCACGAAATATATTATTTCATATAAATTACTGTAAATTAGGTCACTATCAACTTATAATTCAACAACCGATTAGTTGACATCGTTATGCTTTAGGAGGGGGTTGAATATCAGACCTGATCGTAGAGAAAAAAGAAAAGCAAAAGTTTCTTGAACCTGTTGTAATAGCGAGTTTGTATTTCATGGTCACTGTGTATAGCTTATTTTAATCAATGTGTAAATATTTAAATCTAGCTACGAGTATGTGGATCAATGGATCCTACGAGTGCTTTCGATGTCAACAAGTCCCTCATGTCTAAATAGAATAATTATTAACCCTTTAACCGCCGGTGCCGCAAATATTCGGGTTTCCATTTTTTATTAGCACATTAAGTACCACATTTAAAATATGTTAAAGATAAAATGTGACATCAACCAGCAAGATTTGAAAAGAGTTGACCTCCATTTTGTCAAATCTGAATAATTTTCACTCATTTGAAGTTGTGGATCGCGTCACGAGACACAACTTCAAGTGGGGGAAAATTCAAATTGAATAATTTGGCGGTAAAAGTGTTGATACCTTCAGGTTGGCTTTGCATGCTATCATTCAAAGTGAGATATTAAATCAATAAGTCATTATTCACTATGTATTTCATTCTCCAATATGAATTAATTAATTATTCTTGAAACCTATTGAATACATCTCATTACTGCCACCATCTTTGTAAGTATCAGCTTGAATAATTTCTTGCTGAATAGTTTCTGGAGTGTCGAAGAGGGGCAGGGGGGGGGGGGGTGATAATATGTCAGAAAACAATAATAAAAAAACAAAATAATTGTTCTAGCGACATAGACAATTTAATCGTTCTTCTTCCTAAATTTTTAAGCTACTTCGTACGCAGAAGATTAGAAATTAAAAGGTGAATATGCCCTAATTACTTCCCCGCGGTGTTATAAAACAGGCATAAAAGAGGATAAGTGACCAGAGTGACACTTAAATCAAGAAATAAGTGCAATGTTCACCCACATCACTTGAACATCCCGAAACCACTTACGAATAGCTCACTATCCCTGCCAGGTTATCACCATGAAGTGATAATCGAGAGTCCACTGTACTTGGAAATAATACATCCAATTGGGTCTGATTTGATCATCCCAGCTAAACCCGCGTAGGCATATGTTAAAGCCTTTCTGTTTTAAATATGCACCTATAAGTAAAATTTTGGCCATTTGTTTTGTTTACTAAATCGTATAGGTCTTTCAATATATAGGTCAATTAATCAGATAGCTATGTTACATGGGTGCAGTATAGTAGGAGCGGCCACAGTAAACTCCATTTATTGCTGTGCGAAGCCAAAAGGCAGTAACTACGTATTTTCAAGTGAGCAGTTACTGCCTTTTGGCTTTGCAGACCGTTATAATTTGTATTGTACGACGCTCGCCTGTGCAGGTTTAATGCTGGTCCACCGTCTGCAACGCCTGCTAAACATTACACCAGCATAGGTTCAATGTCTCTTGTTCGGGGTGATTTTAATTCTTAAAGCGCCGAATAAATTTATAAAAAACATCACAACCAAAGGGTTTTCAACTTAAAATCATCATAATTATCTTAGTTGGCTTTTCTGATTCATTTGAATACCTGTGTCATGGGTGTACGGCCATTATAAATATTTATTACTCTTACAGTGGTGGGATAGACTTTAGTCGTCAGAATCTGACGTCTACAGACGTCAGATTCTGACGACTGAAGTCGATTAAGGGCTAAACACTAAATCAGAAATGCGTGTAGTATGAGCACATGTGCTCACACCTTTCTGCTGGAATTTATAGATCTCCGATATTTTGCAGACACTTTGCTCATGTAACTGAATCTACCTCGTACGTTGCTTTTGTGATAGTGAGTTGGAATTCACAAACTGAAACACTGGTTCCATACTGCGCGTTACTTCATGTAAATGTCGCGTACTTAAACAAACCACAGTTCAGTAATTTAATTTTTGAATGTTATATAGTGTAGACCTACTAGTGACACCCTTTTTAAAATAAAGTTGCAAACAGTACAGCAGCTTTATAGTAAGTAGAAATGCACTATTTCGCGTGCTGCAACCAGACTGATAATTATGTCTCCCCACTACAGAGGTGGAGACATGTTGCTTTACCTGTGACCGCTCAGCGCTGTCTGTGAGTCTCTGTCTGTGAGTGTGCAGGCGGTAAAACACGACACGTTCACCCAATGCTGGGCTAATGTCGGGCCACCGTCTACGACGCTGATCCAACATTAGCCCACTATTGAATTACCGTGTTGTATTTACGCCAGCGTCACACACCGCGGGCCGACATTAACCCAGCTTTGATTCAAAGCATCTCCAGCATGAAGTACTGACTAGGGCTGAATGGATAGTGCCCAGCACCGGCGATGCTTGCCCAACGTTTAACAGACATTGGGTCAGTGTCGGCTTGTACTCGCCGCCAGCAGTGACCACTAGCAGACTAGCACTCAGCCCAGCAAACACGAGGCGTTGAACCAGTGCTGGTTTGATGCTAGGCCAGCGTCGCAGACTGTTGGCCAGCATCGGTCCAGTATTGGGTCAGCGTCTCGTGTTTGCTGGGGGTGTTCACAAGCTACATTGTGTTTCGCACCAAAATGGAAAAATAAATCCCGCTTAATGGGCCTACATAGTCTCTACTGTCCACATGAGCCATTTAATAACATTAAATACAAAAGCCACTACCACTACATCTATAGCTATCAACCTTTATGGTTATGCTGCTAGAGGGCAGGCATCTCCAGTTTTTTGTTCACAAGAAACTGTGACCCTTCTAGTTTCGGTTTGTTGCCCACATCAGCAGTGTTCATAGGTGTGTGGGAATAATTATATGATTACTGTTTTTTGTAGTTTAACGACTGTTTATTTTCCGACTGCGTAGTGTAGTATAATTATTGTGACCTGCAGGTCAGCGATCAGTTTTCTAGTGCGAGACTCCCCACCACTGAAAGTGTGACATAATATTAAAAGTGAACAGACACCAAAATGAACGTTCTCAGAAAAATGAATCAGTTGAGATGAGTACGTAAAAACGAATTTTAAAAACATTATGTTTATTTAATAGGAGGTGTAACAGTACAACATAATTAAAACAAGAGGATATAGAAAATAAGTTATATAAAAAAGATATCTAATAAAATATATTCACTTGAAATAAATATAAAAAACACACAAGTAAATTACATACACTATGAGCATGAGAAATTACAATTATACATTATATGCACATATACAATTATTTGAAAAAACTGAATGATTCCTGATATATTGCACTAATCTCATCTGTCTTATTGCTCAGAAAAAACCCGTGATGATTCTTGTCTAATGTGGAAGCCATATCAAATAATTGCATGTAAGTATTTGTGAAACATATCAGAGAACATTAAGAAATCAACTTGAAAGTTGTTCAGCACAATGTGGGCATTAAAATCACCCTCTATGAAGGATGTAGGTGGAGAATAAGGTATACTCTGTATATCATTCATAATGTCAGAGGATAATGCCACGTTGTAGCGGTTCATCCAAATGGCACTCGCACACATGTAGCTGGTGATGTGACCGGTCTGTAGTATGGTGAGTTCACGTTCATATGTAGGTTGTCTTTTCCGTGGCATGCGATCTGAGTATCCTGACCAAGCCAGGTGATTTAGTTTGATATGGTGAATAAAAATACTGTATCTCAAAAGTACCTCATGCAAAGTCAGCAACGTCTGCGGTACCTTAAAAAATAAAGTAAAATAGAGCGTTAGTTACTTTTATATGTGCTATGTTATATCGCATGCTTTCATATCATGCCAGTTTATTGGCTGCTAGTACAGTTCATTTACTGGACTTTTTTCAAGATAATTATATGGCATTTGTTTACCTGGTGATTTTTGCATAAAATATCACACACTACTCAGAATATATGTGATATATCGTCCCCTTGGAATTAGAAGGTGCTAAACTTCCACTTGGTAGATGGCAGCTTAGCACCTTCTAACTCCAAGGAGCACAAGTTTCACCCACTTGATGTACCGAGAAAGACAGCTTTAAATGAGTGAAAATTTACATCACGCACGTTCAAAATAACGGTGAGATTAAATGTTCAGTTTAAGATGAATCTTCACAATTATTATAGTTGGAGTGAATAGTTATTTTTTATTTATATAGCATAACACTTACGTTCACCAAAGATGCCTGCACTGATGCAATGCTCGGCTGAAATTGGTGGATATCCAAACGATTGACGTTCAATATGGATTTTAGGAAAGAATCAAAATTGTCTTTCAGGTACGAATCCCACTGAAAAAGGAGAAAGAAGTGTCGTCAGTCATAGAAAATAGGGAAAATGACCCGTCAATGTTTTAACAATTTTAATGACACAAAATATGGCCCATTAATACGTGATTTTCAGAATAAGGCTATAGAACAATTACACACGTTCTTGATGTTACCAATATCATTTAAATCTGGAGATGAGAGGTCGCTACTGCAATAATGTTTCAGTTATAATATTTTATAATTTCCTGTAATACGCTCCGTATAGTAGTTAGATATAGGCCTGGTCACCATCATTTAAACATGGAAAATAAATGGTGTTTGTTTTCTCACCTGATCTGTTTTTAGTTGTTGTACACTGTTGTTAAGGAGGCTCAGCATCAGATCCATCCGAGGAGGAGAAACCTGGGCGTTATCTACTTCAACAGATGACGTCATAACAGCGTCGTCACCACATGGATCATTGAGGTTTGGTGAGAAATCCACATTGATTGGTGTGACGGGTGCCGCGTATGTGTTGACAGACAACGTTGAAAAACCTGCATTGAAGATAATAATACTAAATATAAAAAAAAGTTAATATAATAAAAGTTAATTTGGTAACAGTTTAATATAATGCTACAATAACAACAAAATATCATTAATCTAAAACCAATGTCCAATAGTCCTACAAATGATCGCGCTCTTACCAACAAATATTAATGCGTATTTTGTTGAAAACATTTTTCGCTCTAGACACTGTATTACTTGTACAATGAGATTAGGACCTCTGCAGTTTAACTCACCCGTCTTGCCCCTGTGTCTTTTATACCTGTTCTAAATCCGTCTTTGTCATCAAATTACTATCGATGTTTGATGAAATCGTGTTCTTCTGGAGGCTGGAATCAAAGTCATTATCTAATTTTAGTTTATTTTGTGCGGGGGAGATTGTTCGTCACTCGGGCGGACAATCAGGCTACGCTGTTAAAGCGAAAGGGGTTGTGGTGTGTCACTTGGTCCGCAGCCATTAGTATACGTCTGTACAAAGCCAACATTCAACCATTGTCGCGTGTTGGATGATTATTACTCCTAGATGTAGATACCTGGTTGGAGATTTTCATACCAAAATGCATCAATGAATTACAGTGCGGGGACCGACTTTGAACGTCAGAATGTGACGTCTACAGATTAAGATTATGACCTCTAAAGTCGATCCCCGCACTGAAAGAGTAAAATATTTATAATGGCCGTACTTCCATCACATGGGTATTCAAATGAAGCGGAAAGAGCTAAATAAGACATTTATGATTTTGCAATTTGAAAAAAACACCTTTGATATATCATCGCCTCGGAGCTAAAGGATCCTATCTGCCACTCTGACGAGTGTCAGATAGGATCCTTTAGCTCCGAGGCGACGATATGGTTTAGATACACATATTTCAGCGTCATAAGTATTGAATAGGAAGGTGAATCACAACACACCACTGAGTTTGCCGTCATATAGACAGATGGGCAAAATGGGGTCATTTTAATTGAATCCAGTTTTTATCGGGACGTCGATTTACGTTCTAAGGCTTTGTGTGTGTACGAAACCCAAATAAGTGATATTATATAAGTTGTTTAAACTCATCATATGCTTAGTCCATTACTCAATATTGTAAGTTTTCGACTGACAATGAAAGAAGGTGGGTCGTTATAATTCACTGAGTAAACATAATATGTAGGTCGTCCAATACAACGGCACGCATGCGCAGCATTGCCATGTGCACTGAATATATTGAAGCAAATATATATTTTTTTTAAATGTTTCCTAATATTGTTTTGGGTACTTCGAAGGCCTACATTGTGACGATAGGAAAAATAACGTTAAACAAATAAAGTTCAGAATGTGTTGCAATGCGCCATTACGAAGTATACGAAGTACGCATATATAGCAAATGGAAATTATTCATATCTATATAAACTTTCTCTGTCATGATACCCACAGAAGACCAAGATAAATCGTAGGCTACGATTTATCGTAACTTGTACGAGAATACGGGCCACTTGTTTTTTCCTGTCAAGATTTGTGTTTTCGTTGTGTTAGATATCAATAAGCAGCCTCCACCAACCCCATTAGCCACGCGAACGCCGCCTAATGACCCAACCAGATACAATTCCCTGTATTTTCCCTATATTTCGCCCACATTTTAGAATTGCCTGTGTTTTCCCGCCAGGGAGGTGTTTTTCATGTCTGTGGTGCCCTGTGTTATAACTGTTATATTTCTGATTTATCAGACACGTCTCGGGACCTGACGGGTTAATTGTGCCATGTCCGGGTACAGTAGGCCGGTCTACACATTCTGTTGATAATAATGACATGCTAGGTGAATTGTTGCTATTTTTATAAATGTACCAGATAATTAGAATAACTATTGTTGTGTGTGTACTCGATATAGAACAGCGTGGCCCTGATGCAGTGGTCACGCCTGTCAACCTCCACTCTCTCGAGATATGGAGAAAATAAGTAGGCCTACACAACTTCCACAGAGACGAATTTATTAAGCGCCAAAAATGTAAGATAAAGATTGAGCCGGCACTAGCTAAATATGGCACCCCCGAATCTGTCTAAAATTAGGGGGTAGTGTTATGCAAACGTCTGTCTTTGTATTCTGATTAACCAATATGCACTTGCGATATACCATATAACATATAATGAAATACCCGTTCTAATGACATATCACACATTGCAGCAGAATTAGTAGTCGTCTCCAAATACGCTCAAGCATGATTTTTTATTATAAAATAATCAAAATTACTAACAAAACAAACGATTCAACATGGTGAAAGAAAAGGATTTAATAAAGCGTAATTATTGGACATATCCATATCTGGCCTATATTTTCTGAACCCAGTGTAATGCTTAGAAATGAGTGTTAATTATATTTATAAATGTCAAATATATTTTTTTTATTGAATGAATATTGAAGCCTTTCATTAAAATATGTGTATGTAGCATAGGATTTTTTGTAGTGTCTTTGGAAAGAAATAACCTTTATTTGACCTTTAAATACAAGATATCGTCGTTGTTTACATATATATTGTTACTGTAAGGATACCGCCTAACATGTTGACGATAATATGATGTATTTGTAGTAACTTAGTGGATCCAAAATAAACGTTGCTGACGAGTTAATCCAATCCAATCCAAAATGGCCGCGACATTCACCTTCATATGAGCAAAAAACAAAATGGCTATCAAAATGTCGATTAAACTTTTTTTTTATTTGTGGCTCGGGATTGCTAAATTTATGATTTGTGTATGACTCGGGGGCTGAAACACACAAATAAACGTTGCTGACGAGTAAATCCAATCCAAAATGGCCGCGACATTCACCTAGCCTTATTTGAGCAAAAAACAAAATTGCTATCAAAATGTCAATTAAACTTCTTTTTTATTTGTGGCTCGAGATTGCTAAATTTATGATTTGTGTATGACTTG